>JAVJIX010000015.1:7557500-7925000 GCA_036785185.1 Paratrypauchen microcephalus | reverse complement strand
ACGCAGAAAAGGACCACAAAGGCTCAGTTTAGACATTTCGCAACTTTTAGCCATGGGGGGGCTAAACAGGGTAGGGGAGCTCACATTAACGTTCAAAAACCTCAGAAAGTGAAAATTTCATGCCATGGGACCTTTAACATGCTTGAATTACGTTGAAACAAACACTATGCTAATCGGAATGCTAACCGGGAAGCTAATCGTTAGCAATACCTCAGCTAAACTGTTGACTCATCTAGTTCATTGTTAAGCCTTCGTGCTAATGCTTTGTTTGTGTGGGAAACGATGCTATTTGCTGCATTTACGTTGCTAATACTTACCTGTGCAAACAGTTACTGTAAAACAAAGATGTTAACTTCAGTTATATTATACTTACCTGATTTACAACCTGTAGAGGAAGAAAATTGTGGACAATATGTTTTATTTCGATTGAGTCATGGTGTGTATTTGTATTTCATTGTGTTTCAGTTTTACAAAAAATAAGGAAAGAAAAGAAATGAGAAGAGAAATCAAATATACCAACAAACTTCAGTAAACACTGTCACGCAATCACACTGGAGTCAAGCCTACTGGGTCTTTCTTCTTTTTGTTCGCTATCTGTTCGCTGACACGGCCTACGTGTATATATACGTATATATATATGTATATTAGGAGCAGTGGGCAGCACACATTAGGGCGCCCGGGGACCATCTCCATGATCTTCTTGCTTCGGCTTGGTCAGGACCTAAGCTGGAGTACCTATGGTGCATGTTTTGGGTTGGTGGGGGAAACTGGAGTGCCCGGAGGAAACCCACCCAGACACGGGGAGAACATGCAAACTCCACACAGAAAGGCTCGGGCGACCCAGGGATCGAACCCGGAACCTTCTTGCTGTGAAGCAAGAGCGCTAGCCACTCAGCTACCATGCTGCCTAGTTTTTTTGTCGAGCTGAGTTACCCGATAATCCTTGACATTTGTTTACGTTTGTTTTCGTCAATTGTTGTCGCCTCTGTAGACGTTGCAGACAGGTAGAGGCAAGGGATGATGACGCAAACGGTAATCGAGTGGTGTCCCATTTCTTAATAATAATAATAATAATAATACATTTTATTTATAATGCACTTTACATTTGACCTCAAATCTCAAAGTGCTACACTTGCAACAATAAAAGAACATTAAAAACATCATAAAATGTTGTAAAATAACATAAAAAGAACAATTAAAAACATCATAAAATATTGTACGCTTTTCTAAAAAGATAAGTTTTGAGTCCTTTTTTAAAAGTTTCCACCGTCTGTGGGGCCCTGAGGTGGTCAGGTAGGGCGTTCCACAGACGGGGAGTGGCGGCTTCAAAGGCTCGGTCCCCCATGGTCTTGAGCCGTGTCCTGGGCGGGAGCAGACGGTGCTGTTGGCCTGACCGGGTCCTGGCTGAGGTGTACAGTGCGAGCAGGTCTGTGAGGTAGGTGGGGGCATCACCGTGGAGACAGTGGTCGGTGTGCAGAGGATTTTGTATTCTATACGGAGATGCACGGGGAGCCAGTGGAGGGTGTGGAGGATGTGGGTAATGTGCTCATGTTTCTGCACCCTCATCAGGACCCTGGCAGCGCTGTTTTGGACATACTGGAGCTTTTGGATGCTCCTGCCAGGGATCCCGATGAGGAGTGCGTTGCAATTGTCCAACCTGGAGGAGATAAAGGCATGGACGAGCTTCTCTGCAGCCAGGAGGGACAGTGAAGAGCGAAGTTTAGAGATATTACGGAGGTGAAAGAAGGAAGTTTTGCAGATGTGGGTGACATGATTGTTGAAGGAGAGGTGGGGGTCAAACTTGACCCCAAGGTTTGTAACAGAGGGAGAGAGGGGAATGCTGTGGCCGAAGAGTGAAACAGAGGTGACAGGAGAAGAGTGAAGTTGATGAGAGGTACCGGTTTGAATGGCTTTAGTTTTTGAGCCATTCAGCTGCCGGAAGTTTTGGAAGTTTTGTTCTTAGCGGAACATTCGTACCTCGAGCCCTCTCAGCTCGGTATCGAGGGGCAGGACAAAGACGTAGATAAAGGGGAAGGTGTAAGACAGCGTAATGGGACACAGCTTTACTCTTGTGAGGTTATGATGTTACCTCATCAAAAACATACCTAAAGTTGTGTTTTATTACATTCACACGTTTGAATAATCCTTTATTATTAGTCTGTCTACATCTCCAAAGCTCAAAATGCTCTGTTCTACCTTGTGATGTCATGTAGTAGTTCTTAAGTTAATAGCTACCTTTTACATAATTGTTCAGTAAAGATGGGAAATTCCAGGGCTGAAATAACCCAAATGATTCTAGTGAAGGTGTATGGAGTTTAAAAACACAGTGGAGCACTTTCTGCATGACATCACAAGGTGGAACAGTGTGTTTTCTGTTCTGTCATGCAGTCGGAGCTTTCAAGTTAATAGTTTTTACCGTTTACCTTTAATAGAGACTGGCAATTCCAATGTTGAAATTATTCAAATGTTCAATAAAGGTATTATATCAGCTATATATAACTGCTTACTAGAATTCAATACCCACTCCACAATATATATTAAAGCAAAATGGGAAAGGGAATCAGAGATTAAAATATCTAATGAAGAATGGACAAAATTATGGCAATATCAATGGAAATGCACCAGTTCAATGAACTGGCGTGAATTTAATTGGAAAAACTTCATTAGATATTTTATCACACCAGTACAACAATCTAAACCCAGTGACTCTACCCCTGTCTGTTGGAGACAATTTGGTCATCAACGCGCAAACCATTACCACATTTTCTGGGACTGCCCCAATATTAAAGATTTCTGGTCGGAAATTCACAATGCCTTAAAGGACATTTTCCAAGAGGACTTACCATTGGACTTTAAGACCCTGTACCTGGGATATGCCCCTCAAGACTGGCTGAAAATGGACAAAGATCTCATGAACGTTCTGTTGGTGGCCAGCAAAAAGACTATTACGAAGAAATGGATACAACCAGAGCGCCCAACAATGAATACGTGGAGAGATATAGTGTTTGACATTTATAAGATGGAACAACTTACAGCCCATATCAATCATAAAATGGAGATCTTCACTAACCAGTGGACAAAATGGCGCAGTTATATCACAGCCAAATGGCCAAATTGTTCTATGTATTTATACTAAATGTATAATATATGTGTATCTGAAAATTACTCCCCTGTCAGTATTGTATATATTTTTTTGTTGATAATATTAATTTATCTTTTTTATTTATTTATTTAATTTAATTTTTTAATTTAATTTTATTTTTTTTAAACCTTTTTTTTTTCTTTTTTCTCTTTTTCTTTTTCTTTCTATTTTGAAAAAAGAATAAAATATACATAAAAAAAAAAAAAGAAATTATTCAAATGATTTTGGTGAAGGTGTATGGGGTTTAAAAACACAGTGGAGCACTTCCTGTATTACCACATGACATCACAAGGAGGAACAGAAGTACTCAGTCTAAATATGCAGGATCAGCGTGTTCAAAATGTGCGAATGAAACAAATCACAACTCCCGGTGTGTTTTTGATGAGGAAACAACATTGTACATTTTTATTTTAGTCTTTAACCGTTTTTGCCTAATTTTCCTTGTCAAAAGTTGTGTGAACAATCAGACAGAAATCAGATAACTCATCAGATGACATTGCAATAATCGAATAACTCCAGAAATCAAATAACAATCAGATTTTGCATGTAAGCAGAGCCACTGTAGCTGATTGGATATGCCCCGCTGTAGCCCCGTCCCCTCCCCTGATGAAGATGATGAAGAGTTGCGTGCTTGAGTAGACTCTGGAGTATTTGAGCAGATTCAGTGCGGTAATTGAAGACGATGAAACCACCAGCACAATGGACTCCCGGCAGTGTCCTGATTAGACCTGATGACTGCGCTAACTGTTTGTGATGGTGGAGGAGCAAAGTGGACTGCTAATGCTACAGCTAAACATGTCGGCAATATGGATATGGAACTTGGGAATACTCTACTACAGTCTTCTCACTCAGAAGACTTCTAGTAGTTTGTTTTTGTCTTCCTTTGAGTTAAAGAGCCCATATTACAGTAATCCCTCGTTTATCGTGGGGGTTAGGTTCCAGAAATAACTCGCAATAAGAGAAATCCGCGAAGTAGGACAACTTTATATTTTACAATTATTCTACGTGTTTTAAGGCTGTAAATGCCTCACCACACACATTATACGTTTTTCTCAGACTGGAATGAACCTTTTCTCACATTTCTCTCTCGTTTAAACACTCAAACTTTCATAGATTTTCAACAAAATGTATTAATAGTGAAGCGTGGGGGGGCACGGCTCCGGAAGCCCCGTCGGACGCGCGAGGAGCGCGGAGACATGAGTCACTGGATCCGCAGGAAGCACCGCGCTCATCCAACGGCACTGCCACGTCCCAGGACGCGATGCGCACCAACCCCTTGGAGAAGTGCGCGACACGTGCACCCCTTATCGTGGTCAAATCCGTGACAGAGCAGCGTGACAAGCGCGAGGCCGCGCGTACACCGGGGCTGCGAGCACGAGATCAAACCACAGCGCCCGGACCACGTCATCTCAGCCCGAGCCACAAACCAGCCGCATGAAACCAGCAAAGAGCGGCACGTGGTGGTTTAATCCTGGTTTAGACCTGGTCTAGTCCCGGTTTAGTCCAGGTCTAGACCTGGTCCATTCCTGATTTAGTCCAGGTCCAGTCCAGGTTTAGACCTGGTCTAGACCTGGTTTAGTTCTGGTCTAGACCTCGTTTAGTCCACGTTTCTTCCTGGTCTAGTCCTGGTCTAGTCCTGGTCTAGTCCCGACAAAGGTCTACAGTCTCTTAGCCAATCAGGATGCAGAACACAATGTTACACTATTTAAAAAAGTTACACTATTAAAAAAATAAAAAATAAATCCGCAAACAGTGAACCACGATAGAGCGAGGGACCACTGTACACAATTTTCTGATTTATGTTATATTGTTGTGTTTGTTTTTTGGTTCATTCACACATTTTAACACAAACCCTGCATATACCCCTATCTCTGTACCTGCTGCAGTGAACCTCATCATTTTGTTCTTAAAATGTTTGTATTAACCCACTCTACATGATTCTGGTGTTTGTATTTGGCTATTTTGTCTGTAAGTCACTTCCTATTCCTAATGTGGAACTTCAAATTCGCCCCATAAAAGCCTCGGTGAGCTTGAATCACTTAATCCATGTTTATGGGTGGTATTCAGAAAGCTAAAAAAGGTGGTATTTAGTGTGAAAAATCTGGGAACCATGTCTTCTATTGTTTGTGGGTAAATACTCTCTACAAAAGGTACCTTTTATATACTGTATGTGGTCATATTGTACAGTTCTGGGCAGTAATAATACTTTAACCGAGTGTGAGAGATAGTGTCCAAATGTTGTCTTGTACGCTGCAAAAAGTATTTATATGAGTTAAATGGCTTAATTCAGAACATTTATCTTATTTTGAGTTGTTTTGACTAGTATAGTTTTAGTTTTATATCAGGTGATTTAGTAATATTATCACTGAAGGTTAAAAAACTCAAAGTAACTCTCAATTGTATACTTTCATTGTACCTATCTCATTAAGTACCCCCCCGAAATGTGTATTTTTATTTGCCTGGAGGCACGTGCGAGTGTTTCTAGGCTCGGAAGTCCTTTACCTGACCCTCTGGACCTCTGAAAGAGCAGTGGTTTAATTTTATTTTCTGTGAAAATGTGTTTTTTCATTGAAAAGCCTCTCATCTCTCCCTCTTCGTGCTTAAAACACGGAAGAGGGGAGACAGCGCTGCATCGGCGCCGAGGAGCGGGTGGGGCTCCCCTCACCCGCTCTAAGCCTATCTCTGTGTCCTTCTCATTTGCATTCAAGCAACAAGGCCCAGAATGAGCTGTTCAGATAGAGAGAAAATAACTCTGACTGTGTACACGTGTATTTCTCATGCACTGAATGTTGATTTTGAAGAAGGATTCATTTACAGTATTAGGGAACCATTAAGGCACCATATAAAAGCATCAAGAAGTACCATGTCATGGGATCTTTAATTTAATTAAGTTGTACTTATTTTAAGTACAACTTATTTAAATCATTGTCACCATAAGCTGTGTGTAGAATCTCTCAGTTGTCCAGGTAGAATCCATGGCAAAAGAAGAAATTTGTCAACTGGACAAAAGTTTATTTGGTCGTTTCGCAGCTCATCAAGCTGCTTCTTCAGTTTTGGTCAGACGCTGGTGGACACTGCCTATATCTGCCTGAAGGGAGGAGCTAACTACAATGAAATTACTCTGAAACTACCACAGCTATTTGTTTTCAGTTTCTGTTAGTTAGACGGGCCTATTAGATATGCAGTGGGAGTGTGGGGTCTTGTTAGCAGAACCATTCAGGGCCATAATGGGTGTTTTCACACGTCTGGACCTGACCTGCTGCCCTATTGTTTTCTTTATTTGTTTGTTTGTTTTCTCCCATTTATATCTATCTATCCTCAAACCTAAATCAAAACAAGCAAAGAAAACAATAACAACATATTCGACCAAATAAACTTTTGTCCAGTTGAATCTCATTTCTCCTTTTGCCATTGTCACCATATTAAAAATTCTCATTTCTATTCTAAGGAATAGAATCAATACTCTACATAGAATGTGATTTTCAACATTAATAATATTTTTTTTCTTTTATATTACCACGCAGCCTTCAAATCTGTGTAACCCCTGTAGTTTATATCTGTTCCATAGTGATCCATGGATTATACTAGACTAAGTCCAACATAAAGCTGCACACAAAATGGCCTTTTCTGCATATCTTCTCTTTTTCTAACCAATAACATAAATCAACACTCAAAGTTTTTCACTCGATCTGAAGACTGTCTCAGAGAAGGGCTTTTTACGCTCCATCACGCTCTATTTCCAAATGCAAATAAAATACAGCTTTCAACGTTTATGCATTTTCTCAATATCACTCCAAATTGCACCTTGAAACTACTACTCAGATCTACTTTTTGCCAAAATCAGTTCACAATCCAGAGGAAATATTCTGGTGTATGAATATTTTCTTGGACTCCCCAGCAGAAAGCTTTTCTCCGCTCGGGGCTGTATCAATACACAGTGACTTTTATTAATTTCAGTGCTCCGGAGGCATTGATCTGAGCGTCTCCGTTGCCGTGATCTCATTTCAGACTGTAATGTGAAACTAAAGGGTCAATAAGAGGCGTCGTCTTCCATGTCCATATTTGGTCGCTGGTTCAATAGAGTTGGGGGGACTGGAAGTATGTGTCTCTGTAATAGCCTTCTCCTGTTTCGTTTATTAGAACGCATACACTCGCTACACTTAAGTTGGGTTTAGATAACAACCGGACTTTTCTGAAGGCTGGGTGTTTTTCCACTCTTAATAGTTTGTAGATATGAACACTACATTTGTGTTGTTGAAACATTAAATCTGTCCTGTGTAACTTCGCGTGTGTAGGGCATGCCACCTGCTTTTTACTGCTTTCTAGAATATTCCACAGTATTGCTTTAAACCTATTTATCACCATAGAGACAAAGCAATAGACGGCAACAAGTCAAGTTACAGGTCAGGTACATTAATAAACTGAAAAAAACATTCTACAGCTCTGGAAAAAATAAGTGACCACTGCAAAATTATCAGTTGTTCTGATTTTACTACTTATAGGTATGTGTTTGGGCAAAAGGAACATTTTTGTTTGAGTCTATAAACTACTGACAACATTTCCCCCAAATTCCAAATAAAAATATTATCGTTTAGCGCATTTATTTGCAGAAAATGACAAATTTCAGAATAACAGAAAAGATACATGTTTTCAGACCTCAAACAATGTAAAGAAACAAGATCAAATTCATTTTATTGTTTTAAAATGAATAATACTAATGTTTACACTTAAGAAGAGTTCAGAAATCAGTATTTGGTGCAATAAGCCTTATTTTTAATCACAGCTTTCATGCGTCATGCTCTCAAGTCTTTCACGTTGCTCTTGGGTGACTTTATTCCACTCCTGGTGCAAGAACTGAAGTAGCTCAGCTTTGTGTTTGTGTTGGAATTCAACAGACGCTGGAATGGAATGGCTGTAATACATGTAGAGATGCTGAGAAAAAAAATGCAGTGGTCTCAGAGCTGCAGAATGTTTTTGTTTTTTCAATTTACTAATGTAAATTAATAAATGCATGTTATATATGTTTGAAATTTGTATGTAGGTGTAGGTGAAAACTCAAATGAACTCAGTGAAGAACCACAGCAAACATATTTAAATTGTACTTGCAAGGGGAGGCAGACACCGAGCAGAATGGTCAGATGCCTTTCTCCGCTAGGCTGTTTCTTATTGCCTCTTGTACTGATCCACAGATGAGTGTACACAAATATGTAAATTTCACATGATAAAACAACATGTCTTCTTTCCCAGAAACTCAAAACCTTGGCATTTAATGTTGCAGATTACAATGCAATTTCTTTCTGACTCCCTTTCTGGCTAGCCGACTGGCAAGTCACTTGACTTTCACCCGGGGGGACCGGCAATGAGCAAGCCAGTGTGGGTACTTGGGCAGTACTGCCCCCCGGGTGCCGGAAAGACGAGCTGCCCACTGCAGCCCACTTGGGTCAAATGCAGAAGTGAATTTCTCCTGTGTGTCACTGTGTGTGAGATCAATAAAGTCATGTGTGTCACTCTGAATTGAGTTTTACACATGATCATTCGGGATCTCACGATCGGAAAATGCGTGGTGTCATGATGACTATTTGGATCTGATTGGTCGAGGCATCACAACAGCGGAACAAGCTGAAAAATCAAACTTTAGTTACCTCCAGTTGAGAGAAAAGCACCTTCGCTGTCCACAAATACACAAAGCTCTTACCTTCTGCACAAAATAGTCAGTATTGATGCTAAAATAGGCGTAAAGTATGTCTATCAGTATCACCGTGTTTGTTTTGGTTCGTTTGGGAGCTTTTTGGCTTTCGCACAAACCTCAATGCTGCGACGTGATTGCTCGCCAACCCCATTAAACGTACAGAGGAGGTTGGATTCTCATGAACTCACAAACATCGTGAGAATCCATCTTGCTGCTCAAGGTTAATGTTTAATACCATACTGCGGAACATTTCAGGCAAAGCAATAACATCTCCATGGTAGTGGAAAAGCTACACCGTACCTTTTTAATTAAAAAGTTCAATTATAAAGTTAAGACAGAAAAACAAACTCACTGAAAACTGGCAACAGCGACACAAATGGAGAACTCAATATTTCATTAATCAAACAAAATTGTAGCAAAATCACATTCTATCCAGTTCAAGTTAGTTTAATTTTTGTTTTTTAATTTGCTCTTTTTGCAGCTTCAATAGTTTTTATTTTGTACGCTTAATATTCTGATGTTGCATATTACCAAACCATCACTTTTGATATCTGTGCTGATATTGTGGTGTTTTTAAGAATGTGGTGTTAGAATTCAAAGTCCAAGCTGAAAGATTCTTCTAGAACCTTACTGAGGGGCACACACAAAAGAGAAAGACAAATTGTGATTGGTTGGACAATACATAAAAGTTCATCTAATTGCATCTTGATTACATTTTACACAACATCCTACATCAACCCAACTTTCTTTGACTTATTTGTGCCGTACTTTATGTATTATCTAAAGGTCTCCTCATAAAATAATATCTCAGAAGATTACTGTGCATCCCGCTTTGGGCTCCATTGTCATTTATCAAAGCTGACACGTTTGGCGTTTCGAACACATCTCCAACAGTCGGCCTGTAAACTTTAATTTCCGTTCTCAAAGTGTTTTTTATACAACTTTCTCCATGACGCGCTGTACTTTTTGTCTCCAGAACACAAGCAAAGGTTAAAGCTGAGGAGAAAATTGCACATTGCAGATGAAAAAGATAGAGTCCAGAGGGAGGAGGCATTCATATCACTGAGACAAGACGGTATCATACCAGCCTGAGCGAGATTTCAGCAAATACAAGTAATACATAAACACAACTTGTTTTTGGTGTACTTTTAAAACTACTTCTACTGTGACTACTACTACAGGCTACAATGCATGCCATGTCATATTCCTCTGTACAGTGGTCCCTCGCTATTATGCGGTTCACCTTTCGAGGCCTCGCTGTTTCGCAGATTTTTTTATTCCAATTTTATTTTTAGTGTATCAACGCGCATTATGTTCGGCGTCCTGATTGGCTAAGGGACTGTACACCTTTGCCAATGTCAGTCATTCTCTTCCGTGCCGTGTCGCCTGTACAGTACAGAATGTGTTCAGTTTGCCAAATTTATATAAATGTTCGATCGCTTCAGTGTGACTCTGAAGTGCTGTATGTTTGCAAGTTTTCTCCCCGACAAAACCCACAATGTCGACGAAACGTTCTCAAATATAATCGAGGGTGGCATGTCTGTTTGTAAGAATCTTCTCGCCCAAAAGAAAAAAGAGCGCCAACAACTACCCATAACCATGTTCTTCACTCGGAAAAAGGCGCTTGCACCGAAGTGGAGCGGCGCCAGGACGAAGAGGCACAGTCAGAGGAACTGTGAAATACACAATACAAGTGAGTTTTTTTGTTGAAACTCTACGAAAGTTTGAGTGTTTAAACAAGAGAAATATGAGAAAATGTTAATGCCAGTCTGAGAAAAGTGTATAAAGAGTGTGATGAGGCATTTACAGCCTTAAAACATGTAGAATGATTGTAAAATATAAAGCTGACTACTTCGCGGATTTCGCCTATTGCGGGTTATTTTTAAAACCTGACCACCGCGATAAACGAGGGACCACTGTATTTGACAACGGCAATTACTTTTTTAAAATATATTTTTAAAAACATGCATGGAGTTGTGTTTTGTCTGACTTATATTTAGGATTTAGATTGATCTTCACTCAGACTGAAAACACTCTGTTCCACCTTGTGATGTCATGTGGTAATACAGGAAGTGTTCCACTGCTTTTTTTAAACGCATCTTCACTAGAACAATTTGGATCATTTCAGCCCTGGAATCTCTATGGAACAATATGTAAAAGGTAGCTGTTAACTTGAAAACTACCACTTCATGACATCACAAGGTGGAACAGAGAATTGTGAGCTTTGGAGATGAAGGCAGATTAATAATAAAGCATTACTCAAACATGTGTAAATGAAACAAAACACAACTCCATGAGACAACAGCATTACAACATGCCTTAAAGCTCAAAGAGTCAATTTGATGTAATATATGGTCTTTAAAGGAAAAGTAACGTTTTTTGACAACCTGAGCCTTCTTTCGGCAATAAAACAAGTAGTTTTACTCACCCATAGCAGTTTGGTGTCAATTGGAGCAGTATCGCAGAACTTATGTTGTAGCCGTTCTGTTCTACTAATGATCCCGTATCCGTTAGCGTGAGTGCTCGGGGCACTGATTTGCGGTGTCCAAATAACACAAACTTTAGCACTTTTCAAATCACAGAAGATCGCTGTGTCAGGGTAGACTTTTAGTAGATTCCAAAACGGCCTGAAACCCGATATCGCAACAGAAAAGTAAAGTTCAGAGCGGTGTTAGCTTCTTTCGGACTAGCGGTGTTTACAAAACATCTGAGTTCACGCATGCGCACTGTCCTCTCTGATGACGTCATCAAATGAAACTATAGCTGCATATCGAGTTTCAGGCCGTTTTGGAATCCACTAAAAGTCTACCCTGACACAGCGATCTTCTGTGATTTGAAAAGTGCTAAAGTTTGTGTTATTTGGACACCGCAAAGTAATGCCCCAAGCACCATGTTAACGGATACGGGATCATTAGTAGAACAGAACGGCTCAACATAAGTTCTGCGATACTGCTCCAATTGACACCAAAGTGCTATGGGTGAGTAAAACTACTTGTTTTATTGCCGAAAGAAGGCTCAGATTGTTAAAAAAAAACGTTAATTTTCCTTTAAGGTATAGTATAAAGTAGCACAAAGATGCAGTTTTTATATTACTTAGAAACTTCAGGCTGCTACAGTAAACTACTCCAACCTCTACGTGTATCTGACTTCACAAAATACAATGTAATATGATTCATTTGGGGTTAGCATTGGTATCTCATCTTACTTTTTACCTCTTTCTTATCTTGTCTCAACAGTAGCATATCAGCCATGGGGAACTCTTCCAGTACACGAGTATGTGATAGTTCTGTAGCAGGGTGCCCTTTGTTCGCTGATAGCGCTTATAATGAGCTAAAAAGGGGGAAAACATTGGATTAATAATACATGGGTCATTTGTAAATCAATGAGGGGGCATCGGGCCAATGAATAGGCTGCAGGATTTATTCTGATTACAGCCCGGCAATAAAGGCCCATTAACAACGTGAATGGGACAGCTAGTAATTAAGAAGAGCGCCTTAAAACAAAGGGCGAAGGACCAGCGCGTGGAGACTGCATGGTAATGGGAGAGCCGTATTTTACCTGTAGCTAGAGAAAGGCATCGAGGAGCAGAACTGTGGAGAGTGTGCAGAGGTCATCCATCTTGTGATAATATTAGGGCCGCACTGCAGGGGAATGCTGAGGAGGAAGAACTGCATTGTGGGAAAAAGAACGTGTGAAGAGTTAAAGGTGTGGCAATAATGAGCAGCTGGACTACACACTGCATGCTTGTCTCCATGGAGATGGTATTCCTTTAACTGGAATGTTCTACAGTATGGCATTAAACATATCTACACCTCTAGGGGAAAAAAAAAAAAACAGACCACTGCAAAATTATCAGTTTTTCTGATTTTATTACTTATAGGTATGTGTTTTGTTTGAGTCTAAAGCTACTGAAAACATTTCCCCCAAATTCCAAATAAAATAAATTATTGTTTAAAGCATTTATTTGCAGAAAATGACAAATAAAATATCAAAATAACAAAAAAGATACATGTTTTCAGACCTCAAACAATGCAAAGAAACAAGATCAAATTCATTTTAAAACAACATAATGCTAATGTTTACACTTAAGAAGAGTTCAGAAATCAATATTTGGTGCAATAACCCTTATTTTTAATCACAGTTTTCATGCGTCTTGGCATGCTCTCCACAAGTCTTTCACATTGTTCTTGGGTGACTTTATTCCACTCCTGGTGCAAGAACTGAAGTAGCTCAGCTTTGTGTTTGTGTTGGAATTCAACAGACGCTGGAATGGAATGGCTGTAATACATGTAGAGATGCTGATTTCAGAAAAAAATGCAGTGGTCTCGTCTTTTTTTTTCCAGAGCTGTATATGACCACACAGGCAAGCAGATACCACCAGAGAGAGTTATAGATCAGATCTGTGGAGAGGTGACTCAGCTTACAGTCACAATGCAGATATTTCAAAGTAGTTTTGAGCCATAAAACACAATTTTTTAAGAATTAATTTATCGCTACACTGTGGAACATTTTAGCAAGAACATCTCCCTGGAGACCCTTGACAGACCCATGTGATGGGTCAAATTCAAAGAGGGAAGAAAAAAATTAATTTCATGACAAACTGTCTTCTTAAAAGTTCCCCAAAACTTACTTCATAAAATGGATTAACATGAAATAAAACTGCAAAACTCATATGGTAAAATATCATATTTTTCCGTTTATTTTCCCCAAATTTAAGATAATCATGAAATTCTCAAAACAGACTGTAGATGAGCCTGTTTGACTGAGTGAATATTTCAGTTACTGGGCATCAGATAATCCCATAATAATCCCAAGAATATGAGCAAAGCCACAATGAGTAATTGCTTTCAAAACTGTTCATTTACAGTCACACATAATAAATGTAGCTTATTTTAGGTTTGTTAAGCTAGCATTTTCAAAAAAATTTCAATAGCTTTTACAATTCAGTTTTTGGTCTGAAAGTTCGAAAGGGCGTCTGCAGTAAAAACATACAAATACAATATAAAAAAGTAACATGAGCTTAAAGGTCCCATGGCATGAAATTTTCACTTTCTGAGGTTTTTGAATGTTAATGTGAGCTTCCCTACCCTGTTTAGCCCCCCCCCCTCATGGTTAAAAGTTGCGAAATGTCTAAACTGAGCATTTGCGATCCTTTTCTGCGTTACAAAAAATCGGAGCTCAAACGGGCGAGTTTGAACAAGGCACCTTATTGACGTCAGATCGAAAAAAAGAAATGCACCACCCCCCCGTCTGTCTGAACTCAGCGTCTCTGTAAATCACGCTCAGAGAGTTTGGACTGTGAATGCGCTAGGCAATGCGGAATGTGTTTTTTTATTTGCCTGGAGGCACGTCCGAGTGTTTCTAGGCTCGGACGTCCTTTATCTGAGCCTCTGGACCTTTGAACAGCAGTGGTTTAATTTTATTTTATGTAGAAATGTGTTTATTTTTCAATGGAACGCTTCAAATCTCTCCCCCCGTGCAAAAACAAGGAAATGGATCAGCTGTGAGCTACAGCGGAGAGCGGAGCGTTTGGCCACGCCCCCACCCTCTACTATAGGCCAGCTCTTTTCTCCTCATTTGCATTCAAGCAACAACGCCCATTATAGAGTGTTCAGAGTGAGAAAAATTACTCTTTCTCATCTTATCTCTGTTTCTCATGCACTGAGTGTCGATTTTGAAGAAGGATTCATTTACAGTATTAGGGAACCTTTAAGGAGCCATATAAAAGCATCAAGAAGTACCATGTCATGGGATCTTTAATAGTTTTACCCGTAATGTTCATATTAAATGAACATACCTTTTTAATACTATTTATACTATAATATTTCATTTAGCTTTTCAGCAGACTGCAACGACTCTTTAAAACCATAGCCCCAATCTGTTACAACAAAGCACCACCATACCATCAATTCACATCTGCACATCCCTTTAATAACCGCATTTCCATCTGCGGACTCATTCAGCGTAATCTCCCTTTAAAGTCTGCTCCATTCCAGCCTGTAGAGCATCTGCAACACTCTGATTAAATAGGCCAAACCAAACGAGCAACAGGGTGTGGAGGGAGAGCCATGAAAAATGTTAAGCCACCATTTAAAGCGCTGTCGATACGTGGAGCTCACTATTGATCACTGCATCTTCCCCAAGGCCCCAGCTCCGGCGCATTGATAGATTATGTAGATTCAGTTGTACGTGTTTGGATGAGCTGTCGGCGCCATGATATAAGAACATGACAATGTTTACATCTATACGGGGACACTGAAGTAGCGATGGGATGTTTTACATGGGTGTTTGGAGCGTAATGTGAGTATTAAAGGGAGGTTTTGACCAAATGTCTGAATGAGAGTGGCAAGTATAGGACTGATCTCAAGAAATGCACTTGAATCTTGTATCAACTCTATATAAAATGTTAATAACTAGACTAACTATTAAAATACTGGTTAGATATTTTTGCAGTCCCCTTGATACATCGCAGAATGGCATTGTGCAAGCAAGTGGCAAATTACAGAGAAGTTCTGTGGAGCGGTGAGCCTCTTTTTTTTTCGGTTATTACAGGTTGTTTCCATATGTAACAATATACAGCTCTGGAAAAAAAATAAGAGACCACTGCATTTTTTCTGAAATCAGCATCTCTACATGTATTCCAGCCATTCCATTCCAGCGTCTGTTGAATTCCAACACAAACACAAAGCTGAGCTACTTCAGTTCTTGCACCAGGAGTGGAATAAAGTCACCCAAGAACAATGTGAAAGACTTGTGGAGAGCATGCCAAGACGCATGAAAGCTGTGATTAAAAATATTGCAACAAATACTGATTTCTGAACTCTTCTTAAGTGTAAACATAAGATAAGATAAGACTTTATTGATCTCACACAGGAGAAATTTACTTGCCACAGTAGCTCCAGGACAGTTTGAACAAGAAAGAAAAGTGCATGCAGGAAATGATGGAAAAAAGTAATTAATAATAATAATAAAAATAAAAAAACGTAGTAATAATAATAATAATAATAATAATAATAATAATAATAATAATAATAATAATACAAGCAAGCATTAGTATTATGTTGTTTTAAAATGAATTTGATCTTGTTTCTTTGCAGTGTTTGAGGTCTGAAAACATGTATCTTTTTTTTTTTTTTTTTTGACCATTTGTCATTTTCTGCTAATAAATGCTCTAAACGATAATATTTTTATTTGGAATTTGGGGGAAATGTTGTCAGTAGTTTATAGACTCAAACAAAAATGTTCCTTTTGCCCAAACACATACCTATAAGTAGTAAAATCTGAAAAAAAAAAAGATAATTTTGCAGTGGTCTCTTATTTTCCAGAGTTGTAGATGTACATAGAAATGGCCACCATGTTCCAAACAGGAAGTGTTCATTAGGACACTTCCTGTTCCATCAACTCTGTTTCCAGTTGACTTTACATTGGAAAATTGTCACCCCTCTTTCTGTAACTGCTGCTGTGAGCCTCGTCATTTTGGCCTTAAAATGTTCGTATTAACTCTCTCTACATGACCCTGGTCTTTTTAATCTTGTTATTTGTACATAAATAAAGTCCTATTACTAATATGGACCTGGCTCCAAATTATAACTATAACTGCTAGCCTCGTGAGCTTCATTTGACTGGAGCCGGACTCTATGGGTGATGACTCAATCTCTTAGTCCATTTCTTTATATGAGTTGTGGTTGTTACACAAACTAGCCCGTCCAAATCAGACATAATCAGTTTTTATCAGTTAGCAGAAATGATGTACGTGGAGTAAGTTAATTCAAGGATTTTTAGAGTAACTGTTTTATTTGAAAGACAAAGCTCTACAAATGTTTTGAAAACTATTTCAATCTCACAATTTTTCTTTCATTGTGATTTGCATATTTACATTATCTCTAAGTTGAAAATATATCAAAGTCCAAGAGTGAAAAACAACCACAACACTGGCGACAGTCCTTGGTGTGCTGGAGAAATGCAGGTGTTGATGCTTCTAACAGGATTAGGGGCTCAAGTAAATTGCACTGTCACTTGTGTGATGGGTACTAAGGCGGTCCCGCTGCTCGGCTGACTTAAACACACATGACAAGGTGTTGCTATGGCGACCTGAGCCGGGAGCCCGCTGCAGCCAATCAGATGGCGCGTTAGGCAAACACACAAAGAAGACTGTACGTATACGGCGCTCTGGTCCAGAACACCTTTGGCAGAGCTCGGGCTAACCATTTGAGCAACAGGCATGCTAATGAAGGCAAATGAGGCACTGGGAGAATGTTTTATTAATGAAGCAGCACTGGTAATATACTGGTGTTTCATGTACCTGGGGCTCATACCTGGAATTACTCGATATAATGACCCATATCTCTATATTTAATAATTAATACAGTGGATTTTCACAGAAAATAAATAGCTGTTTTGATAATTGGATTTCAGATATTACCCTAATCATCAGTTGCATTAATGCTTTTTGAATATACTGTTTATTTTATTTTAGTGAGTGTTGCAATGTACACTATTTTTTAATGGCTATACAATATTTACAAATGTATATACAGCTCTGGAAAAGAATAAGAGACCACTGCCAAATTATCAGTTTTTTTCAGATTTTACTACATATAGGTATGTGGGTTTTTTTGTTTTGTTTGAGTCTATAAACTACTGACAACATTTCCCCCAAATTCCAAATAAAATATTATCATTTAGAACATTTATTTACAGAAAATGACAAATGGTCAAAATAACAAAAAAGATACATGTTTTCAGACCTCAAACAATCCAAAGAAACAAGATCAAATTCATTTTAAAACAACATAATACTAATGTTTACACTTAAGAAGAGCTCAGAAATCAATATTTGGTGCAGTAACCCTTATTTTTAATCACAGCATTCATGCGTCTTGGCATGCTCTCCACAAGTCTTTCAGATTGTTCTTGCGTGACTTTATTCCAAAGTGCAAAAACTGAAGTAGCTCAGCTTTGTGTTTGTGTTGGAATTCAACGGACGCTGGAATGGAATGGCTGTAATACATGTAGAGATGCTGATTTCAGAAAAAAATGCAGTGGTCTCTTATTTTTTTCCAGAGCTGTATCTAATACGAACTAGTATGTGATTTCTTTACAACTTCAAATCATACTAACTTAAGCCACAAGTAGTCAATAAAGCATCAAATCATTTGTTTAAGACACTTCTTCAACCATTTTGAAAGAGACCAAATCAAAAAACAAAAAGCCCGATCTTACTATTTACCATGGCAACTTATGGAAAATGCTTTGGTGAGGGTCTTTTATCCCTCTAACTTGAACTCTCATCCATGAAGATAAACAAAAACACACATCAATGTCTTTGTAGAGCTGGAAATGTAAGGACTTCAAAAATGAAAATATATGAAAAAGAAAATTCATATATTTTCTCTTTTTTCTTGCTTTGGACCTCAGACAAATTTTAAAGATACACTGTGTAACTTTTCTGGTGGTTCATAAAACTTTTCTCTGTATGGTATTAAACCTTTCCATCTTCATGGAGACCAAACCAGACCAAGTTACAAGTCAGATCTGTGCAGAGGCAACCATGCTCTCAGTCAGTATGCCTATTTTACTAGGTATTTTTGAGTAGTAAGACCACCAGTAATTAAATAAATGTAAGGTAGAGCTAATGTCATACTGTGGAACATTTCAGGCAGAGCAATGAATATTGAAATAAGCAGGCAACCCAAAAATTACACAGTTCGCCTTTAAACATGTATTTTATCCCATAGCACATTACTAAGTACAAATAAAGTGTTATTAATATCCATTTGGTTAATGCGCCCCCTTTAGTTCCTCTGCATCTGGTTTTCTCCTCAGTTCTACCTTCGGTGTTGTCCGTGTAAATCTCTCGTGTTCACTTGGGATGACAGCATGCTTAAAAAGGGCCACAGTGCTAATAGATTATAGTGTATTTTGCTTTTTTTCTCAAAGTCTAATTATTACAGACCTCGCTATTTGCATACTTTGTTTGAGCATTCAGGATCGTCTAGAGACCGGAGCCACCCGGAGGAAATTAAATAAAACTTTTGCAGCATATATAATTTGGTGATTAATAATATAGAGGGTGAATACCAGAATAAGTAGGTAAGGAGAGCAAAGCGGATTTTATAAGTTGAATTATTCTGTAGCGAATGCTTTAAAGTCCAACGAACAGAAGGAAGAAACCAGGGACTAAATGTTAAAATTACCATATTGATGGATGTTACAAAATAGCAGCTTCATCGTTTTCATCTGAATTTCAGTGGTGCATAATCATAATGGTCATTTGCAGTGGCTATTTCCATACTTCCTGGATTATTCAATTGTTGGGTCATTTTACCAACAAAGAAAAGTGAAGGAGGAAACTGTTCTTTTCTGTGGGTCTTTGATAACCACCTGCTGGAATCCATGTAAGGAAAAAGCAGGGGAGGTCCGATATGCGTCATGATTTTCAAGGTGCTGTACCTGAATTTTTACTTTCTTAAATGTGCATTGTGTCAATTTTCAGGTAGAGGGTCTGTCACTTGTTTGTCTCCATGGAGATGGTATTACTTTGTCTAAACTTTTTCAGTGTGGCTTTAAACTTATCCATCTTCCATTCATTCAAGTAAGGGTGTTTTTATTGTTCAAAGAACACACTTAGTGGGCCATCCTCTGCACAGATCTGACCGTTATCTTGGTCTGGTGGCATCGCCTGCTTGTTGCCATGGAGACAGTTTAACTCCATAGTGTGAAACATTCCAAGCAAAGCAATTACACTGTAAAATGTAGGAGGACCCTCCACCAGAAAAGTTACATAGTGCACCTTTAAAAACATAAAAAACAAAACAAAAACAGAATTAAACGTGTTCCTTGTTTTCCTCATGCCTTCCTGGTATCTTAATTATTCACAGTTATGAATTTATAAGCACTTTGCATAACTTTCAGTAGCCATATTTGAGTTTTGTCATCACGGTAATCCTGACAACAACTCTCATGCTAACAGCGCACAAGATGTTTTTTATTTAGATGCAAAGAGCATACAGTGATCTCATTGTGAAGGTGAGAGCTGCTTTTACTATATCTCTGTACTACACAGATGTTACTTTATTACATGAAAGTACCTTTAATGTTCAACTACTGCTTTTGTCAGCCCAGTTTAGTACAGTTGTAAACTTGTTTGGTCCTGTTCTAGTCTGTTTAACTCAGAGTTTACTTAGTTCAGATGTTCAGGTTTTTATCAAGGATATAAGTTAAAGATGGCCAGTTCAAAAAAAATATATCGTATGATTAAATAGTGTTACAATTTACTTTAGACCAAATGTATCAAAATAAAATTAAATTAAATTAAATTAGATTAGATTAGATTAAATTAAATTAGATTGATTAGATTAAATTAAATTAAAATAAAATAAAATAAAATAAAATAAAATAAAATAAAATAAAATAAAATAAAATAAAATAAAATAAAATTAAATTAAATTAAATTAAATTAAATTAAATTAAATTAAATTAAATTAAATTAAATTAAATTAAATTAAATTAAATTAAATTAAATTAAATTAAATTAAATTAAATTAAATTAAATTAAAAAAAGAACCAAAATGTTACTTGCAATTTTTGGCCTTTTAAAATGGGGTCAAAGTTCAACTAGTTGTAAGAAGTTAAATAAAAGATCACTTGTTTTAGCTAAAGATGCATTGTGTAACTTTTCTGGAGAGGTTCTGCAACTTTTGTCTCCATGGAGATGTTATTGCTTTGGTTTACATTGTTCACAGTACGGTATTGAACTAACTTGCATTTATTCATTTGCAAGTGTTATTTATTGCTCAAATCACCATGGAGATTCCTAAGTTTTCGTATAATCACAAGATAGAGCCACTCATATCTTTCCTTTTGCTTGATTGATAATTTGGTAATGCATATTTATTTATTACTATAACTGTGGACATTTTATGATTCTTAAAAATATGCAGATAACAGCTAATTAGAACCGATCAAAACAGCCTCTGGATCATCGTATGTTAATTTCTTCTCAAAAAGGGCAGATAAGGGGGGTAGTTATTTACAAATTTGCAGTCTCTTCTTACACACTATTATTTCTCTTTAGTACAAGTTTGAATTTTTATTTTTGTATTTATGGATTAATATCACTGAAATATTGTATAAATGTCTATTGCATAAATTTGAATAAATGACTTCTCTATTGTATAATACAAACACCTTAATTGGCCTGTTGGGAATGGATATTTTTCTCTTTATGCCTTTGCTTGTGCAATGATAGTCTAGCACTGTCAATTGGCCTGGCTTATTTTAAGAAAGTGAAAAGTACATTCTAATTCATTAATTTTCATCACCTCGCACAAATGAGAGTAAGTCTACCTGAGCATGCTGGGAAAACTGTACTGTGACACATCAAATTGGCTTGATGCTAGAATAAAAATAAGATGTAATTGCAGCCATGGTAAACCAGGCGTTGGGACAAAATAGGTTTTTGTGTCTCCTAACATGAAGAACCAAATGTAGAAAAAGAAATGAATTAGGTTTTAGCGACATCTTGAAGAATGGAAAATTAAAAAGCAGTGGAAATACCAGTAATTAAAAGTATTTAGTCTTTGGGTGGATACAGTTATTTCCCATGGTTCTCAAGAGTCAAGTAGATGTTTTTACAATACACTGTATGTGTACTGTTGCACCCAACGTGACCCCGTGTCCTAATTGAGATTCACAGCCAGCTAAACTCTCTCTTGCATCATTTCCTCCAAGGAACAGGCAGGTGTTGTATTTGACGAGGATTTAATGCAAAAAAGTGTGAAACTGCAATGATACAAAACACATTATTACTACTGGAACATCTCAAATAAGTCTCATACAAACACAACAAACTTAGACAAAGTGCCACAAATATACATGCCAACATTGATATTCAACATAAAACTCACTCATATTGCCACTCAAAGGGCTGGAAACGAGAGGATGGCTTCAGATTGAACACCAAAAAACATCATGGTCTGATTAACACTCAACAAGCTAGCTGTCTACTTCTGGCTACCCACTGGCCAAAGCATCACCACAATTGCAACTAGCGCCCTCTAGCAGGCTGGAAGAACACAATATACAACAGTTCCAATACACTCCCCGTCTGGCATTACTTTAAGAATGCCACAATAAACTAACTAAGCAGTAGGGGATAACAGTAAAATACAGTCTGAGATAGGTCTAGAGAAGGTTTTCAAAGTCTTGTCGCGCGCCACTTTGACCTCAACCTTCCTCACAACTCCATCCTTGCTCGGAAGAGTCTTCATGATGATTCCCATGGGCCATTCGTTTCGTTTTAGTTGCTTGTCCTTTAGAAGAACAATGTCCCTTTCCTTCAGATTTGGTTTGTTGCATTGCCACTTCTGACGACTTTGAAGCATGTTGAGGTACTCTCTTTGCCATCTGGTCCAGAAAGTGTCAGCAAGGATTTGAACTCTTTTCCACTGATGTTTGAACATGTCTGTGTTAGTGAAATCTCCTGGTGGAACTGGGATTGCTTTTGTCTTTTGTGTTAGCAGCGTCATGGGAGTCAAGATCAAAGGTGCCTCAGGATCTGAAGAAACAGGCACTAAGGGCCTTGCGTTGATGATAGCTGTGACTTCAGCCAGCAGTGTTGTCAGGACCTCGTGAGTCAGTGAGGGATTTCCTGCTTGTAAGAGCATAGAGTCGAGGATGCGACGTGCGATTCCTATCATACGCTCCCACGTGCCTCCCATGTGGGATGAGTGAGGAGGATTGAACACCCAGGCGCACCTTTGTTCACGTAGATAGTCATTCACACTTGCATCACCAGGCTTTGGAGATTCCAGCTTCAGCTCTTTGGATGCACCAATGAAGTTGGTACCGCAGTCAGACCGTAACTGTTTAGCAGGTCCTCTGATGGCAAAAAATCTACGAAGAGCATTGATGAAACTTGAGGAGCTTAGCGTCTCGATAACTTCAATATGAATGGCTCTTGTAGACATACAAGTGAATAGCACCGCCCATCGCTTGTTGTTGGCGTGACCACCTTTAGTGCGACGCGTTGTGACCTCCCATGGTCCGAAAACATCCAGGCCAACATATGAAAACGGGGGATCAGTTTGTAGACGTTCGGCGGGCAGATCTGACATAATTTGTTGCTCCGTTTTCCCTCGAAGCTTTCTGCAAGTTACGCATTTGTGGATGAAACTGCTGATGGATCTCTTGGCACCAACCAACCACAAACCACTTGCTCGCACTGCTCCCTCAGTGAAATGTCTTCCTTGATGCTTGACAGCGTCATGATGATGTTGAATGAGTAGGGTAGCAATGTGATGTTTTCTTGGGATCAGAAGAGGGCTAGCTTCATGACTCATGAGCTTTGACTCTGACAAGCGTCCTCCAACACGCAGCAGGTCTTTGTCATCAATTATCGGCTTAAGCTTGTACAACGGACTGTTGCGTGGCAGATCTTGTTTTGCCTTAATGCGTTTGATTTCTTCAGCATACACTTCATTTTGGACACATCTGATGATAGTGTACTCTGCTTGAGTTAAGGCTTCTTCTGTGAGACTTGTTTTGCAGAGATGCCAGCCTTTACAATCTCTGGATTTGAAACTGTGAGCAACGTGACGAAGGTATGCCACTGCTTTGACAAGGGAGGTCCACTTTGAGAATCGTTCAAAGCGTGTTGAACCTAAGCTGCTTGATGTGGTTCTGGTTACAAGCACCGTAGCGTTCTTTCGAATTTCTCCATCTGACTCTGGGTCAATGAGTTCGAATGGACCCTTTAATGGATTGAAATTCGTGGTGTTGATGAGGAATGCTGGGCCAGGCCACCATGTTGTCTTTTCAATCTTCTCTGCAGCCAGTGAGCGAGAACCATGATCCGCTGGATTGTGCTCAGTTGGGACAAACTTCCACTGCTCTGAGAGAGAAGATTGCTTGATTCTCTGGATGCGATTGTTCACATATACATGGAATCTTCTATTCTGGTTGTGGATGTAACCCAACACCACTTTGCTGTCAGTGAAAAATGTGATTTTGTCAATCTTGATCTTCAGCTCATCTTTGAGAAGCTCTGACATTTCCACTGCAAGCACTGCAGCACAGAGTTCTAATCTTGGAATGGTAAGCTCTGGCATAGGAGCAAGCTTGGCTTTTCCTATGATGAAGCCAACTTCGCTGTGGCCATCTTCATGTGTTGCTTTCAGGTAGGCTACTGCTGCTATAGCTTTCACTGAAGCATCTGAGAACATGCAGAGTTCGATGAAGGTGGCTTTCGAAATGGAGAAGGACACATAGGTACGAGGAATGTGCAGGGTGGAAAGGTGCTGCAATGAGTCCTGCCATCTTCTCCAGTTGTCATACATGTCTTGTGGCAACGGGGTGTCCCATTCAAGGTTGCGGCTGGTGAGCTCCCTGAGAAGGAGTCTGCCTTTGATAGTTACAGGTGCGAGCAGCCCAAGAGGATCGTACAAACTGTTTACAGTTGAGAGCACACCACGTCGAGTGAAGGGCTTCTGCTCTTGTGGGACATCAAACGTGAATGTGTCTGATGTGGTGTTCCAAATCACACCCAAACTGCGTTGGACTGGAAGCTTATTTGTTGTTAGATCGAGGTCTTTGATCTCTTTGCTCTATCTTCAGGAGGGAAGGCGCTCACCACTTCCACTTTGTTGGAGGCTATCTTGTGGAGACGTAAATTAGAGAGGGCAAGCATTTTCTGGGCTCTCTGTAGGACGTCAATAGCCTCCGCTTCTGTAGGGAAAGACTTCAGTGCATCGTCGACGTAAAAATCTTGTTCGATGAAGTTGCGTGCGTCAGTTCCATATTCATGTTCTGCTTCTTTTGCTGCCATCCTCAGTCCATAGATCGCCACTGCAGGGGAGGGGCTGTTACCAAAGACGTGCACCCTCATGCGATAGTCCACCACATCCTTAGTTAGGTCGTTGTCTTTGTACCACAAGAAGCGGAGGTAGTCCCTGTGATCCTCCTGGACAACAAAGCAGTAAAACATCTGCTCAATGTCAGCCGTGACAGCCACAGGTTCCTTCCTGAACCGTAGGAGTACGCCCACAAGTGTGTTGTTAAGATCAGGGCCAGAAAGCAGGACATCATTGAGAGACACTCCATCAAACTGAGCACTGGAGTCGAACACCACACGGATCTTCTCAGGTTTCTGTGGGTGGTAGACACCGAAAGTGGGAAGATACCAGATCTCTTTGTTTTTGGTGCGAGGTGGTGCAAGCTCAGCATGTTTGTTGTCAAGCATCTTCTGCATGAACTCAGTGAAGTGAGCCTTCATGTCTGGCTTCTTGTCGAGCGTGCGTCGAAGAGACTCGAGGCGGTTAAGAGCATAGCACCTGTTGTCTGGGAGAAGGCGTCTCGGGCTCCGAAAAGGAGTGGTGCAACCCAGCTGTTGGTGTCATCTTTGAAGATCTTCTCCATCTTTTTTAGAAAGATGAGGTCTTCAGCTGAGTGTGCAATGCGATTGTCTTCATCGGTTTGGCAAAAAACAGTGTCTCCTAAGTTCTCATCTGTGGGCTTTGTTCGTGGGCTTGAAAGTGGCAGTGGATTGAAAATGGCTTTGGGCTGGCTCAGTGTGAAGCTCTCTTTCACGTTGAAGCGACTCTTGCAGGGAGTGAGATAGCTTGGGCGACCATTATCCAGCACATGTGTCTTGAGAGCATTTACTTCACTTGGCTTGTGGGCACTACCCAGACATACATCCCCGATGATGACCCAGCCTAGGTCAAGCTTTTGTGCAAATGGGTCATTGTGCTTGCCACATATTTGTTTTCTGACCTTGTGGACCCTCAGAAGATTCCGCCCAATCAGCAGCAAGATGTCAGCATGTAGGTCAAGAGGTGGCATCTCACCAGCTATGGCTCTCAGGTGAGGATGGTGTGAAGCAGCTTCTGCAGTGGGTATCTCATCTCTGTTATTGGGGATAGCATTGCACTCTATAAGCATGGGGAGAGGCAAGCTTATTTTTCCATCAAATGATTGAACAACATAGTCACAGGCCCTTCTTCCACTTACTTGAGTCACACCGGAGCAGGTTTTTAGCGTGTAAGGCACAGTTGTGCTTTGTACTGCAAACATGTCAAAAAACTCTGTCTTTGCTAATGACTGGTTACTTTGATCGTCTATTATTGCATACATCTTTTTTGTGTTGTGTGGCTCACCTTTAGGGTGGACTTTTACCAAACAGATCTTGGAGCAGGACTTTCCAGTGATCTCATTTCCACATATCTCTGTACATGTGGCTGTAACATCAGTGTCCTGTGCAACTTCTTGCTCCCCGCCGTGCTCTTTGGGGAATGAAGGAGGCTTGGATGTTGCTGGTGCTGGGCCAGGGTGAAGTGCTGCTAGATGTCTCTCACTGTCACACTCTTCACACTTTATTGTGGCCTTACAGTCCTTGGCTTGGTGACTGGTAGACGCAAGGCAGCGATAGCATATGTTCCGGTCTTTGAGTAACCTTTTCCTATCTTCCAGCAGCATTGTTCTGAAACTCCTGCATCTTTTCAGCGGGTGTGGTTTGTGATGTATGGGGCATTCCTTTTGAATATCTGTTCTTGTTTCTCTTGTCTTGTCTGTCTCTGACACTTCTGTCTTGTGTACTGTGACGGATTGTCTTTGAGTGTAGGTACTCGTTGGCTTTCCTTTTCTGTAATTGACTGTAGGGTAAACAGGTGGATTGTAAGCTGTGGTGAAGCTCGGGTCATTCCTCGCTTTAGCTTGGCTTTTCACAAAATGCACAAAAAATGAGAAGGGTGGGAAGCTTACATTATTGTCTTCTTTATACCTCGACCCCACCATCGTCCATTTCTCTTGAAGGTGAAACGGCAGCTTTTCCACTATTGGACTCACTCCTCTAGCTGTATCAAGGTAACTCAAACCTGCAAGATATCCATCTAGTTTTGCAGTTTCCAGTTCACACAGTAGATCTGACAGGTCACTTAAGCTTGTGAGGCTCTTTGCTTGAAAGCTTTGGAAAGTCATGCAACCTTGTGAACAGGGAGTTTTCTATTGCTTCTGGAGAGCCGTAACATTCTTCCAGTCTCTCCCAGATCATGTTCAGACCAGCATCTGGGAATTTGATGTTAACTGCCTTTAATCTTTTTGCATGTTCAGAAGACTCAGGGCCGAGCCACTTTATGAGGAGGTTCAGTTCTTCGCTAGCCGTGAGCCTCAGGTCTCTGATAGTGCTCTGGAAAGTGGCCTTCCAACTGAGATAACTCTCTGGTTTGTCATCAAATTTAATTAGTCCTCCAGTTACTAGTTGACTTTTGGCTAGGAATCTGGCAAGGTCACTGGTTGTGTTGTCAGTGCTAATTGGACTTGAAAACTGCTTTGGTTGTTGAATTATGCCTCTTAGTGGATGTCGTTCGGCACCACCCAGTGGCTGAACTGAGTACTCATTTGGTTCTTGTTTAGCATGGAAAGGCGTGTCAACACTTGGTTGGTATTGTTCTTGACGTGTATAGTTGTGTTGAAAAGTCTCTCTATTTTGAGTAGGTTTGCTGTTGTAACTGTGTTTGTTTATGTACTCCCTCACTTTTTCCTCTGTAGTTGGTTGTAGGGGCAAGAAACTCAACTCGTTGCTTTTCTCTGCTTCCTCATACTGAGCTGCAGCTGACTCCAACACCTCAGCTTTGGCCATGGCAGCATCTGCTTCCTTCTGGAGGTTGAGCACATCGAGAGTTGCTTCTAATCGTGCTTTTTCCACTTTGATGCTCAGTTCTTTCTCGGCATAGGCTAGTCTGGCTTTGGCGGCTTGAGCTTCTGCTTGTGCGTGTGCTGCAGCCATACTGGCTCGGTTTGAAGCTGACGACTTTGCAGATGCCCCAGCTTCTGAGCGTACTGTCAGTTTTCCTGAACCTATTGAGCACTTCGATAAGTGTGCCTTTGATGAGTGTGAGGAATGTGACTTTTGACTTTTAGCTTCTTCCTCCATAGTAGCGTTTAGCAGGATTGCAGATTGTGATTGTGTTTTCTTCCACCAACCGTTCACCGTGGTCCCTCGCAGAGTGCTATGATTTCACTGTACTGTTGCACCCAACGTGACCCCGTGTCCTAATTGAGATTCACAGCCAGCTAAACTCTCTCTTGCATCATTTCCTCCAAGGAACAGGCAGGTGTTGTATTTGACGAGGATTTAATGCAAAAAAGTGTGAAACTGCAATGATACAAAACACATTATTACTACTGGAACATCTCAAATAAGTCTCATACAAACACAACAAACTTAGACAAAGTGCCACAAATATACATGCCAACATTGATATTCAACATAAAACTCACTCATATTGCCACTCAAAGGGCTGGAAACGAGAGGATGGCTTCAGATTGAACACCAAAAAACATCATGGTCTGATTAACACTCAACAAGCTAGCTGTCTACTTCTGGCTACCCACTGGCCAAAGCATCACCACAATTGCAACTAGCGCCCTCTAGCAGGCTGGAAGAACACAATATACAACAGTTCCAATACAGTATGTATACTTTCTGGACTAAAATAAATAAACACCAGCTACAGGTAGGGCTGGGTGATGATATGAAAAAAGAAAATCCTCACATTGATTTATCATGATTTTCAATTGGATTTAATTTTGACTTATTTTAAACATAACAGTATGTGCCCATCCACAGAAAAAGCAGACACAATTCAGGGCCCAAGGCATTTTGAGTTATTCACGGATTCTGAAAGTGTATATTCTAAGCTTTCCAACGATGTCTTACACATGGAAATCTGAGAACATTTGAAGAATCTGTGGCCATTTGAACGCAGCACATCTGAAAACAATGAGCTGAGAAAAGCTTCTCTAAAGATTCTCTAAGTCCAGGCCTTCAGAACTCATTTACATAACATTAAGCTAAGCCCTCCCCCATCACTGTGGTGTGATGTTTCAGGGCAGGTCAGAATTAGAAGGTTCTTTGTGAAAATGGAAATGCTTTTATAACAAAAAGTCCATATAATCATTCAACAATACACAGGATAATATGTTAAGTCAAAGTCACCTGTATCAATTTAATACAATACAATATGAAATGTATTATACTGGTTTAGTTCAGTTACTGGTAAATACTGGTTTAGTCCTGTTTTAGTCCTGCTTTAGTCCTGGTTTAGTTCTCTTTTAGTCCTGTTTTAGTCCTGCTTTAGTCCTGTTTTACTCCTGTTTTAGTCCTGTTTTAGTCCTGCTTTAGTCCTGGTTTAGTTCTCTTTTAGTCCTGTTTTAGTCCTGTTTTAGTCCTGGTTTAGTCCTGTTTTAGTCCTGTTTTGGTCTTGGTTTAGTCCTGGTTTAGTCCCGTTTTAGTCCTGGTTTAGTCCCGTTTTAGTCCTGTTTTAGTCCTAGTTTAGTCCTGGTTTAGTTCTGGTTTAGTCCTGTTTTAGTCCTGGTTTAGTCCTGTTTTGGTCTTAGTTTAGTCCTGGTTTAGTCCCATTTTAGTCCTGTTTTAGTCCTAGTTTAGTCCTGGTTTAGTCCTGTTTTAGTCCTGGTTTAGACCTGAACATAAACAAGATAGACAGAAAATATCATATAATATAATAATATAATTAAAAACAAATTTAGACTTAAACTTAGACTTAGACAAACTTTATTGATCCACAAGGGAAATTGTTTTGGGTACGGTAGCTCATTCATCAAATATAATATATAATATATAATATATAACAGAGGGTAAAAAGGAAATATTCAAAATGTGCGCTCCAAACCACAGACTATTATGTAGACCTCTCAATCAAAAAGACCCAAGGTGACGATTGACATTTAGAGATGACAGAATCTCGATCTCCATTAAATTGTACTTCAATATGTTTTTGACTTGGCTTAGAAAGTCAGTGGCCCCAAGGCGGTACCATGGTGTACACCTTTTAAAACATTCATATTATTACATAACGTTATTAATACATATGCAATTACTTTTAAAGAACTGATCATCTAACATGTTCCATCTATTCACTATTCTGGGAAAATCTGGTGCACTACAATAACAAATGGTTTCGTTTTCCTTTCAGCTTGGGATAAAAATAAGGTTGAATGGGAGCCAGGGGAGGTCAGTATGGATTATGGCGCGTGCACTGCCCTGTGGAAAAAGAGTTGTTTGTTGTGAGTCCCAATGTTAGATCGAGAATCAGGAGGAAAGTGCCTCTCTCAGCAGGTCTAGACTTCCTGTCAATGATAATCTGAAGGAGCATCAGATGGAACGCTGCCAAAATCGAACAGACAGCCAGAGGATATATGGATGCCAGCTTGTAACCGGGCTTTGTATCGCTCCAGGTCAATAAAGAAAGGAGCGGAAGCTGGTTGTTTCCAAGGATTTTTAAATAAAGTTGAATAATTAGACTTGTGAGGGTGATGGTGGGTATGTTTTTGACTGTGATTTAAGATGACTGGATTGTGGTGTTTTCAGGAATGGGCTATGGACATTACAGTGTTGTTTTAGTTTTTTTTTTTCCCCTGTGTGTTAGTGGGTTCTTTGCCATTTTAAATTCACTTGTTTAATTAAGGGCAAGCCTATATTTAACAACCAACTATCCCGAGAATCCCAGGATGTGATTGCATTATATTTTAATTCCATCAGTGTGGCCCAGGGCAGCTGTGGCTACAATAGTAGCTTACCACCACCGAGTGTGGAGTGAATGAACAATGCTCTGTCTTTGAGTGTCCAGAAAAGTCCAGAAAAGTGCTTTATAAAACTGATGCATTATTATTAACTTTCTCCAGCTTAACCAGGACAAAACTGAGGTTTTAGTCATCGGTCCTGAGGCCCAGAGAGAGAAACTTTTATCAAAACTACAAGCACAGTCTTTTAACCCATCTCCTCAAGTGAAAAACCTGGGCGTCATTTTTGACTCTGAGCTGACTTTTATTCCACACATCAAGAACATCACAAAAATGGGCTTCTATCACCTAAAAAACATAGCCAGAGTCTGCCCTATTCTCTCTCAGGCCAATACGGAGACACTGATGCATGCTTTTGTCACCAGCCGTATAGACTACTGTAATGCCCTGCTCTCTGGTCTTCCCAAAAAGAGTATTTCAGGTTTGCAATTATTGCAAAATTCAGCAGCACGTGTCCTGACTAGGTCCAGAGGGCGGGATCACATTACACCGGTCTTAAAATCTCTGCATTGGCTCCCTGTGAGTTACAGGATAGATTTTAAAGTTCTTTTACTGTTTTTTAAATGTCTTAATGGTCTTGGGCCTTCCTATCTTTCAGAACTGCTTTCCCCTTATGAACCTTCACGGGCCCTGCGCTCCTCCGGCAGCAGGCTCCTGGTCATTCCCAAAGTCAGGACACACACTCACGGAGAGGCGTCTTTTCAGTACTACGGCCCTCGTCTATGGAACTGCCTGCCGGAGGACCTCAGGGCTGCAGAGAACGTTCATGTTTTTAAGAGTGGGCTCAAGACTCACCTGTTTAGCTTGGCCTTTGACTGATTTCGGTCATCTGTTTGCTTGTCTTTTATTTGTTCTTTTGTTTGTTGTTGCTGTTCCTGTTGTTGCTGCTGCTGTTGTTGCTGTTCCTGTTGTTCCTGTGGTTGTTTTGTTGTTGCTGTTGTTGTTGCTGCTGTTGTTGTTGCTTTTGTTGTAGCTGTTGCTTTCGTTGCTTCTGTTGTTGCTGTTGTTGTTGTTGTTCCTGTTATTGCTGTTATTGTTTTGTGGTCGCTGTGGTTCTGTTGTTGTTGCTGTTCTTGTTGTTGTTGTTGTTGCTTTTGTTGTTGTTGCTGTTGTTGTTGCTGTTGCTGTTGATGTTGGTGTTGCTGTTGTTGCTCCTGTTGTTGCTGCTGCTGCCGTTGTTGCTGCCGTTGTTGCTGCTGTTGTTGCTGCTGTTGTTGCTGCTGTTGTTCCTGTTGCTGTTGTTGCTATTGCCGTTGTTGCTGCTGCTCCTGTTGCTGCTGTTGTTCTTGTTGTTGCTGTTGTTGTTGCTGCTGTTCCTGTTGCTGCTGTTGTTCTTGTTGTTGCTGTTGTTGTTGCTGCTGTTGTTGTTGCTGCTGTTGTTGTTGCTGCTGCTGCTGTTGTTGTTGCTGTTGTTGTTGCTGTTGTTTCTGTCATTGTTGCTGCTGTTGTTGCTGCTGCTGCTGTTGTTGTTGCTGATGTTCCTGTTGTCGTCGTTGTTGCTGCTGTTCCTGTTGCTGCTGCTGTTGTTGTTGCTGCTGTTGCTGTTGTTGTGGTTGCTGTTGTTCTTGCTGTTGTTGCCGTTGTTGCTGCTGCTGCTGTTGTTGCTGTTGTTGCTGCTGTTGCTGCTGTTGTTGCTACTGTTCCTGTTTGTTTTTTTTTTTTTTTTTTTTTTTTTTTTTTTCCCTGGCGGCACGGTGGCTGAGTGGCTAGCACTCATGCTTCACAGCAAGAAGGTTTGGGTTGCCCGGGCCTTTCTGTGTGGAGACTGCATGTTCTCCCCGTGTTTGGGTGGGTTTCCTCCGGGTACTCCGGTTTCCCCCACCAACCTAAACATGCGCCATAGGTAAAATCCTCCAGCTTAGGGCCTGACCAAAGCATAAATAACAAAACAAAATCATGGGGATGGTCCCCGGGTCAAATATAGAAACAACTTCTCCTGTGCGAGATCAATAAAGGTCAATCTTCTAATCCTTGACCACTGTAAGGCGCTTTGTGCTACAATTTTGTATGAAAAGCGCCTTATAAATGTTTGATTGATTGATTGATTAATAGTAATTAAATTAGACAGTAAAAAAAAATTTTAAAAAATCAGTATAAGGTATACCAGTGACATGTGGTGAGGTTTACAGCTGGTGAGGCAAAGTGCAGTAGGCTCACCTGCCTCCCTTGACCTCATGTCGCTGGCGTATGCATGCTAATATTTCAGCTAAATCAATCTGATTTACCAGATTAGTTAAAGATGCATTATGTAACTTTTCTTTTGTATACCATCTGCTTATCTGCTTTGCCAGGAATTTCCCACACTATGTCATTAAAAGGCCCATATTAAGCTATTTTCTGATCTTTGTTATAATACTGTTTCCTCATCATAAACATACCTGGAATTAGAGGTAAGATCTTAAGCCCGAGCCCGACCCGACCCGAAATTCAGATCGGGTTGGGCCTAAAATGTCAATCATTGCTTCGGGTCGGGTCGGGCTTCTCTCTCGCTGACTTTTTTTTAATAAATATATGTTTATAAAAATGTATACTAAAACAATGTGTGGATACTAAACTAAGGAATACTTGTTTTAAAATAAATAATTTGGATAAAACAGAGAAGGCGCTGTAATGTAATTGCTATTTAACTACTAAACAGGAGCCGCAGAGCCAGAGCATGCTCTTAAGGACGTACTGCTGCTGTGGTTTATGGCCCAATTTTCAACCCGTCAAAATGACGGACGGCCTTAAATTTTTCCCGTCAACTCTTAAAAAAATCCGTCAATGATGGAAAATTGTCGGTTAATGTACCCTTTGCAGAAACAAATATAAAAGATGTAAATGTTTATACAGTCTTGTTTAACTTCACCCCTCCTCCTCCCGAGTCCTCACAAATAAAATATGAAATTTCGGGTTTGCTTTGGGCTCGGGCCTGCAAATCAAGTTAATTGGTCGGGTTCGGGCCGGGTCGGGCTTTAATACCCGCGGGCCGGGTCAGGTCGGGCTGAATTTTTTAGGCCCGATCTTACCTCTACCTGGAATTGTGTTTTGTTTCATTCACTCATGTTTAACGCACAAGTTCTTCTCTCAAACAGAAATCACTCTATTTCTTGTGATGTCTTGTAATACAGGAAGTGCTCCACACCTTTACTAAAATCATTTAGATGATTTAAGCCCTGGAATCACTAAGCTCTACTGAACTAAATGTAAAAGGTACCTGTTAACTTGAAAGCTACCACTACATGATATCACAAGGTGAAACAGAGCATTTTGAGCTGTGGGGATTTAGATGGACTAGGAGGCACAGTGACTTCACAAGAAGGCCTTTCTGTGTGGAGTTTGCATGTTCTCCCCATGTGGTTTCCCCCCAGGTACTCCTCCAGGGTTTCCGCCATCAACCCAAAACATGCATCATTGATTAAAAAAAAAAACACCTCCAGCTACGGTAGTCCTGACCAAGCTTAGCAACATGATCACAGAGATGGGTCCTTGGGTGCCCCATGTGCTGCCCACTGCTCCTGGAAGAATTGGTGAAATGCAGAGGACAACTTCCCTACAGGGATAATACAGTCCTACAAAAAACAAACAAAAAAAAGAGGAATTATAAAGGATTACTCAAACATGTGTCAATTAAACAAAACACAACTCCATGTATGTTTTTGATGAGGTAATAACATTCTAACATGGCTTAAAGCTCACAAGTCAGTTTTGCAAAATATAGGACCTTTAAACCATCTCCATGGAGACTGTGACACCAACAGGCATTTTAATTTACAGACTGCAAAATAGTATATTGCCATACTGTGTACCATTCCAAACCAAGCAATAACATCTCCATGGAGACCAACACTTAACAGTACACCTTTAAACACTAGAAGGCTGCCATCGAGAAGAACCCGTATCAAACGTGATCAAATCTAGTGAATAACTCCAGGACATATCTAACACCAAAAGGAGCCCAGCAGACATGGAGGTCACACCTGCATCTGTGAGGACGACGTGTTCTAATCCAGATGGTGAAATCGCATGAAGGTACACAGAGCGCAGAGAGGCCCAATTACCAGAGCCGGCACGTAAATCTTGTGCACAAATATGCTTTTACAGCCACGGCGGAGATCGCTTTGTGTGGTTTTAGAATGAGCACAAACAACACCTGGAAGCTTAAACCTCTGCTGTTCCAAGTACACACAAGTTAATGTTGTCTCTTTGCTTTATTATAATATGCCCTCTAGCATTTCCACATATGGCTTACTATAGCTGCCATGCATATAAAAGTGTGTGAAGTAGGTGCATGTGAGGAGGGCATTCGTGCAAGGAAATATATTAGTTTTTGATGTGAAATACCATCTGGATTTAAGAACTGGGAAAGGAAGATATAGGCACAATATTACTCCCGGCATAAGATTGGGCCACATTATTCTTTATTTGGGCTGGATTTTTGTTCAGTGTGTGATCAAGAATAAAACACACAATTTAAGTTATATGAAGTTTCTGGTTTATTAGTGAGAGCATTCACCACTTACTTTAGTCAAATGACACACCTTTTCATTTTTATTTCCATGTTAATTTGCATTATAGATTCTTAAGCTACGTTTATATGATGTCGGTCTGAACAGAAGACGCAAAAGTGGCGTCTTCACTTTTTATTCCGCGTTTAGACAAGTGTTTTCGGGAGGAAATCTGTGTGCGTACGGTGACGCAAAAGTGTGTGGAATTCGATTGGGTATGCATGCCAGGCGGCTAGGTGGTGCTGTGATACATTATCACTATGTCCACGAGCATGTGTAGAATCTTCCTTCTTCTCATCTGCACCGTGAAAAGCAAAATAAAACATGGCTACTGGTAGCAAAAAAAAATTTTGTGTGTCAGACGTAGAAGTTCAACTATTGCTTCAGACCACGTTAGACTACAAAGCAACGAAGGCGCAACAAGGTCTGGACTGGGAGTCCTGCCAAACAAAGTACACTGATATATGGACCGATGTGACATAAACGTGTACGCGACATCAGCAGATTTGACCAGAGTTTTGCGTCTTGGGCAGTGTTGACGAAAACGCTACAGCGGAGAGTATTCAAGTTTTCCACTTTGGAGGGCAGTGTCAGTTTTTGCATTTTTAAGCCCCCAAAACGCCGTCACCGTCTAAACGAAAGGCACTTCCGATTAAATATTTTGTCGTTTTTACCCGTAAGTTTTCTCATGTAAACAGGCCCTTAATGCATCAAAACTATCAATGGACACATAAGGAACGTAGTAAACATAATATAATCTTAAAATTACTCAAAACGTCTTTTAGTTTCTACATTCTTTAAACATATCCACTATTTGACCGGCTAACCAGAGCTAAAGACAAGGTACTGCCCCCCAGGCACCTGAAAGATGAGCTGCCCACTCCTCCTGAAAAGGATGGGTCAAATGCAGAGAAATAATTTCCCTACGGGGATAAATAAAGGATATCTTCTTATCTTCTTATTTGCTTTGCTAATCACTGCTTTGCACTTTTTGCATTTCCTGACCCTGACGGGGTACAACTGTGAAGTGAAAACCATTTCAAGTGATTTCATCTTGAAGCTCATTGAGAGAAGGCCAAGACATTAACACTTTTTTAAGGAAATAGGTTATTACATGTGCAAAAGGAGAGGCATCTGAACTATCTACTAACCAAAAAGTGATTCTGTACAGCAATCTGTTTGATAAGCTAAGACAGATCTTCTATTTTCTTTTATATTCTGTGCCAAGTTAAAGAAATTCACTTGCCCTACACATTACAGTCCACGCTGTCCTTTACACTTTGTCTACTGCATAATCTCTTCATTACTTTAAGCTAAAGTCATTGAATTCATTACGCTGTGAACGCTCATTGCTCAATTGAATTAACACAGTTTTGCACCTGCTTAAAGATCACCTCCCATATTCATCCTTATAATTTATGGAGAATTACCTGACCCTATATACACTAAAGCAAAAGCAGTAGATGCCAGAGGTGACACTAGCCATTTGTTTTGTATGATTTAGCCACTTACACCACCGAAGCTGTGTTATCATATGGGTAAGTTGGAGACTAGCGCGTCCTTGGCTAATGCTAATTTATGATTGATTGATGCAGTAAGTCAAAATCAATACATGAGCTCGGAATGACGCACAAATCACACCGCGGTTTAAAAAACATTTGCAGCCATAGTTACATTTGCTGGCTACGACTCTAAAAGAATTAATCAAATCACATTGTTGGGGTAAAATGCAGTTAAACAAAAATAGCTGATTATTTCATGTCCAAACATTTTTTATTTCTTTGTTTTTATTTATTTTTTGATGCAGAGATAAAACTTTCCCCATGAACCATAGACTGTATATAAATAGACATAGCGAACCCACTTGCCGCCTCGTTCCAAATAGGAAGTGAGCATGGGGGCGCTTCTGGTTCCATCGATTCTGGCTCCAATTGACTTAACATTGCAAAATTGTCACCCCATGTCTCTGTAACTGCTGCAGTGAGCCTCGTCATTGTGGTCTTAAAGTGTTCACATTAACCCACTCAACATGATCCTGGGGTTTTTATTTTGCTACTTTGTCTTTAAATAAATTCCTAATATGGTACTCAAAATCTGCCCCTTTAACTGCGAGCATCCTGAGCTTCATTTAACCGAAGCTGTACGCTATGGGTGATGTCACACTCCCTTAGTCCACTTCTTTCTGCACTCTATGCCGTGGACATCGATACATTTAACCCTCCGGTCGTGTTCGCCTCCAGCCCCCTACTTTAGTGTTCCCGGTCAAAATTGACCGGTCTGTTTAAACTGCTCTTAAATTAGCACAATTTTTTGTTTTCAACACCAATTTTTTTATTAAACATTTTTTAGTTGAGAACAATGTTTCAAAGTAGTGTCTAACAACAATTTATAGAAGTAAACATTAAATAACATCAGTTAAAATACAATTAGGCACTGAAAATGAACTACAAAATGAACATATAATACAAAAAATAAATGGAAAACCAAACACTAAACTCAACAGGGTGTGTGTGTGTGTGTGTGTGTGTGTGTGTGTGTGTCTGTGTGTGTGTGTGTGTGTGTTCATGCACATGAGTGGCATGTGACACTCAGGTCAGAGTGGGCCTTGCAAACATAAGCATGACATTAGCAGCATGTCAGGCTCGTTTTGATGTCTCTAGGGGCACAGAGGCCACAACGCTTCCTTTTCTGCCCATGTCCTTGTTGGGGGAGAGCAGCCAGGGCTGGGGCTGGAGCTTGCATGCTCCTAACCAGACTGGCGGAGGCTGGTGTGCGGGGAATGTGCTGGCATCGCTGTATAAGAGGAGTCACCAAAGCGAGGAAAAGTCTCCTCTTGAAACTTTTCCCCTGATTCCAGGTTGAGTTGATTGCTGTCCACACCACATACGCGTTGAAAGCTAACACATCCAGGATGTTGTGGAACAGTGCCACAGGCCAGAGAGCCGTCATCCGCTTACAGGTGTATGTACCAGTAAGCTTCAGTAAAGGAACAATAAATAATAAGAGATTAGGAACAATATTCAATCTGTCATACACAAAATGCTATGATTCACCTAGATAAAAATAAAATAAAATGCATGAGGAGACTTTACATTACCTTATCAAGGCAGTCAACACCTCCCTTGTTCTTGTTGTAGTCCTGGATCATCAGGGGCTTTCTGTCCTCTGTGGTGCTGACAGCGGCGTCTTTGTGTACTGTGCTCATCAGGATGACATTTCTGTTCTTCTTGGGAACGTATGACACAAGAGTGTGAATGTCAGTGAATGCAAATTGTGATGAGAGTGCCTGTCTTCCTCTGGTCGATACCAGCGCAGGGGGAAGTTCGGGCTTGTTCTTCCTCACTGTCCCTACCATGGTGAGCTTTCTTTTCAGTAGCTCCTGACCAAGAGCATGTGATGTGAAGAAGTTGTCACATGTGATATTATGTCCTTGGAGACCGGTTGTCATGTCCAGCACAACACGCATACCCTGGTTTGTGTGTGTGTGTGTGTGTGTGTGTGTGTGTGTGTGTGTGTGTGTGTGAGTGCTGGGGCAGTGTGTATGGGGATGTTTTCTGTATGTTGAATGAATTTACTCTGGATACCCATTCATTTCCTATGGCGGTCACTTTTGACCGGGAACACCACAGGTGTAACAAGGTTGATTAAAACACTCAAAATTGAACGAAATAGGTGATCATCACTTTTATATGTTCAAGTCCACAGTGTGGAGGATATCATAAGGTCTTGAGGTAATCAGATGAAAAACATAATATTTATGAATATTATAAGTTGTAAAACGGTCAGATTTGACCCGAACACGACAGGAGGGTTTTTAATGCCATACTATGGAACACTCCAGGCAAACCAATGACATCTCACCAGAAAAGATATACAACTCTGGAAAAATAAATAAGAGACCACTGCATTTTTTTTCTGAAATCAGCATCTCTACATGTATTACAGCCATTCCATTCCAGCGTCTGTTGAATTCCAACACAAACACAAAGCTGAGCTACTTCAGTTCTTGCACCAGGAGTGGAATAAAGTCACCCAAGAACAATGTGAAAGACTTGTGGAGAGCATGCCAAGACGCATGAAAGCTGTGATTAAAAATAAGGGTTACTGCACCAAATATTGATTTCTGAACTCTTCTTAAGTGTAAACATTAGTATTATGTTGTTTTAAAATGAATTTGATCTTGTTTCTTTGCATTGTTTGAGGTTTTAAAACATGTATCTTTTTTGACCATTTGTCATTTTCTGCAAATAAATGCTCTAAACGATCATATTTTTATTTGAAATTTGGGGGAAATGTTGTCAGTAGTTTATAGACTCAAACGAAAATGTTCCTTTTACCCAAACACATACCTATAAGTAGTAAAATCAAAAAAACTGATCATTTTGCAGTGGTCTCTTATTTTTTTCCAGAGCTGTATAGTGCTCCTTTAAAGATCCTGATTTTGAACCATAATAAAGGGACATGACTTGATTTTTCCCCTTCATTTATTAATTTTTACATCACACTACTAATAAAAAGTGTTTTCCTGAACTAGAAGGAAGAAGAAAAATAACATGTGCATATACTATAAGTTTACAACTGTAAAAACTTTTAATAAATAAATAAATAAAGTTTGTCACAGGTAATTTATCACAAATCATTAAAAGTGGATTTTTCCCTGGGAGGATTAGCTGGTCAGACAGAGTTCAGAAGCCTTCTAACTGCTCAGTAACATTAGCATCATTGGTGATGGCAGGCCGCATTATGACAAGAGCTCTAACTATCTCAGACAGCGCATACAATATCTCCTTTCACTTTTGATGAGTATTGAAATTGGCCCGACCCGTGACGACCGCTCCTTTTTGTGTGCTGTAATTGTACATTTCCTCAGGTGGCACTTTTAATTGTGGACCAAGAGCGCTGCTTGGTAGAGCAGATCATTTCCTAATCATTAATTATGATGTGTTGCTCAACGCCCAGGTCTGGTGTGTTTTGGCAATAACTTTTGGAGTGAGAGAGTCAGCCCAAGAGAAGTACGATTGTGAATGTGAAGTCTATATGTGACAAAGTGAGCTGATTTGTTTGAGATTGAACTAAACAATCACTGCCTTATGATGATATGTATTTAGAATAGTCTGCTTTAATGTGGGATAACAGTAGCTCAGTTGGCACAGTGTTTGTCCACCGATTTGAATCCTACTCTCAACATGAACATCATTAGTAGAGCTGTCAGATCCACTAACAGGTTGTTGGTACAATTCCAGCTCCCCACAGATGAATGCAATTTACCATTTTAAGTGTGTGTTCTGCCCCAATGGAGAAAGAATATTTTTGTTTTTATCTGTTTTGTCTACTTTGAGCTACCTTAGCCGCCATATCGTTTTAGACTTTTCTACCGTTCTGTGTTTAAATCCTGTAAACTGTCATCTGGCCCATGAAAATATCTGTCTCTAAGTCTTGGGGTGTTATAAGACGTTAATTCACTTTGTAGGCTTATATGAGGTACTTTAAGTTGTTTTACATTTACATTCAGGTTAAAATGTATGACGCTAATGGAGCTAGCATGTCTATGGGAATTATTATTATTAATAACTGAATAAATAAATGAATTATTATTAATAAACATGAAAGAAATAATCTGACAGAATTCTGCAGCTGTGGCTAAATAGATTAATATTTGTAGCTTTGTAGCTAAAATTCGGCATATTTACATTTGTTTTATACTTATGTTCATTATAATGTGCATTGTCCCCATGAAATAAATAAATAAATAAAATATTTTGAGTCTGGATCTGGATACTTTTACCAGTGGGGTGTGTGCCTATGTTTTGATATTAGCATGCTAACTGTGCTATTTGAATACTTAATGTAATGTACAGTTGACATCTTTCACCCTTGCCATTGTCACTAACCGGGATTAAAGGGATAGTCCGGGTTTTTTGATGTGAATCTGTATGGCATCCCCTTCAGCAGTGTCGTGCATTAACATTGACTTATCGCTGACAGTGTCCTCTGAGCTGAGTTCTGCCCCGGTTCTGGTGCTGACGAAAGTAGGGCTGGCAAGTTAGCCACGACAGTTAAAAAAGCTTGTTTTTCTTCACACAAAAAAAAATATATTGTCCAAAAAATAATATATTTGTGTCACAAAACAGTTCACGAAAAAGTCAGAAATCATAATCACTTTGTGCTATTTTCCCTCGATTCCTATCACTGCGTGCTGCCCCCAGCTGGACAGCCGTGTGCGTACCCAACACTTTTTCAGTTGTTTGGCAGTGTTTACGTCCTCAGGCCTCAGCGAGCCAATTTAGAAACGTCAGAATAAAAATATAGCTATCGATAGAAGAAGATGAAGAAGATGAAGAAAACAATAGCAGGGCTCTCAAGTTTTGAGCGGGGTCGTGCGTGTGACTGTAATTTCCGAGGACGGGGGGGGGCGCTTGAATTGCGTGAGAAATGCCGTGTGAGCGTGTGAACACGTCAAATTGCGTGTTGAGAGCCGTGTTTGTCTAAAGAGCAAACTTAAACTACAAAGCAACTAATGAGAGTTCTATAAATGAAGTTATTACCTGATGGTTCTCAGTTTGTTTTATCATCACCGCACTTTGTCCGTGCGCGCTGAGAGGGGCGGGGGGAGCGGGACATTTTTAACGGATTCATATAAGAATCTGGTTAATGCACCGGGCCCGCGTCTCACCGCGTCTCACCACGGGCGGCTCACCAGTTCGGCTCTGGGCCGCGCGTATTCCGCGCGTAAGCCGTCGGGGGGGACACGTTACGCACAGACGGAGACACGGGGACCGGAGTCGGTGCGTCTCAGAGGAGACGTCCCCCCCTCCCCCTGCTCCCCCGGAGCTCCCCCGGAGCAGGGGGAGGGGGCGGCGCTGAAAACGCGCAGAGCCTGCATAAACTAAGCCACACAGACCGATTTTCTGGGCACTAAAAAATAAAAAATAACAAAAATAACACAAATCAGCGTGAGAAATGCCATGTGTGGCGTGTGCGCGTGTGAATACGTCGAATTGCGTGTGTCACACTCTCAATGCGTGAGCCTTGAGAGCCCTGCAATAGATATAAAATGGGGCGGACCTGTGATTACCCAGGTTGTACCAACAAAGATGAACCGTTTTCCTGTCACCGTTTTCCTGTCACAAATTGGTCCAAGGCAACTTTGGCTTCTTGCCAAAGGGTTCAATGTGGACACCAAATTGGCTAAAATAAAAAAGCATCGTGTGTGCAATGCACATTTTAGTGACGAGGATTACGTGTGCCCAGCACGGAGGAGGAAGCTTTTGAAGAGCACTGCTGTCCCTGCACCCCAGGTTAGTGTAACAAGTGGAGATGTTTACGTGAAGATGTTTATGTTTAAGTGAATGGGTTTTAATAATAACAGGCACGCAGTGATAGGAATCGAGAGAAAATAGCACCAAGCGATTATGACTTCTGGCTTTTTCGTGGACAACTGTTTTTGATGCAAATATATCACTTTTTGGACAAATATTGTTTTGAGAAGAAAAACAAGCTGGCTAACTTGCCACTTTCATCAGCACCAGAACCGGGGCAGAACTCGGCTCAGAGGACACTGTTAGCGATAAGTCAGTGTTAATGCACAACACTGCTGAAGGGGATGCCATACAGATTCACATAAAAAAATAAAAAATAAAAACATATCCCTTTAAACTCTAATAAAATATGTTACTCCTCGGGGACAGTGACATTCTGGCTTTTAAATGGTTATTTTCTCCAAATGCTTCCCTGGTCAGAAAGCTTTCCCAGGACACACTGAAGTGTACCAGTGTGAATTACAAATAAAGGACATTGCCACCTTTCTATTAGTATTTAATAGGCACTGTTTAAAGGTCCTGTATTATGCAAAATTGACTTTAAGCCATGTTATAATGTTGTTTCCTCAACATAAACATACCTGAAGTTGTGTTTTTGTTTCCATAAAAAAAACACATTTCCACAGAAAATAAAATTAAACCACTGCTGTTTCAGAGGTTCGGAGGCTTGGATAAAGGACATCCGAGCCTGGAAACACTCTCACGTGTCTCCAGGCAAATAAAAAAACTTGCATGCATCTCGCATTTCGTAGCTTGTTTGTGGTCCAAATTCTCTGGGCATGATTTCCAGAGACGGTGGGTAGACATCCAGACGGGGGTGGAAATTAATTTGCATTTCCCCCGAGTGTGACATCAGAAAGTTCCCTTGTTCAGAATTGCCCGTTTGGGATGTCTTTTTTTCAAACGCGGAAAAGGACCGCATTTGCTCAGTTTACACATTTTGCAACTTTTAGCCATGGGGGGGTCCTAAACAGGGTAGGGGAGCTCACATTAACGTTCAAAAACCTCAGAAAGTGAAAATTTCATGCCATGGGACCTTTAAAAACACAGTGGAGGACTTCCTGTATTACCACATGACATCACAAGGTGGAACAGGTGAAGTGTTGTCAGTTGGAGTGAAGAACTAATATGCAGGATTTGTGTATTAAAAATGTGTGACTGAAGCAATGTTTGCGATGAGGAAACAACATTATAGCATAGATCAGAAAATAGTGTAATATGGGCCCTTTAACACTTTAAATTTATTTTATTTTTTTACTATTTTCTGATCCTTCCCAGTCAGAAGCCGCCCTGACCCTTTTTGACTCTCGTGGTGGACACATTAGTGACAAGGTGATCGGGCGGAGACAGGCCTGCCCTTTCTTCTACAAGTGACCTTTTTAAAAAGTTTGGAAACATTGCTTAGAGCCGTGACTTGGACCAATCACGAGCTTATGGGAGTGAGAAAGAACACAGCTTTGAAACGGATATTATGCAACTAGCTGTTATAACGCTGGCCTTGGTCATGTATGTGGCCATGGAGATGACAGCTGTGATGAAACATGTTTTAGAGAAGAGTATCGCACCAGCCTGAAGGAATATATATGTAGATTTTTTGTTTCATTGTGGATTACATTTTCTTTCACATTTATATCAAGGCATTGAGAGATGGCAGGGAGTTGTGCACATGCCTGAATCGGTCTAAAATGGAATATATTCTAATATCAGAGATGGTCATGCAAGAATGGGCTCAGGATTTTAGTTATGTGCACCAGCTAATGCCTCAGACTGTCCTGGGAGAAACTGTGACTGCTGTGTTGGACCAATATTCTTGTTACACACATCCACCGGTTTTGGAAAACTGCACTAGTTGGGCGACCATGTGTTCACACCGTAACTAACCATTTAAATGCCTGATAAAAATAGAATCCAAATAAAATAAATACAGACTACCCTAGCATCTCCGTCCCCTCCTCTACAGGTGCTCTGAACTAGGGCTAATACAGTTTTAAAGGGCCTGTATTTCGCTATTTTCTGATCTATCTTATAATGTTGTTTCCTCATCACAAACATGCTGGTTTATTAGCCTGTCTACATGGACTTTGGAGAGGTAGACAGACTAATAAACCAGGATTACGCAAACGTGTGTGTGATTCTCCAACTATTAAAGAATTTGTGTCCCAGGCAGAAATAAGAAAGAAAAAAAAAAAAAAATCATTCATGCTACATTTACTAGACACAAAGATGAACTTACAAAAAAATGTATAATAGATAAATTACTATTTTTATTATATAAAATATGGTTTAGACTTTTATATACACCTTTGTCTATTTGAACCACATCAGTTGTGATGTGACAGGAGCTCATGGCAGGATAGCAGTGTTAGCTCCATGGACGGAAGGGAAACAAGAACAAAATCAAGGTCAAGTTTTGCAAAACCAACAGCAGGTTTATTGGTCGTCATTTCCAAACACCTCATATTTCCTTTGAATGTACAAATAATGAGAAAAATACCATTTTATATTGTGTATTTATTTTATGCTAACTCTAAAACAGAGATTAGCATGCTAATATGTCATGAGTTGATGGACATCTCGCTGCCTGGACCATCGACTACCTAACTGATCGTCCACAGTACGTGCGGCTGCACGGCTGTGAGTCAGATGTGGTAGTCTGCAGCACTGGGCCCCCAGGGAACTGTCCTCTCACCCTTCCTCTTCACCATCTACACCTTGGACTTCACATACAACACGGACAGCTGCCATCTCCAGAAGTTCTCTGATGACTCGGCCATTGTGGGCTGTGTGTCGGAGGGGAACGAGCTGGAGTACCGCTCAATCATCAGTGACTTTGTGGACTGGTGTGCGCGAAACCACCTGTGCCTTAACACCAGTAAGACAAAGGAGCTGGTGATCGACTTTAGGAGGAGACCACTACCTCACTCACCGGTCACTCATCCAGGGGCAGGACATAGAGACTGTGGACAGTTTCAAGTACCTGGGTGTTTACCTCAACAATAAACTGGACTGGTCCCACAACACCGACGCCCTGTACAGGAAGTCGCCTCCTCCTCCTGAGGAGACTGAGGTCCTTTGGAGTGTGCAGGCCTCTCCTCAAGGCTTTTTATGACTCTGTGGGGGCCTCTGCTCTCCTCTACGCTGTCGTCTGCTGGGCCCCGAGCAGCACAGAGCGGGACAGGAAGAGACTCAACAAGCTGGTCAGGAGGGCCAGCTCTGTCCTGGCTAATCGTCAGTAGGCTGTCCTCTGGACTCTGTAGAGGAGGTGGCTGAGAGGAGGATGCTGGCCAAATTCACATCCATCATGGATGACACCTCTCACCCTCTGCACCGAACTGTAGAGGAGCTGAGCAGCTCCTTCAGCAGCCGACTGAGGCACACCCCCAGTGCAAGAAGGAGCGCTACCACAGATCCTTCATCCCCACTGCCATCAGACTGTATAACTCCACTGTATAGTTCAAACATGCAATATTTTTTCCATACTCTCCTAGTTACTGTTTTTTTTAATTATTACTACTTATTTTATTATTACTTATTTTATTTTATTCTTGCTTGCATGCACTTTCTTTCTTGTTCAAACTGTCTCTGCCTGGAGCTACTGTGGCAATTTCTCCTATGTGAGATCAATAAAGACTTATCTTCCATCCATCCATATCTTATCTTATTATTTTAAGAGAAATGCTAAACATTGTCATTTCCACAACAGTCATTTCCATCACTTTATTTATTATTATTGTTTATTATTATTTATTTAATATTTATGCAATTTCATTACAACCACTATCAGTTAATGTTTCTACACATTGTGATGAAGTAGAACAAATCAAAATATTTAAAAAATATGTGTTGGATTTTCTGAAAAATATCATGACCAAATTTGACTATAGTTGGAGAATCACCAATGAATGAAATAAAACACAACTCCAAGTATATTTTTGATGAGGTGACAACATTCTAACATGACTTAAAGCTCACAAGATATATAGTACCTTTATAACAGACTCTATAACACACATTTTCACATATGTACCTCGGTTGATGCATTGATCAGTCTCCTATAAATAACATACCTCCATCTGCTCGTCCATGGCCCCTTGTGTGATCACGAACCCAGACAGCACGTGGCGATACCTGGTCCTAACCTTTACGAATCCGGACCTCCATCTACTGACGATTATCCAAGTCCAACATGTAAATGCCTTGAGAGAAAGGGCAGCAGAATCAATTTAAGTTTAGGTATAGCGCCAGAGATGCGTTAAGACAGAACCAAAAACAATTATACACTTTAAAAAGACTGAGACAGCAACAGTGAGATCTGACCTTTTTGCAAATGGTAAATACTTCTATGCTCTTTTGCAGTATATTAATTCTCCATTTTCTAGAGGTTGGACTATTTGGTGCTATAGAGTTAGCTGAAGCTGAAGTCTGTGAAAGTGGTTCCCATCTTTTTGTTAAGAATGTTTAAAGTAGTCCATGTTACATTGTTGTCTGATCTACAGCTCTGGAGAAAAATAAGACCACTGCAAAATGATCAGTTTTTTTCTGATTTTACTACTTATAGGTATGTGTTTGGGCAAAAGGAACATTTTTGTTTGAGTCTATAAACTACTGACATCATTTCCCCCAAATTCCAAATAAAAATATTATCGTTTAGAGCATTTATTTGCAGAAAATTACAAATGGTCATAATAACAAAAAAGATATGTTTTCAGACCTCAAACAAGATCAAATTCATTTTAAAACAACATAATACTAATGTTTACACTTAAGAAGAGTTCAGAAATCAATATTTGGTGCAATATTCCTTATTTTTAATCACAGCTTTCATGCGTCTTGGCATGTTCTCCACAAGTCTTTCACATTGTTCTTGGGTGACTTTATTCCACTCCTGGTGCAAGAACTGAAGTAGCTCAGCTTTGTGTTTGTGTTGGAATTCAACAGCCGCTGGAATGGAATGGCTGTAATACATGTAGAGATGCTGATTTCAGAAAAAAATGCAGTGGTCTATTATTTTTTTCCAGAGCTATATTTTATAATGCTGTTGCCTCCTCAAAAACATACCTGGAGTTGCGTTTTGTTTCATTTACACATGATTTATTATTAGCCTGCCTCCATCTCCAAAGCTCAAAATGCTCTGTTCCGCCTAATGATGTCATGAAGCTGTAGTTTTCAAATTAACAGCTACTTTTACCTTTAGTTTAGCACAGATTTGCAATTTCGGGGCTGAAATGATCCAAATGATTCTAGTGAAGGTGTATGGAGTTTGAAAATGCACTGGAGCACTTCCTGTCGTACTATCTGACATCACAAGGTGGAACAGTGAGAGAAGAACTCAGCCTAAACATGCAGGGTTTGTGAGTTAAACATGTGTGAATGAAACAAAACACAACTCCAGGTATATTTGCGAGGAGGAAACAACATTTTAACACAGATCAGAAAATAATGCAATATGACCACTTTAAACGCCATTGCAATGTAAAGCTTGTACATAAGTTCTTCCATTGCGTGGTTGGACATTGCCTTGGACTCAGGACTCAACATTCCACTGCAGTCCTTGGGTTAATGTGTACGTTAAGTCATTTGTCTTGCCATAAATTACCTTGAGACGTCATACATATTCATGGGCCCTTGTCTAATTCCGAAGCATGCTCTAACTCCTGCAAACCATGGCATGTGTTCCACTCAATGGCCCCATACTTTTTAAACCAATTAGCTGTCCCTTCCTCCCAAGACATCAGCTTTGACAAGTCGCCAATGCAATTTCCATAACAGAGCGATTGGCACCCTCAAGGCCATTCTCACTGCATACAGACGAGAAGCCTGCCGTGCATCTTACTCACAAAAAGTCACCAAAACAACACGCACAGTTCTCTCAAACTTATTTTAAAATTTGATCATCTACAGTGGTGGAAGGTCACAAAGTAAAGTACGGTACATAAAGCTGCACTGTATAACTTTTCGGTAGTGGGTCCGTCACCTTTTTGTTTCTTTGGAAATGTCTCTGCTGCTCTGCTTCAATTTTTTTACAGTATGATGTTAAACAGCTCTACTTTATATTTATTCAATTACAGATGGTTTTACAGCCCAAAAATACCTAGAAAAACAGGCATTCTGACTGTGAGCAGGGTCGCCTGTCCACGGACCTGACCTGTAACTTGGCCTGGTTTGGTCTCCATGATGATAGAAAGGTTTAATGTAATACTGTAAAACATTCCAATAAAACAAAGCAATAACATCTCCATGGAGTGTAATTTCACTGGTCTACAAATGTTGGACTCGATCTGCTTCCGAGATAAAAGTGGCTAAATCTAATTTATATTGATAAGATGAACTGAAAATCAATTGATAACTGTGCTGGTTAGTTAAAGTATTCTAGATATTTCATATTATTGTTTTACATCAAAATTGCATCTGTTTATACAATAGATTTAAGCATTTTTGCTTAAAAATAATATTTATATTTTGAAAATATTTAACTTGCACTTCTTTATCCATCAAGAAATAAACAAGAAATATCTTAAGACATCAGGTGCACACAATTTTGAGGCATCTCTCTTATGTGAAATCAAAAAAATATTTTATGTTAAAACTGTAGACATATTAAAATGAATGTATTGGAATGTGCAGACAGGCTTTCAGATAGAACTGGTTGCTTGTAGACACACTGTATCTTCTGATAAACTACAGTTTTTGCTTTATTTTACATAAATTTCCTATTTTGACCCAACATTATATCTTGGAAACTATAGCCAATCAGCACTTCTGACTTACTTTTTCTTTATTAGTGACCTAAACCAAGAAAAAATTCACTACTTTTGTTCTGGAAGCATTTTGCTTGTAGACCAGTGTTTAGGTATGTGTACTTCACTTAAAGGAAAAGTAACGTTTTTTTTTACAATCTGAGCCTTCTTTCGGCAATAAAACAAGTAGTTTTACTCACCCATAGCAGTTTGGTGTCATTTTGAGCAGTTTCGTAGAAGTTATGTTGTAGCGTATCTGTTAACTTGAGTTCTCGGGGCATTACTTTGCGGTCTCCAAATAACACAAACTTTAGCACTTTTCAAATCATAGAAGCCCAATATCTTAATCTACGATTTCGTTTGAAGCAAAAGTGGCCTGTAATCCGAGATTTAGCCATAGTTTCGAGTAGATGAGGACGCCAGTGCGCATGTGCGGAGTGTGCTCTCAGCTCCCGGGACCCAAACATGAAACGCAAAGCTGTAAACCAGGGCTCTCAAGGCTCACGCTTGAGAGTGTGACACACGCAATTCGACGTATTCACACGCGCACACGCCACACATGGCATTTTGTTCCCCCTGCTCCCCCGAGCAGGGGGAACAGGGGGAGGGGGGGACGGCGCGTCTGCTCGCCGTCCCCCGGGCACGTCCTGAGCCTCAGTCCCGGTGCCACGTCTCCTCTGAGACGCACCGACTCCGGTCCCGGTGTCTCCGTCTGTGCGTAACGTGTCCCCCCCGACAGCTTACGCGCAGAATACGCGCGGCCCAGAGCCGAACTGCCCGTGGTGAGTCGCGGTGAGACGCGATGAGACGCGGTGAGACGCGGGCCCGGTGCATTGACCAGACTCTTACATGAATCCGTTAAAAATGTCCCGCTCCCTCCTCCCCGCCCCTCTCAGCGCGCACTGACAAAGTGCGGTGATGATAAAACAAACTGAGAACCATCAGGTAATAACTTCATTTATATAACTCTCATTAGTTGCTTTGTAGTTAAATTTGCTCTTTAGACAAACAGGGCTCTCAACACGCAATTCGACGTGTTCACACGCTCACACGGCATTTCTCACGCAATTCAAGCGCCAAAAATTGTTCACTCGCACCCCCCCCGGTCCTCGGAAATTACAGTCACACGCACGACCCCGCTCAAAACTTGAGAGCCCTGTGTAAACTATGGATAAATCTCGGATTACAGACCACTTTTGCTTCAAACGCAATCGTAGACTAAGATATCGGGCTTCTATGATTTGAAAAGCGCTAAAGTTTGTGCTGTTTGGAGCCCACATATTACATGCTTGGGGAATATATTATGTGCCCCGAGCTATGGCTAGAAGTTGCGCTAGGCTAACCGCAAATCTAAAACATCTCTGGAAGTATTCCATATGACACCAAAGTGCTATGGGTGAGTAAAACAACTTGTTTTATTACCGAAAGAAGGCTCAAATTGTAAAAAAAAAAAAACGTTACTTTTCCTTTAAGTACATTTTACAGTGAATACTTTTTTACTTTTACTTCACTAACTTTAAGAGCAGTTATCTAATTGCTACTCCAGTACATTTTGAACAGGACTGAAAAGTAAAAGTATTTCACTACATTTGAAGCTTCAGCAGAACTAAAAATCTGCACAAAATGCTTTTAATTTTTACTCTTTAAGTACATTTTTAAACTGGTGCTGTAATACTTTTACTTAAGTATATTTTTCATGTGATACTTTTCCTTTTACTTGAGCATTTCTTTACTCCGATGTCTGTACTTTTACTTTAGTAACAAAACTGAATACTTCCACCACTGGTCATTCTCTATAACTTAATGTACATAAATCCACCAATGTGTGCTTCCTCAAGGACAATTACTAGTTTTTCCTCGCGCTAGCCTTCGGAGCGGCGTGACCCCCTATTACGGCAACGCAGTGAATCAGCTTTATTGGATTACTTGACAACCTTGACCCCGGCTGTCTGAGGAGGAGGTGGAAGGGGAGGGGAAAGGCGTACACCACGTGGGAATGCAGCCCCCATTAACCGCCTTAGCGTATTCGCAGGGCGCTAACCGTAATGTAGCATAACCCTTGGACTTCATAAGGGCTGTTTATGTTGACCCCTGGTAGCGCTAATGCAAACCTGTGATGGTGAGAAAAAACACGTCTCACAAGATGCAGAATTATAATGATCACAGAGGATTATGTTTGTATATGGGAGTAGTGGGCCCTGTTGGCTTTATTAAATTATATGTATTGATATTTTGTATTAAACCTTTATAATTATGATTTATTTATTTATTATTATCATTATTATTATTTTATAACTTCTCTCTATAAATATTCAAGCGTCATGTGCAGTTTATTCAGGAACATTGACAGTGGCTGAGATTTCTGTATCTTGCTTTTGGAAACATATAACCACATTTGCATATTTGTTTGATGTTTGTAGATAGTATATATTGTATATAATATAATGTACAAGTCTGTGAAAGTGGTTCCCATCTTTTTCTTAAGAATGTTTATAGTCCATGTAAGAGCCATTTCGTACATTGTGTATGTGGGGGAGCCATTTTGGTATGTGTTCTAAATATTCTGTTTTCAAAATGGCTTCCTGTCCCGCCTTGATGTACAGGAAATGCATTCTGATTGGTTCACTTTGATCTTTATTCTTTGTTCTTTTATCATTGATGCTACCTACTATAAGTTCACCACACACAGACAGAGGTCTCAGTCACGAAGAGAGAAGACAGAAAGAGCGCACGGAAGACACCACACCAAGACACATATACACACACAAGGGGAAACGACTACGCTACGTAGGTAGTGTGGATAAGAAGCCGCGGTCTGGTGGCCAGGAGGATACCCCGAGAGCATAGAGTATCGGATGAGCCGAGATGACGGGGTATTAGGACCTCCTGGACCACAGAAGCTACACAGTCTTTTGACCGTCACGTGAGGACGTCACGTGAGGACGTCACGTGAGGACGTCACGTGAGGACGTCACGTAGGGACGTCAAGAATGATGTTAGGTAGCGCATAAGGACGTCATGAGGTCGTCATGTAACGTCACGTAATAGTCACGTAAGAGTGTAACATCGGACGTCTCCCAGGTGATAGACGGGATACGCACCGCTACAAGGCACATACGGACAGCAAGGAAGGACGTCGAATAGCATCGTCAACAATGCAACGTAGGGAGAGTCCTGTCGGGAGCCAAGAAGTACAAGGAAGCCCGGTCTCCCAGTGACAGGCAGGAGCTCACCACTATACGACACGCAAAGACGTCAAGAAGGACATCACAACACATACAGAGCCCAACACAACACAAATAGGAAAACCACAAGCCTCAGAAATTCATCTTTCCATGTCCCTCTTTATTCACCTTATTTGTATCCACTCTGTATGACCTTCACTTTAGTAAAGATAGAAAAGACAAAACTTTTGATTCAAGACTCTTTATTTACTTTACGTGACGCGTCGGAAAGAAACTTCAAGAAACACAGAGGCTAGTGAGGCGGTTCACCGCACTCACAGTCCATCTTTATGGAATAAGAAAGAGGACAAAATAATGTGTATTCACAAGAAATTAATCCACGCTAATAAAATTAATCCACGCGAAAACGTGTAGTCACAAGAAATTAATCCATGCATATTTTGGATATACACGTGTCTTTGGTTGTAGTTGAGCATAAAATAAATATTTGCAAACTTATGTACAAATACGAATACAAAAATACGTCATCGGTTACGTCATCACATCACGTCGGCCGAGACCACTTGAAGTCTGCAGCGGTAAAAAAAAAAATTCTGGAGTTACAGTCCTTTACAAGTACAGTTACAGTATATCAGAAAAGTGCACAAACATTTTGAGTTAACGCCCACCTTATTTCGGTCTGCCATCCTGTCAACTCCAGCGAAGACTATCCTCCAGAATTTTTTTTTTACCGCTGCAGACTTCAAGTGGTCTCGGCTGACGTGACGTGATGACGCAACCGATGACGTATTTTTGTCCACTTTCTTCCATCTGAGAAATTCGTATTCGTACATAAGTTTGCAAACATTTATTTTATGCTCAACTACAACCAAAGACGCGTGTATATCCAAAATATGCATGGATTAATTTCTTGTGACTAATTGTGATTAATTTTATTCACGTGGATTAATTTCTGACTACACGTTTTTGCGCGGATTAATTTTATTCGCGTGGATTAATTTCTTGTGAATACACATTATTTTGTCCTCTTTCTTATTCCATACATATTACACTGTTTTCTGATCTTTGTTACGTTGTTACCTCCTCAAAAACATGCCTGGAGTTGTGTTTTGTTTCATTCACACATGTTTGAGTACAGTAATAATTTATTATTAGTCTGTCTACATCTCCAAAAGCTCAAAATGCTCTGATCCACCTTGTGATGTCATGAAGCTGTAGTTTTGTTAGATAGTATATAGTGTATATACAGTATAGTGTATATAATATATAATGTACAGAGTGCCACATAAACATCATTTGTAGTTTTGTGATAGGAGTTGTATTAAGTTAAACCTTATTTGTCTTAGGCATGACGTGCATAAGGTGCTTTAAAAACAAATGGAATACAGCATGGCTCAGTGCAGTCACTTGTACCACCAGTTCAGTTTACATTAATATGGTCAAATCTGTAAAAAAATATATACAACAGTGATAAAACAGTAAAGTCACGAACAACAGCCTTAAACTTGCCTTGCAAATCCAGAATGATATCTCTAAGTCTTTGTATTATAATACTGACTGATATCTAGGGTGACCATTCGTCCGGATTTCGTCCGGACAGTCCGGTTTTAGAGCTGTCTGTCCGGCCGTCTGTCACGTGTCCTCCTTTTTTTAACGTTTTGTCTTCCTTTTGTTGCATAAATCGTCATAAATCCCCACCCATTATTTACACTTGCTACTCTGCGATGTTCGCCGTTTCCCAATTCAGAAAGTGCACGGTTCGGAGTGTGGTCTCAGCCTGCAGTCGAGGCGGTGCATACTCGCTCAGCCCTGAGTGCAGTCCGTGGACCGCATGGCCATCTGCGAGATGGAACAGGTCCCGCCTCAGCTCAATGAGCCGGGTGGTCTGCTCCTTGTTCCCTAAAGACAAAATATTGTCTTGTGCGCTGAGAATGTGCGAGCAGTGCACATTCTCAGCGCACATTCTTTGTTTTCCCAGAGGGAAAAAAAACAAAACAAAACAAGGTGTCCTCACTTTAGGGCCTTTGTCCTCCTTTTTGGACACAAGTGTCCTCCTTTCCTGTTTCATGCCGGTGGTCACCCTATTGATATCAGTCTGGTCCGACGCCCCTGTCAAACGTGTGTGAAAAGTGTGAAATGAAGGAGCTCATTAGTCACATCATTTACAAATCAAATCAAAGTTATCTCCCCTCAGATAAACAGATTTCCGCACTTCGTTCATAATTCTACAGAAATCTGCAGTGTTTTTCACTTCCCTGTGATTTTTTATTTTTTTTCCAACCATGCATATCCCTGATTGGCTAATCCATCTGTCAATCACACCCATCAGAAAACAGGGAAATTCACCAGTGGCCAAATTCATGTAATGGAAATCTTTTCATAACTGTTAAATGTAATCAAGTATATAGGTCGTGTATAAGTTGGCCTTGTGATTTCTAATGAAATGGGGTTGTTAATCAGTTTTATATTTAGTTATCTGTGAAGAGAGCCTCTTGCTCTCGTATATCTCTGTGGTATCTCTCTACTGGACTTGTTTTTCACTTGATATTCTACTGCTGATGACCCAGCCCCGGACTGACCTGTCCTTGTAGAAGTGTTTTATCTTGACTTATGTATTTGCATCATTCCTTTGCCCTATGCCCCCCTTCCCGAGGGGTATAAAAACTCTGTTGCCTCTGCCAGGGATAGTGAGGGTGTGATTGTGCGCACACAATTGCGACTCTTTGATTCAAGACAACCTTCCAGTTTTTATTCTTTGCAGTTTAGAAAATCCACAACACTGACATGCTCATAAAGTATTGAGAAGTGTGCATCTGGAACCTGCCAAGCCTTAAATAGTATTCTTGGGGTAAAAAGGTTTCCATTGATGATGTAATCTAGTGCAAAACATTATACTCACGGTGAGTCACTGAATATGCCAAATTATTTTGTCTTATATAAAACATCAGTGGATTTCAACAATGACAAATCAAAAGTATAATGCCCTGTCTTGAACTTTGGTTTTGTCACGTCTTACTCTGAAACACTGGGAAATACAGTTTTGTTAGCTTTTTGAAGATGGACAGAATGCCAGATTTATATTGACAAACACAATGTCCCAGTACAGCTTGGTATTACTTTTCCTTTTGAGTGATTCATCTGCACATTTGAAAAGGTATTGTTGGGGACACTATGTTTTCTCAGCCCACATTCACCAAGCTTGTTCTTTCCTTTTCCAGTCATCAAATGTCATGATTCAAACCTGACTTTGTTTCTCCGCACTGCAGCCTGCCCTTTAAAAACGCTCACCAACTCCTCTGACTCAGGGCCTTCATTAGAAAAGACATCAGCACATGTTATCGGCAACTTCTCACACATATTTCAACCTTTTCAAACTGTCACTGTTCTCTTGTTTTGTTCTTTGTGTTTTGTTTTTTTGTAAATGATAAGTTTTTTCTGAAATCACTTTAATGTAGCCTATTTTGAAGGTTTGAGCTCAGTGATAAAAAACATACACTTTACTTTAATAGAACATAATCCTATCCACAGTTTTGTTTTGTTTCATTCACACACAGTTAATCTTTTTTTATTAGCCTGTTTACATCTCCAAAGCTCAAAGTGCCGTAGTTTTCAAGTTAACAACTTATTTTTTTAGTACAGATTGACAATTCCAGGGCTGAAATTATTCAAAAGATTTTTATGAAAGGAAAGATCGATTTGTGTCCTATTTATGTGATTTTATCTGTATCAATACGTTTTCAAACTAGTATCTTGTTTGATACTAATTTAACTAATTATTTTTAAGTTTATTATCAAGAACAATCCTTAGAAATACATCAAATTTTTCGGTTTAATACATTTATGTAGTGGAAAAAAATGTGAATTGTTTTTGAATAAATGTAAAAAGGTGCCTAAACATGCTGGTGAATCACTTGAGAGAATCGTTCGGTCTCCTTGATGAGTTGTGATGTGCGTGTAATCAATCCAAAATGGACGACATCTCTTTCTGCAGTATAATTTGTTTCCAGGCTATAGATACACTCAGGGCTACACAAAGAAGAGTAGTACACAAAAAGAACATTCCGCGTTAGATTCGTCTTACTTGTTTTGTCCATTTGAAATATTCACCGCCCGATAAAAGCCTTCTTGCGCCTTCTTTGTCTGCAGTGGATGCTCTGATAACTTTTCCCTTGTATAAATCTGTGCATTGGTAAACCACTAAAAAGGCTTTGAATTTACTACAAGAAGGAATATTTAAAGAGGAGCATTTTGTTATTTTGTACAGACCGGCTATAAAGCAGAGATGAAAATTAAAGATTTTGTCTGTGTTGGTCAAAGTAAGCATTGGTTTAGTGGAATTTAGGGTCTAGTTTCCTACACAAAACAGTCAGTGGGGTCGATAGTGAATCAGTCAAGTCATTGCAACCAAACCTATGTAGAAGATGGAGGACACTCATGGATTCTTCTTGGTTTTGAAAATTACAAAAATACAGTATGTCTCAATTGCACACATTTTTGTATAATAATTTAAGTATAGACCCCTTTACAATTAGTAAACAGACGTGACGTCACCGGCATGCGCGCACATTGTTGACCCAGAATCAACCATGGCGGACCATAGCGGAGTATCTGAACGATAGGGAGAGCTACATTCAAAAGCTCACGTTGAGCAACGGGGTTCGACTACCAGATCCTTATGCGATCACGGAGTGGCAGTACGACCGCAGAAAGTGGCCAGATTTACAGTGGCCAGATATCCACTGTTATTTAGTCAAGAAGCCCAGCGTGTATACAAGAGAGAAAGTGCACGCATACACATCCATGGATACCTATCAGTTTGCCGTGTGTGGCCATGTACAGGAGGTAAAATACCACGATATCGATGGGGAGTTTTGCGTGTTGGCATCTGATGTTATTTCCAGTCAAAGACAAGGCCACAAGACGACCATGTACAATGCTTGGGCTATCATCAACAAGCGCGATAACTATGTTCTGACCGCCAACTGCACTTGCGTTGCGGGGTAAGTAACATACTACGACTTAATTCACGAGTCACAGATGTGATCTCAGTCATGTCAAATGCCATTTATGATGGTCATGCGAAAACTTATCATGCATTTTAACAAAGTTATTCGTGTTCGTTTACATGTGTCTGTCGTAGAGGTTACCCGGTTAATATGTCTGTGAGCTTTGCGGTGTCCTGCACTTGCTAGTTAATCAGCATGATTAAACACCATTGAACACCTGGGCAAATGACCCTAAACAAGCAGCAGGTGTTCACATGTGTGTACGTCAGTTGAATGATATGAATGATCATTTATTCCATCTGTTTCTCTTTATTTCACATCGAGTTCTTCTCTTCTATATCTTCACTGGAGGATATATGGCAGCAGTGGCTTTGTTTTGAGTCAACACTGTGCGCGCATTCAATGATGACGTAGCTTTGAAACTGGTCTATAATGTATGTCTTTATTGTAATTTTTTTATTACACAAGTACTTTATATTTTGTTTACATCTTGACTTTTGGGAGTGGTTATTTTGTTATGCAATTTGCAACTCCAGGTATGTTTTTGTGGAAGTGACAACATTATAACATGGCTTAAAGCTCACAACAGTCAGTTTTGTATTTTAGTTTAAATGGAGTTAATGTGATTAACTGAAATTCAGGAGCAGGACCACGCCTCAACCACCTTCTCCTCCTCACCAGCGAATCACAGTTCACCATAACCACACCTCTAATTTCCCGGAGCCATTTATAGCCACTCATCCCTTCATTCCAGTTCGTCTCGGTTATCTCGACCCCTCCCTCCCACCCCTATCTCGTTTGTCTTTCAGCCACAAGACATCTCCTAAAGGGGGGTCCCGTTCCGCTGGGCCAATCGAAGATTGAGACGGAGCCCCCACCCAATGTCTCAACCCAGCCATCACCACCTATTCACCGAGACATCCACTATCATTCAATAATAAACATCTTCACTGCATTATGTTGATGGCGTGGTCCTAGCTAGTGAATAGTTGTGTAAAGCTACCATAAGTGGACATTTAAAAACAGGGTTAAAATTGTATTGTTGTATTGTTGTGGATTTAGAAATATGTTAATGGTGTGTTCACATCTGGTTTGGTTTATTTTATTTACAGCTGGTGCTATCTAAAATATACTCAACAAAAATATAAACGCAACACTTTTGTTTTTGCTCCCACTTTTCATGAGATGGACATAAAGATCTAAAATTCACTCCAGATACACAATATTACCATTTCTCTCAAACATTCTTCACAAATCTGTCCAAATGTGTGACAGCGAGCACCTCTGCCCCGCCGAGACAATCCACCCCACCTCACAGGTGCGCCACATCAAGGTGCCGATCCGACATCATGACCAGTGCACAGGTGCACCCCAGACTGCCCACAGTAAAAGGCCACCCCGAAATGTGCATTTTTTTTTGCTTTATTGGGGGTCTGGGGACTCAGAACCAGTCAGTATCTGGTGTGACCACCATTTGCCTCATGCAGTGCAACACATCTTCTTCGCATAGAGTTTATCAGATTGTCAGTTGTGGCCTGTGGAATGTTGGTCCACTCCTCTTCAATGGCTGTGCGAAGTTGCTGGATATTAGTGGGAGCTGGTACACGCTGTCGTATACGCCGGTCAAGCACATCCCAAACATGCTCAATGGGTGACATGTCCGGTGAGTATGCTGGCCATGCAAGAACTGGGACATTTTCAGCTTCCAAGAATTGTGTACAGATCCTTGCAACATGGGGCCGTGCATTATCTTGCTGAAACATGAGGTGATGTTCATGGATGTATGGCACAACAATGGGCCTCAGGATCTCATGACGGTATCTCTGTGCATTCAAAATGCCATCAATAAAATGCACCTGTGTTCTTCATCCATAACAGCCTTTGAAGAGGAGTGGACCAACATTCCACAGGCCACAATTGACAATCTGATAAACTCTATGCGAAGAAGATGTGTTGCACTGCATGAGGCAAATGGTGGTCACACCAGATACTGACTGGTTCTGAGTCCCCAGACCCCCAATAAAGCAAAAAAAAAAAAATGCACATTTCGGGGTGGCCTTTTATTGTGGGCAGTCTGGGGCGCACCTGTGCACTGGTCATGATGTCGGCTCGGCATCTTGATGTGGCGCACCTGTGAGGTGGGGTGGATTGTCTCGGCGAGGCAGAGGTGCTCGCTGTCACACATTTGGACAGATTTGTGAACAATGTGTGAGAGGAACATTGTTGTGTATTGTGTGTATCTGGAGTGAATTTTGGATCTTTGGGTCCATCTCAGGAAAAATGGGAGCAAAAACAAAAGTGTTGCGTTTATATTTTTGTTGAATTGTCCTGGTTTAGTCATGGTTTGAGCCTAGTTAGTCCTGATGTGGACTTGGTTTAGTTCTGTTCTAGTCCTGGTTTCATCCAAATCAAATTGTCATGTTCAAGTGTCAAGAATTTAAAATGACTTTTTTTTTTATTTGTATTTTATAGGAAAATTAGACTTTTTTCGGTTTGAACAAAAAAATACTTCTGTACTTTTGGTGTTATATTTTTGAAAGAAATGCCTTGACGGGTCTTTCAGCATTTCTTTATATCGTAAATGTTAAAGACGGGGCATTCTGTGGGCTATTAACTGCTAACAAATAACATATTTAGGTCACCATGTTGCCTTTTATGTTTTGAAAATGCTGTTTTCTCAGATTTTCACCAAAAACAATGCAAGTCTCCCCTTCATTTGCTCTTCGCATAAGTCACTCCCCCTTCAAAAGTTCAAACTTCAAAGTCAGCTTTATTGTCAAAAAACATATGTACAGGTCGCACACACAGGATTTGAAATTGCAGCGCCCCCTAGACCCACAGTGAACATAAAACATCTGATAAACAAGACAATAAACATGACTAAAACATCACATATACCCATAGCAAAAGTACAATAAACCTGTATATAATACAAATAGGTAGGTATAAGCACTATCACATTCACGTTATAACATGATAGATAACTTTAAAAAGTCTATTTTGCATAATACTCCCTTTTTAACAACACAATTTATTGCTTTTATTTATTTCATTTTTAACCACATTTTCCTTTTATTGACACAGGTCTTTTGACAATGCCCAGACACAAAATCATCCAAAACAGCTCTTCTGATTCCCAAACTTCCAGGACATTGGCCCCACAGTGACTCCGTCTACGTCTCCCATGGGTGCTCTCTGGACCGGGCCTACAGGTGCGTGGATGCTCCTCCTCTCTCCCTTTCTTTCTCTATTTCTTTCTCTGATACTCCCTCATTTAGTGTGGACACCTGCTGCTTTCATGTCCAAATCTCCTCTCAGCCACGAATCAATCAGTCCCCGCCAGAAAGCCATAGCAGTCCATAAGTAAATGTGTGTTTGTGATAATAAAAGCAGAAGAACTATTTTAGGAGAATAAAAAGTGAAGTTAACACTTATCCAGCCTTTTCAGTTCTGATACTGATTCAGATTGATCAGCTGATACCCGATACCAGAGCAGAGACTGAAAACAGCATTTCCTTTTCACAATTACATCAATATATTATTATTACATCAATTTACATGTCCAACCAAGATATTGGCTGAACCGATATTTGGAAGACAATATGCAATCCAAGAATTTTTTCAGTATCCGCGCCGATATTCAATACCAGTATCGGATTGGTGCATCCCTGTTCATTATGTCTTTGCCCATGCTTTACTGTGGCTAATTATGGGGTAGTTATTATTAGGTGTTACCAAAGTAATTCAATCTATAGTTCAAAATGGAAACCTAAATGTAACATGTTGCTTTCTGGTTATTTATATTACTGCAACTTCATAACATCTTCACAAACACTGGACACTTTATATCATCAGTCACTTGAATTAAGTCATGTTTGCACTACTGTTCTGATGCTGCTCATCTGAACCTTTTCGTTATTTGGATTGTTTATTATTTTTTTCCTACTACACATTTAATTTCTCCTTTTATCATTTTTTACTATATTATAGCTATATGTTAGTTATTATTATTATTTAGTGTCTATACTCTAGTTGTAGCTCCTCAATGACAACACTGCGCACGGTTTCTTAAGTACTGGCGCATTTATTAGCCTTAACAAATGCCAAGAAACGCCGTGAAAACTACAGGACAAATAAAACATGTAATTAGACACTCCATATTGGTTTGCTAACACATCGGAGGTCTTTAGGCATAAGGAAACTGATTGATGTGTTTTCTATCTGCACATAGCATACATATCACGCTTGTAGAACATATATTTACAATTACAATCGTTACAAACAAAAAATAAAAGCACCTCATACATCTGGTTAGCTGCTGAAATCGTGGCTCTTGCTCTCAGGTCTTTTAGTATATGAGGCTAACGTGATCTACCTGCCGCCCTCTCCCAAGGTCTCCCAAAGTCTCGCGAGAATAGCCGTGCCAAACCAAATTAAATGACTTATATAATTCATTATTTAACAAAACAATAATTTAATACAAAAACAATAAAACCTTTTCTAAACCAAATGAACTTGTTTTTTGCAGAACGCATTTTAATGACACTTACACTAATAATACATTACTATTATTATTTAGTGTTTTATGTTCGCACCTTATCACCGAGAGTTCCTAGTTTTGTGAATTGTGTTCACTTGACAATGGCAATAAAAGTCTTTCTGATTCTGATTCTTTACTTTATCATTTGGTAAATTAGACTTTATAAAGCTGCTCTCATACTGTGTTTTTTGTATTGCTTCACAGTTTTACATAGTTTGAATGAAAGATTTCATTGCTGTTTGGTCTTGCTGTCAGTAATCCTTAAAGGGCTTATATTATGCAAAATTGAGTTTTAAGCCATGTTAAAATGTTAAAACATACCTGGAGTTGTGTTTTGTTTCATTCACACATGCTTGTTCACACATTCAAAATGCTCTTTTGCACCTTGTGCTGTCATGAAGCAGTAGTTTTCAGGTTAAAAGCTACATTTTACTTTTTGTTCAGTAAAAATTGGCCATTCTATTGCTGAAATGGTCACATCTTTATATAGCGCTTTTCCACCTTCAAGGCACTCAAAGTGCTTTACAACAAGGAACCACTCACCCATTCACACACCGCAGACACTGGGGGCGAGGTGGGTTATGTGTCTTGCCCAAGGACACAAAAGCAGCATTCATCTGTGGGAGCTGGAATCGTACGCCAACCTGTGGGTCAGTGGATCTGACCGCTCAACCAATGATGGATTTATGTCAACCTTTGGATCAGTGGTCAAATGCTCTACCAACTGAGCTACTGCCGCCCAGTTTGTGATCATCCACATGACTCTAGTGAAGGTGTGTGGAGTTTAAAAACACCACTGAGCACTTCCTGTATTACCACATGACATCACAAGGTGGAACAGAGTGTTTGCTGTTTGAGAGAAGAGCTCAGCCTAAATATGCAGGATTGGTGTGTTAAACATGTATGAATGAAACATAACACAAGTCCAGTTATGTTTATGGTGAGGAAATAACATTATAACATGATCAGAAAATAGTGTAATATGGGCCCTTTAATAATGTGTTTGACTCTTTTGCATTACACAAAAGCAGAAGATCTGTTATCACTCAGCCTAGTTGTGGTCATATTTTATTTCATCACCGTCGCCACCATTACTTCACATATAACACATACTACATAAGAGCTTCAAAACACATCTTTCTCTCTCAACTATGGTCCGTAAAGTCTCTGGTTGCGGTTGCTTTCCAGCGCCGGGTCTGTCTGGGGGAATAAAGCTTGAAAAATGTTTGATTTGCAGTAAGAGCCTTGCTCAGATGTGGCACAAGAAAGGAGGAAAGAGTAGGCGAGGATGGCTCTTACAGTGACTGACTTTGAGAGCTAATGGTCCTGTCAGTGGCTAATCACGCTGTCAGCTAACATTACGCTTCAAACCTCCATCTTGTCTTGTGTACGCCGCGCTACCGTGGACATTACACTTGAGATTTCACTATAGGACACAATAGAGCGGACCTTTGATGTGTTCCAAGAAGGCTGCAGAGGCTTTTTGCTGGTCCTTGAGAAACCCAGCTACACAGTGGGTTATTTTGAGTTAGATTTTTTTATTTTGGTCAACATTTCTGCTCTTGAACTCAATATTGCAAAGTTTTGGTGATGCTTTGAATCAGGGGTGTCAAACATGCGGCCCGGGGGCCAGATCCGGCACTCCAAGACCTTTAATCTGGCCCTTGGCTGATTTCCTATTAAAATATTTTATTTATATTTTAATTTTCTATTAAAATATTGGTAATTTTCTGTGCCTCTTTTCTGCACAGCTTAGCATAGCAGCGTCTCCAGCGCCTCTGTGCGTGGTCACCTCCCTGGACCATCATTTTGACTGTTGACCATGACACCCTCATCAGCAAAATGTAAAAAATGAGAAAAGTGGATGCCGAGTGCAGGATTTTCCTAGAAAAATTTGTTCATGGAGGTGAATGGGAAACCTGTATGCTTGTGTTGAAATTGCGGTTTTCTTAAAGTTTCAGGTTCATAATATTATAATATTTTGTAAAAGAAAGAGTTCATCAAATAAAAAAAGACTTCTGTAATAGATTTGCGTTGCTCTGCACAAATATTTGGACTTATTGGTATTTTTGGTGTATATACCATGAGTTTTCTGATCTGGCCCCTTTGGGATCAAAGTAGGTTGGATATGGCCCCCGGACCAAAATAGACACCCCTGCTTTTAATGGTGTGGGTTTTCTGGGGACTTTTGATCCAACTTACCTGGAAGATTGACAATATAAACTACGCATCATTGAGTCTTTGTTTATCAATACTTTTAGATGTCGATATAGCAAATGGTGTAATAATTATAATTCTTCATCTTTTAAACAAGAAAATGGCCATAAATTGTACTCTGTACCCCGAATATCTTGTACTTTGAGATTGTGGATACTTTAAATGGTGTGGGTTTTCTGAGCACTTTTGATCCATGTTGTCCGCAAGATTCACAATGTAAACCATTTTGGCAAACATACAAAAACAAGCTTGATCCTTGCTTTATCTGGTCAGGTTATTTTAAGACGCTATAACAAATGTGTATTGAGTATAGTCCTTGAAAACCATTTTTAAACAAGAAAACAGAATCTGAAGATGCACATTACGCTCTGCTATTTGAACTCGAATTCTCAAAGATAGGCCTGTTTTTGCTTTTGCATTTCAGCTCTTTCGTTTTCACTTTTGTACTCGATATTGCAATGTTTTGTTGCTACTTTAAATGGTGTGGGTTTTCAGAGCACTTCTGATACATCTTACCTGGCAGAGTCACAATATAAACTATGCAGGTCTTACTGTCATTCATTCTTTGTTCATGAGTACTTTTTTTAGATGCCGTATACAACCAATAGCGTAAAAATTATAGTTTTTTCACTACCTCGTTTTTATTTTGGTGAATATGGTTCTGCTGAATATGTTTTTAGAGCGCTTCTTACCTAGCAGATTCACAATATAAACTATTTTGGTGAACATACAAGAATGAGCTTGCTCCTTGGTGTATGTGCTCAAAATACTGTGAGAGGCCATGACAAATGGTGTATTGAGTATAGTCCTTTACACCACCTTTTAAACAAATAAAATAGAAGTAAATTAACTCTGCAGATGCAAATTGTACCTTGGTATTTTAACTTGAATTCTCAATGACATGGCATCTCTACATGTATTACAGTCATTCCATTCCAGCGTCTGTTGAATTCCAGCACAAACACAAAGCTGAGCTACTTCAGTGCTTGCACCAGGAGTGGAATAAAGTCACCCAAGAACAATGTGAAAGACTTGTGGAGAACATGCCAAGACACATGAAAGCTGTGATTAAAATAAGGGTTATTGCACCAAATATTGATTTCTGAACTCTTCTTAAGCATAAACATTAGTCTTATCTTGTTTTAAGATGAATTTGATCTTGTTTCTTTGCATTTTTTGAGGTCTGAAAACATGTATCTTTTTTGTTATTTTTACCATTTGTCATTTTCTGCAAATAAATGCTCTAAACGATAATATTTTTATTTGGAATTTGGGGGAAATGTTGTCAGTAGTTTATAGACTCAAACAAAAATGTTCCTTTTGCCCAAACACATACCTTCATTCATTCATTCATTCATTCATTCATTTTCTTCCGCTTTTCCATTATCTGGGTCGCGGGGGCAGCAGTGTTCTGCTGCCCTGAACACAATGCACCAGCCCCCATGAATCCTTCCACGGGTGGTGGGTCCGCAGGAGGATGGCTCACGTCACAACAGGCCTTGATGTACTTCTGCCATGGGGGCTACCAGTGTCCACAGACACTGGGGGCGAGGTGGGGTTAAGTGTCTTGCCCAAGGACACAACGCTCATCTGTGGGAGCTGGAATCACATGCGGTCAACCCGTCAAGAGCGGGATTCGAACCGCTAACCCCTGGCTCATGAGACATATGCTCTACCAACTGAGCCACTGCCGCCCCAAACACGTACCTATAAGTAGTAAAATCAGAAAAACTGATCATTTTGCAGTGGTCTTATTTTTCTCCAGAGCTGTAGATCAGAAAACAATGTAACATGGACTACTTTAAACATTCTTAGAATAGAAACAAATAGACTCTGCAGATACAAATTGTACCTTGGTATTTGAACTTGAATTCTCAATGACTGGCCAAAACCTGCTGTAGCCCACTGGAACGTATGAGTGAGCTATTTCAAGTGAACTTGTTTTTATTTTGGTGAATATTTCTACTCTTTCTTTTCCAGTCTTGTACTTGATATTGCAAAGTTTTGTTGCTACTTTAAACAGTCTGGGTTTTCTGAGCACTTTTGATCCATTTTACTTGGCAGATTCGCAGTATAAACTATGCAGGTCTTACTGTCATTGATTCCTTTTTCATCAATACTTAGAAGCGGTCTACAACCAATGGTGTAATAATTATAATTCCTTCAGCACCTTGTAAACAAGAAAATACCCTGATATTAGAACCTGAATTTCTCTGACTGACCATAAGCTGCTGTTGCCCACTGGATTTTTTTTCCCAAATATTTTTTGTTGTTGTTTTTATTGTGGTTAATATCTTTTGCACTTAATATTTCTGAAAAGTTTTGTTGATACTTTAACTGGTGTGGGCTTTTTGAACACTTTTGATCGAACTCACCTGGCAGATTCACAATATAAACTATTTTAGTGAACATACAAGTGCAAGTATCGTTGATCCTCAGAATACTTTAAACCACCTTTTAAACAAGAAAATAGAATCTGAAGACACAAATTGTACCTTGGTATTTGAACTTGAATTCTCCAAGACTGGCTTTGACTCAACTTTGACTTTTTTGTGGACATTTCTGCTTTTTCTATTTCACTCCTGTATTTGATAATGCTATGTTTGTTGATACCTTTAAATGTTTTTTTTTTTTTTTTTTGTTTTTTTTCCCACACTTTCGACTTACCTGGCAAATTCACAATATACACTATACAGGTCTTACTATCTGAACCTGTGTTTCTCAAAGACTGGTCATTTCAACTTTACAACTCTTACTGTCGCGTGAAAAGTCCCTCAGTCGTCCAGGTAGAATCCATGATAAAAGGAGAAGTTCAATTTGTCAACTGGACAAAGTTTGTTTGGTTGAAAACGTTTCACCGCTCATCCGAGAGACTTCGTCAGCTCTAATAAGAATACTGGTAAGACACTTGCTTATATCTTGCTGCAGGGAGGAGCTAACTAGCTAACTACTTTCCGAACCTATCTCATTGGTTTCCGTCTTTTGTTTCTCTGGCGTCTAGATAACGATCCCTATTCATCCCTACGACCGTTTTTCCCACCTCTGGCCCTGCCCGGCTAGCCCTATTGTTACCCTTGTTCTTATTAGAGCTGACGAAGCCTCTCGGATGAGCGGCGAAACGTTTTCAACCAAACAAACTTTGTCCAGTTGACAAATTGAACTTCTCCTTTTATCATAAACTCTTACTGTCATTAATCTGTTGTTTAGGTGGACAGTCTACATTGAGATTCTGTACAACCCATAACAGTTCTTTCAACCACCTTTTAATCATGAAAATGGAATCTGCAGCTGCAAAAAGACCCATCATATTTTAACCTGCCATCACCTAATTTGAGCCGCTTTAAAATATTTACAATCCCCTATAACAGCTATATTAATAAAGTTATGGTTGTTTTAGGGCATGAATACAATTTACTTCTGATTAATAAACCAGCTGATTTTTTTTAAATGTTGGGTGACTTTAGGACAGATTTTCAGCTGGCAAATTGGATATACGGTGGACTGGCAACCTATCAAACCCTTTCCTTGTGGTTCACTATCCGTACATTTTTCTTAGTGGTCAGACCTCGTTGTCAAAGCCTGGTCTTGTCAGGTCTCAGAAGCTAAGGCCAGGGTGAGTACTTGGATGGGAGACTGCTGGGAAAATCAAGTGCTACAGTGGGATACCAGTGACAAACACTGCTGTTGTGTCCTTAGGCAAGACATGATCAAAGGAGAAGTTCAATTTGTCAACTGGACAAAGTTTGTTTGGTTGAAAACGTTTCGCCGCTCATCCGAGAGGCTTCGTCAGCTCCAGACCAGAGCTGACGAAGCCTCTCGGATGAGCGGCGAAACGTTTTCAACCAAACAAACTTTGTCCAGTTGACAAATTGAACTTCTCCTTTGATCATGGATTCTACCTGGACGACTGAGGGACTTTTCACGCATCTTAGGCAAGACACTTCACCCACATTGCCAAGTATAAGTGGTATGTGCGGGAGTGTTGGTAGTGGTCAAAGGGGCTGAAGCAGATTTCCAGCCTCGCCTCCCTCAGTTTCCGCAGGGCAGTATCTTACAACCACAGAGTTTGGAGTGAATGAATAATGCACAAAATTATAAAGTGACTATGAGCATCTGGAAAAGTGCTGTATAAGACTAATCCATTATTATTTTCAATATTTCCCATGAAGGGAAACGTATAATCTTACCTCTTATCTACTCATATACCTATACCTCGAAAATATGGGCATATGTGATGTTTTAGTCATTGTGTTTATTGTCTTGTACTTTTACTATGGCTATTGTCTTGTTTATTGTCTTGTTTATCAGATGTTTTATGTTCACTGTGGGCTGCAATTTAAAATAAAAAAATGTGTGTGCAGCCCGTACATACATAGTTTTTGACAATAAAGATCAACTTTGAACTTTGAAATATATATATTTTTTTCTATTTTGATACAAAGGAATAGACTCGATACTGAGTACAGATACTGATACCACAAAGATCATAAAAACACCCTCTCCTTAGACAATAGAATGTAATTTTCAACATAAAATAATAGTACTTTCTTTAATATTACCATGTGATTATATCTATGTAATCCCTCAGTCTCAGTATGTTCCATAGTGGTCCATGGGCGTGTACTAGTCTATGTGCTCTTATACTTGTTCTAATCCAGCTCAAGATCATTCTAAAGCTACTCAGAAAAGGTTCATTTTTGTCCTGTGAATGTGACTTTATCAGTATTGATACATGCTCAAATGACAATGACAATCAAATGACCAGCTTTAATAACAATAGTTAAAACAGCATGACATTTGTGAAGAATTGACCAATTTTAAGATCCAAAATTCCCTTTGTCGTGCTAATTCCCCAGTAGCCGTTTAGCCTCTTACAAGTATGAAATAGAGATCAGCGTAGTTTATATAATAGCACCTTCTTGTCCTATAATGTACAGTATGTAGCACAGGGCCACACTCTGGGAGCTACTCCACTTCTGACGGCCAGTGTCTTGGTCAAGGGCAATCTCCTTCCACGCTCCTCCTCCTCCTCCTCCTCAGGCTTCACAAGAACACCCCACGCCAGAACATGCAACCTCCATCGCTATACACTATCCAGTTCAAACGCACAGATCTCCTTGCTACGAGGCACAGTGTCAGAGTGATTAGTGCGCAGGCTGCAGAGTGGACTGGTGCATATACAGTGAGTGCATAAGGAGCCAGTGTAGTAACAGTGCGGAGGCGGCCCTGGTGTCGCAGTAGCTGACATTTGTGTTTGACACGTGTACATGTGAGAGAGAAAGTGACAAGAGGGAAGTGTATATGGCCACGTGTCACTTGGCTCTGTGTAATTCTCATAATAATAATAATAATAATAATAATAACAATAATAATAATAATAATAATAATAATAATAATAATAATAATGTTTATAAATAAAAAATAACATTATGTCACTTTTTTCACGATAAAGGTACACTATGAAAATTATTATTTAGTGTTTTTTTTTTTTTTTTTACTAATAAGGAAATATTATTTTAGTGAATTTATGAATATTTTGGGTCTTGTCACACAATAAACTATACAAATAAACAATAATAAACCTAATTTAACACATTTTCCAAGTTGGTCTCCTGGTCTCAAAAGTTTGAGTTGCATTTAAAGCCCCAGTGTGTAGGATTCGTGGCGCATAGGTGGATGGTGCTATTGCACTTTCTGTTTTAGCTACGGCAGACCTCGAGGGTCACCCGGGCGCGCCGTAACGCGGACAGCTCTCGTACCCGCGCACGAGCCGCGCGCCGCTACTGTATAAATAAAACGCGGCCCCGTTTTTTTTTTTTTCTTTTCTCATGAAAACACACATTCCCGATCATGTACCATGACACTCTACACATCAAATGAAACCTTACAGTCTCCTCTTTTTGACTATGCAATTCATTTCCCTGCACAACAATCACTCCCTGAGCACATGGGGCTTTTATACGGAAAAGCACAAAACGAGGTTAGCTTACCTTAGAATGCTTTGCACAGGTCAAACTCTGTATTTCACCATAAACTTGCTCTCAATTTGTCCGTAAGGATCCAGCGAATAAAATCCAGTAAAACAATTTAGTCCAAAACACGTGTTAGATCCATTACGACGTCTGATCCGGCAGCATGCTTGTGTTGTTTACCCAAAACCACGAGCCTTGCCAAAGGCGAAGGCGGAGCCCAAATGTCCTTCTGCGGCTCTCGTATTCAAAATGGCTGCCTCTACATGGGGAAGATCCCCCTTTTATGTGACTATATCTAAGTCCAAAAGAATACTTTGATTTCATGATGGAAGTGAAAAGGCTTGGAAAACAATGTATTTTTGAATGGCTATCTTCAATTTCAGTAATTAACGGGTAAAAATCTTACACACTGTCCCTTTAATAAGTTACGCTAAAGAGAAGCAGGGCTCTCCACCTGAGAAGTTACATAGTGCTCCTTTAAAAATCAATACATCTTCTTCCTCTTATCCTGGGCTGGGTCGCAGGGGCAGCAGGCTAAGCCAGGACTTTAGACACTTCCTCCAGCTCCTCTAGAGGGACCCCAAGGCTTTCCCAGGTCAGCTGAGAGAGTTATATCGGACTGTCCCTCCAGTCCAATATAACGACCGCAGGACTTGGCAAAGGGCCCCAGACCGCCCCACAAAGAATATCATCAGGGACATGGTCAAATGCCTTCTCTACAGCCACAAACCACATGTAGACTTGGCAAACAACCATGAAACCTCAAGCACCTGATGGAGAAAATAGAGCTGGTCCAGTGATCCTGCTTTTCCTGAATACAAGATTCAACTATTAGTCAGATTCTTCTCTCCCGTAACCTGGAATAGACCCACTGGGGAGGCTGAGGAGTGTAGTTGGAACACACCCTCCAGTCCCCCTTCTTAAACAGAGGGACCATCACGCCATCTGCCAGTCCGGAGGCACTGTGCCACGTAACAACGCCCTTTAAAAATCATACGCCTATCAATGCTGTAATATTATCTGAACTGAAATGGAAAAGGGCCAGAACGTTGATGTAACTTTGCTTGCTTCCTCCATAGCTCATCAAACAAACCCCCTTGTGTAGTTCCAACCTCAGCACTTGTTTTGCCCTGGTTGCATAAATAACAATCTATTTCCATTTGACATCTAAACCTTTGTTATATTACATTGCCCCTAAATTGAATTCTCACATATGAATAACTCATGCATTTTACTTTGGCACAACTCCTCGTTTCCCAGCAATACAGTCCAGCCCACGCCGTTTCATTTTGGCTTCCGCGTCGCTTCCGGAGCCTGATGCATTACTTGGCTAAACTTTATTGCCTCTTCAGTTAGCCCAGTCGGAGTTAGCGTACACTTTTGACGTGATGGGGAGACGGCGCTCACATGTATGTCACTTCAAACCAAATAGATTCCTCCCCCAAATCCGTGCAAATGGAACATGACGTCTGGTTGTTTGTCAGGAGAGACGCGCCCCGCTTAATCTGTGTAATTTCAACAGACATAAGAGGGGATGCTATCGTCTTTCTGTCAGTGGTTGAGCACTGGAACATTGGCTTATTGGTTATGGCTGAATTATTCATTTGGATTGCTACTTGCCCGCGCGCTCTGTGTCAATGATGCTAAGGGCTGAGTGCTGGTGATGGTGAAGTGAGAATGAGTCATGCACTACCCTGGGTTTTGGCACACATCCAGGCCTAGGCTTTAATAAAGCTTTCCGATACATGTGATCAGATCAGGGTTAATACAGTGCTCCTGCTGCTTCTTATGCAAAGTATGTTATATTGAGCTAGTTTAATGCAAGTTAGCCTTTGTGTAGCATGGTGTAACATCTGGCAGAGGGTCCGTCAACTGCTTTTCTCCATGGAGATGTTTTTGCTTTGTCTGGAATGTTTCACTGTATGTTTATTTTTACTGTGATAAATTGATAAATTGGGGCTCCAGAATTGAAAAGCGGATTTTGGGTCTAGTCTCAACACTTTGGTTTCATTAAACAAAACCACTAGTTTTAGTCATAGTTTGAAATCACAAAAATCTATGTAATTTAGCCATAGTTTTTAAGTTTTTAACACTGATTTGAAGTATTTTCTTTGATTCTGAAAAGAATGTTTGGAAATATGTTATTTCCTTAAAACTGCATACATTCTGTTTTAATTGTATTTTTATTATTACTGTAATGACAAATCCTACAATTTAAAGAACCTATATTTATGCAAAACTGACTATAGTGAACTTTAAAGGACAAGTAACGTTTTTACAATCTGGATCTTATTTTGGTGATAAAACAACGTCATTTACTCACCTATTGTACTTTGGTGTCATTTGGAGTATTTCCGGAGATTTCGGAGTTGGGCTATATCCATTTAACGTGAGTGGTTAGGGCACGATGTTGCAGTCACCAAATAACACAAACTTTATCACTTTTCAAATGACAAAAGTTCAATGTGTTAGTTTACACTTTCGTTTGAGTCAAAAGTGGCCTGTAACCAGAGATCCAGTCATGGTTCCGATTGGATGGCGTCATCAACGAGGACTGCGCGAAGGCCTTCATTCCGCTACTTCGCATAGAAGACGCTCATAACTTTTCTGTTGCAAGTGAGACATGGCTGAAGATTGGGACTTCGAGACTGAAGAGGACTTATTTGAGTATGATGGCCGTCCCTATCGTTTTGAGCCTGAGTATACGGATGAGGAGGTGTTAGAAAGAAGGAAGTGGAGACAGTTTGAAGAGCAGCGCACCAGAGAACAGCAAGCGACGGCCCATCTACAAAAAGACAGTACCTGGTGGTGTTTATGTGGACATTGTATGTCGATGGCAACAGTGGAAGAATGCCTTTGCTGTCTCGAGTGGGATTTGCGGCCAGGGTGATGATAACAGAAATCTGTGTTTATCAACTCTGGAGGATATTCGTGCCATGGTGAACCGTGGTGTTATAGAAACCTTTTTTCATGTTCCGAAACTGAAACGAAAGTTAAAACTAACACACTGAACTTTTGTCATTTGAAAAGTGATAAAGTTTGTGTTATTTGGTGACTGCAACATCTCACCCACCACTCACATTAAATGGATATAGCCCAACTCCGAAATCTCCGGAAATACTCCAAATGACACCAAAGTACAGTGGGTGAGTAAATTACGTTGTTTTATCACCAAAATAAGGTCCAGATTGTAAAAATGTTACTTGTCCTTTAAGCCATGTTAGAATGTTGTTACCTCCTCAAAAACATATCTGGAGTTGTGTTTAGTTTCATTCAGACATGTTTAAGTAACCCTTTATCTGTCTACATCTCCAAAATCAAACGTTTGCTAGATCAATGTACAAACGTCATCTCACATTTTTAAAAACTGCTCACGCATGCACTTTGTCTTCCAGCAACTCTTTGTTATATCGAGAACAGGAAGTAATAAAACTTGCTTGTGTGTTGTTGGCGCAAATGTATAGTTTTTACACATAGTTTTTTCAAGACATTACATAATGAAATTGATGATGTCCTTTGTTTAGTTCAAAAATAGAACAAATTGCGTTCTCTGGCACTAATCTTTGCTAAGCAGCCATCTGGGGATTTCTCCTCCTGGCCAAACTGTGCAAATACCCACGGACTCTCTCTGCTCTGTCCTGCACCAAAACAAGGCTGAGTCATTGTATTATACTACTGTAAATACAATAAAACAACCTATAGAATTGACATGATAAGCTGCACTGTGTAACTTTTCTGCTTGACTCTATTAAGATGCAGTGTTGGGCAAGTTACTCAAAAACTGTAATGCACTACTTATTACTTGTTACTGTCATTTTAAAGTAATGCCTTACATTACAATATTACTCTAAATAAAAAGTAAGGCATTACACTACTTTTGCATTACTTTAGTTACTCTCGCCAAAATGACTGGAAATAAGGATTTGGCAATCTACAGTGCAAATCTCTCATGTGTCATGACTTTCACCTGCCATCCATAATTTCGTGGTGCTATGGCACCTCTGCAAGTGCTTCGTCAAATTGCTTGTACTGCATTTCGATGTGGAAAGAGGTTTGGGATTCACACACAGTGTGCATTTAACTAAAATGTTCTTGGAGTCCTTATTTTGAACGAAGTGAAAGTATTGGGCGTATGCCCATCTTGAAAAGGAGCTAGCACTATCCGATTCTTCTGGTTCTGTCATCCTTTGTCAGTCTGCCAGTTCGAGACGAAGTAAAAGGAAATGGAATGGTCTGTGCGGACTTTTATATCACTAGCTGATCTCGCAGAACTTTGTATGAAATGTAATGTTCTGCGCGGACTTATCAGATTCAGTAGCTGATCTCGCGGTGATCCGCGAACTTTGTATGAAGAAAACGCAAAACCCACAAAAACAAAGCAGGTTAAAAATGCATTGTAATGTGCATTACTGGCATTGTAACGAGTAATATATTACAGATTTTCTTCCCTGTAATGCGTTACATTACTGCGTTACACCAAAAAGTAATGCATTACAGTAATTAATTACTTTTGTAACGAGTTACTCCCAACACTGTTAAGATGTTATGTTTTTTCCTAGAATGGTGTTAAAGGGCCTATTAAACTGTTTTCTAATCTGTTATAATGTTGTTTCCTCATCACAAACAGTCAATTTTCTGCAATTTAGGACATTTAAAGTAAAATAAAAGGTAACACTTCCAGGCCAAGTTACATGTCAGATCTGTAGAGAGGTGTAAGAATATGTGTTTGGCATTTTACTACCACTTCTAAAACCTGACATTGAATAAATGCAAGATATTTATGTTTAATGTCATACTGTGGAACATCCAGGCAAAGCAACATCTCCATGGAGACAACCAGGTGGTATACCCTCCAACAGAAAAGACAAAACTTTCTATAATTCTGCCGTAAAACTTAAAATGGCCTAACTTTAAATTGATTTTACGCTTGTCTGCTTATTGAATGGTAATAGCCTTAAAATTACATTTATAGAACAATATTTTACAGCACATCTCCAGTGCACTTTTAGACAGTAAAGTTAATGGGCCCGTAATGATTCCTGGCCACCATTATTGACTTATTGAGTTAATTCTAAAGATTTGCTGGTAATATATTCAGCATTGGTTTACTTATAAAATAGTGTGTTTGGAAAAAAGCATTGTCCAGTTATTCCAGGTGAAACATAACAAGGCAACATGCCTATTTTGTATCCATTTTAGTCTTGAGTTTTGGGTAGCTTTAAGTACTCTAATCTTTGACCAAAAGCAACATCTGCCACTGATAACTAAAATGTGTTTTTATTTTTATTTATGATTTTATGTGTATTTGAGTCTACAATCTGCCCAAGGCTAAAATGAGATTAGCTTGTCTGTTTGGAGCCAATGACAAATTTGAGTTCATTTGCACAAACAGATAGCGCCACAAGACACATGGCATTTTAAAAAGTCCTAGGAGGTTTGCAGTTGCCTTTTACTACAAGAAAACATGATTCCATTCCACCTTAATACAACAACTCAGCATTATTTTCATTTATATCTGTTTAAGATGTTAACAAAAAGAAAAAAATCTTTCAAAATGGCTATATCTGTTGTTTTTAATTAATTAATCTTTTTTTTTATTTAGACCCAAGGACTAGAAGCTGGCAAAGGGCCTAATAGTATCGCTCCTAGTGGCCGGGAAGTGAAATGATGTAGGATTGTGCCAGAGCTTTCTGAAAATGTAAAGTTTGTTATTTAAAAAAAGTGGAAAATTGTTATCAGGATATTCTTCTTTCTTCTTATTAGGCCAGAGCACCAGAAGCTGCTTTAGGGCCTATGAGTATCGCAAAGCAATGCTCCTAGTGAGCAGGAAGCGAAATGACAAGACATGACTCGCCTATAGTGACCAGAGACCCTTGCCATGATGTAGGAATGCGTCAGAGATTTCCGAAATTGTATAGTTTGTTAGCTAAAAAAAAGGCAGAACATTGTTCTCGTATCAGAATATTATTCTTTCTTTCTTTCTTTGTTATTAGGCCCAAGTGCCAACAGGGCGTAGGGCCTATTGCTTTCACAACGATGCATGAACAGCAGTATCCCAGTAACACACGCCCAAGGCCTGGGCCATATTTGTATCTGCTAAAATGAATGCAAGTCAATGGAAGTCCTGGAATAATAACTAGAGCCTTTAGGCTGCAGTCACAGACAACTCTAATGCTTTTTGACATGAACAGGTCAGGTTAGTTCAGTAAATAAGGCCACACGTTATTCAAATAAGGCTCTTTCACTCTCTCAATTTTGCCCCTGCAGCAAGAGAGCAGAGAAAGCCTTGTGACAGTTTTTGGCTGTAAAGACAATGCTGGTATAGGACAGGGTCATGAAAGAATGGATAAAAAGAAGTCCATCCACAGAGTGGAGCTCCAAACCAGTGTGTTCTCTTCTGAGTCAGTACACATTCAAAGCAACATTATCTGCATTATCCTTCCAATCATCTTTTGAGCAATAATAATATTATTGCTCAAAAGATGATTGGAATTGAACTATATTATATTTCAATTCTGGCAGACCTTACAAAATCCAAAAGATCATTATTAAGATAAGATAAGACTTTATTGATCTCACACAGGAGAAATTTACTTGCCACAGTAGCTCCAGGACAGCATGGACAAGAAAGAAAAGTGCATGCAGGCAATGATGGAATAAAGTAAGTAATAATAAAAATAGTAATAAGTAATAGTAATAATAATAATAATAATAATAATAATAATAATAATAATAATAATAATAATAATAATAATAATAATAATACAAGCATCAACAGGGAGAGCATGGAAAAGAGGATATTGCACGTCTGGCCTATATAGTAGAATTATACAGTCTGATGGTGGTGGGGATGAAGGATCTGCGGTAGCGCTCCTTCTTGCACTGGGGGTGCCTCAGTCGGCTGCTGAAGGAGCTGCTCAGCTCTTCTGCAGTCCGGTGCAGAGGGTGAGAGGTGTCATCCATGATGGACGTGAACTTGGCCACTACCCTCCTCTCAGCCACCTCCTCTACAGAGTCCAGAGGATAGCCCAGGACAGAGCTGGCCCTCCTGACCAGCTTATCGAGTCTCTTCCTGTCCCGCTCTGTGCTGCTCGGGGCCCAGCAGACGACAGCGTAGAGGAGAGCAGAGGCCACCACAGAGTCATAAAAAGTCTTGAGCAGAGGCCTGCACACTCCAAACGACCTCAGTCTCCTCAGGAGGTGGAGGCGACTTTGGCCTTTCTTGTACAGGGCTTCGGTGTTGTGGGACCAGTCCAGTTTATTGTTGAGGTGAACACCCAGGTACTTGAAACTGTCCACAGTCTCTATGTCCTGCCTCTGGATGTTCACCGGTGAGTGAGGTAGTGGTCTCCTCCTAAAGTCGATCACCAGCTCCTTTGTCTTACTGGTGTTCAGGCTCAGGTGGTTGCGCCCACACCAGTCCACAAAGTCACTGATGACCGAGCGGTACTCCAGCTCGTTCCCCTCAGACACACAGCCCACAATGGCCGAGTCATCGGAGAACTTCTGGAGATGGCAGCTGTCTGTGTTGTATGTGAAGTCCGAGGTGTAGATGGTGAAGAGGAAGGTTGAGAGAACAGTTCCCTGGGGGCCCCAGTGCTGCAGACTACCAACTCTGACTCACAGTCGCGCAGCCACACGTACTGTGGACGGTCAGTGAGGCTGTACCGGCTGGTTAGCTCAACTGGTAAGTCATGGACTTTCCCCCTGGGGTTGTGGGTTCAAATCCCCCCCGGGCAATGAGCTAACCAGTGTGGGTCCTTGGGCAAGACCCTTCACGGTACTGCCCCCCGGGCGCCGAAAAAGACGGCTGCTCACTGCTCCTGAAAAAGGATGGGTCAAATGCAAAAGTCAAATTTCTCCCGTGTGTCACTGTGTGTCATTGTGTGTGAGACCAATAAAGGCTTAAGCCTAAACTTAATCTAATCTTAATCTAGTCGATGGTCCAGGCAGCGAGATGTCCATCCACTCCCGCGTCCACCAGCTTCCCCCGCAGCAACGCCGGCCTGATGATGTTGAAGGTGCTGGAGAAGTCAAAGAACATGACTCTCACAGCACACCCGGCGGTCTCTAGGTGGGTGAGCGGAGTAGAGGATGCCATCATCTACTTGCTGCAGCGGGCAGCAAGTAGATGATGGCATCCTCTATTCCTACGTTTGGCTTGTAGGCAAACTGCAGCGGGTCCAAGGTGGGGCTCACCACAGAGCGGAGGTGACTGAGGATCACCCTCTCCATGGTCTTCATGAGGTGGGAGGTTAAGGCGACTGGTCTGTAGTGGGCCGGTTCCCTGACGTTTGTTATTTTGGGAACCGGGACCACACAGGAGGTCTTCCACAGGACGGGGACCTCCTGCGCATTTCCTTTGCCTGAGACGCCTTAGCTCCCTCCTCACCTCGTCCGGTGTGATGGAGAGGGGGGAGTGAGGGGGGGACTGGGGTGGACTGCAGAGGGGGGCTGGTGCTGGGTTGGGTCCGTGTGAAGGGGGAGGGGGATGTGGCCACTGGCCCGGGGAGGTGTGAAGAGGAGGAGGGAGTCGGCAGAGGGGCAGAGGGGGTGGGGGGCGCATCAAACCTGTTTAAATAACAGTTTAATTCATCCGCCCAGCGCTGATCACCGTCAGCTGTCCCTAGCCACTCTGTCCAAAACCAGACATGCTCCTCAGTCCTCTCCACACGCCCCGTGCGTTGTTTTGTGCCAGCTGCTCCTCCATCCTCCTCCCGTAGTCCTTTTTGGCCCGTCGGATCCTCCATTGGAGCTCCCTCTGGACCCTCTTCTGCTCCTCTCTGTCCCCTGACTTGAAAGCCCTTTTCTTCTGGTTCAGGAGGGCTTTAAGCTCAGGGGTGAACCAGGGGTGGTTGTTGCAGAAAAAACGTACTCTCCTAGTTGGCACGGTGTTCTCCACGCAGAAGTTGATGTAGTCTGTGATCCAATGGGTCAGGCCGTTGATGTCGTTTCCATGAGAGTCAGTGAACATGTCCCAGTCTGTGTTCTGGAAACAGTCTCTCAGACTCTCACAGGCCTCCTGAGTCCAAAGCTTCACAGACGGCTTCTGCACAGGTCCTCTTCGCACCCTGAGTGTGTAATGCGGGAGCAGGTAGACCAGACAGTGATCCGAGCGTCCGAGCGGGGGGAGGGGGGCGGAGGTGTAAGCGTCTTTGATATTTGCGTAAAACAAGTCCAGAGTCTTATTGTCTCTCGTGGGGAATGTGACGTATTGAGTGAATGTGGGGAGAATAATGGAGAATGATGTATGGTTAAAGTTCCCAGTGATCAGAAATAAGGCACACGGATGGCCTATCATCATGTCATTCACGACGCTGTGGAGCTCTTCACATGCTGCCGCACCATCCGCCGATGGAGGAATGTACACACAGAACACAATAATGTGTGTAAATTCTCTGGGCAAATAGTACGGCCTCAAACCGACAGCGAGTAGTTCAATGTCCTGGGAGCACATCTGCCGTTTCACGTGTACATTCCCGGGATGGCACCAGCGTTCGTTTATGAAGAAGATAAGTCCGCCTCCCCGTGTTTTCCCGCTCCCCGTAACAGTCCAGTCCGCATGCCTCATAGTAAATCCGTCCAGTGAGATTACATTGTCCGGTATATTCCCATTCAGCCACTTTTCAGAGAAGCACATCAGACTGCAGTTCCGGAATTGTCTCTGATGTCGGGTCCGCGCAACAAGCTCCTCCACCTTGTTGGACACAGAACGCAGATTACTTGTAATCACCGTAGCACTGGGTTTTGCTCCCAATGAACTTTTGAGCCAGGGAATATTCATACATACTACTCCCTGCAGGAGGATGGCCAATGGAGATTTAAGACTCCAGATGAATTTGAAAGAGATACAGGTTTGGAGCCACTGACCGACCAGGGTCCTCTAAAAGGCTTCAGTTTAGATGTAGCAATCCTATCAAGCCAACCCATAATCCAGAACCCAGAATACAGAGATAGGCTGACCTTTCTGAGCCTTTGTGAACTTCTTCTGCATCGAGATTACAGGGAGAGAATAACTCCAGGTGCAGCCTTATATCATCCCTTTATCACAATGGACAATGTACTTGGACGAGGAATAAAGTGGCTATACAAGCTGGGCACGAGGCATGATGGCCATGGTAATTAACAACAACCCCAGTGGCCCCCGGGAACCACCAACTACAGGGGATACAAAGGAGACAATGCAAAATCAGTCTAACTTTCTCCACTCATTCAGGCAAAATGAGTGCATTGAGAATGCAGACCAGCTTCTCTCAGAGTACAAGATGTTACAGCTTCTTGGTGAGGGGATGTCTGGACAAGTGCACCACTGCTTCAAGCCTCAGTCATCTGAGATTGTTGCAATGAAAGTGATAAAGAACAACAACCAGGAGGCTTTCAAGAAAGAAATGCACATGATCCATCATGTGAGAGAGTTGGACCCTGACAAGTACAATGTTGTCAAATTTATGGACTCTTTTGTTGAAAACTGAAAAATGTTAGATGTTAGCCTAAAAGACAGGATGACCAAGTGGGATGTTACCTTCGATCTGAGTGAGATCAGACCAGTCGCTCAGCAGCTTTTGGCGGCCTTTGAAGGCCTCAAAGAATTGACACTTGTGACAATTGACAATGTGATTCTTATCAATCAAAAAAATACCCTTATAAAGTTAAACTTATTGACTTCAGTGTAGCCTATCTAAAATCAGAGCTGAAACTGAGAATGCAGATGCAGCCAAATGCCTTCCAGGCTCCAGAGGTTAGCCTAGGTCTACCTCTGACTGAAGTCATAGACTTGTGGTCTCTGGGCTGTGTTCTAGTTCAGATGTACCTGGGTGACCACCCCTTCTCTGATACACCTTATGAAAACTAGACAAGTATAATTAATGCACTGGGTTTTCCTCCAAATAAAATTTTGGGAGAATTCACGAAGAGATTCTCTATCCAGGAAGAGGATGGTCAGTAGAGCCTGAAGACGAGCCTACAAGGTTGCAGTTTAGAAAAGGCTATCCTAACCAGCCCACCAACAATCCAGAACCCAGAATACAGAATACAGAGACAGGCTGACCTTTCTGAGCCTTTGTGAACTTATTCTGCATCTAGATTACAGGGAGAGAATAACTCCAGGTGCAGCCTGTGTGTGACTTCCTCCACTCATCCAGGGATTATGAGTGCACTGACAAGGAGGATTCAAAACAGAGAAAATGCAAATATGTTGGAACAGGCGCCATATATTTTATTCAGATAATTCACACATACTTTGTCCGATTTCACTCAAACGTTAATCGTTGGTGGTCACCCCACCCCCCAAGAAAAACTAAAATGGGCGCAAAAGCGTCCCTAAGGAAATTGCTTGGAACAATAACATTTAACTTTGTAGTAGACATACAAAATATGGAACAAACATTTGTGACATGGTCTCAAAAACTCAATGACACCCCTACATCATCTCCCATCGTGTTGCCATGGCAACAGGCCAAACATCTGTCCATGCAAAAAGGTCACCTGACAAAAACCAAGCCAAACCAAATTTGGTACACAGATGCATCATGGAAATAGGAACATAAAAATATATTAAACCATTGTTAGGTAAACAACAGGAAGTCTGCCATATTGGATAGACCATGTGACCTGGTGGCAAAGGCACCATTTCCTGTATTCGTATTTTAATAAACTCGTCCTATGGTTTTTGACCTGGCCTCACCAGAATCATTCTGTTTCATTTAGACAAGTGGGACATTAAAAGTTGTCAAAAGCTTTTTAAAAGATGAAACAGTGTTGTCATGGCAATTGTGCAAATTTCAGGTTAGTTTTCGCAGCTCGCCATCAAACTTCGACGAGTGATATTTCGCACAAACTTTGGCCGATTTCACTCAAACTTTAATTGAGGGTGGAGACTCCAACCCCGAACAGAATGATAAAAAATTTGTATGGAACAACAAAGTTTTACTTTGTCGTAGACATACAAAACTTGGTACATATCTTTCTGATATGGTCTCAATGAAAAAAGTCAATGACGCCACAAGCCATCTCCCATCATGTTGCCATGGCAACAGGCCAAAAAACTGTCCTCGCCAATGGGACAACCCAAAAAAACCTTTGGTGTAGCTAAACCAAATTTGGTACAGAGATGCACCATGGCAATAGGAACAAAAAATATATCATGACCATGCCCCATCCCAAACCGGAGGTTCGCCATCTTAATTAATCATGTGACAAATGTCATAATGTAATCCTATGCAGACATCTAATTATGCCACATTTTCCTTTATGAAACTTTTAAAATAGCTGCAAACTAAAATGTGGGCACATCTTCAAAAAGGTGAGTTGGTGACCCCAACTGGTTAAAAATTTAAATGCACATCAAAATAACAGTAGACAAAATAATGCTGTCCAAAAAAGGAATTGTGTGTGCGTGATAGCCCACAGCCCAAACGGCCTAGAAAAAAGGGGAAATAAGGTGCGTTAACACCCCCCTGCGAATGTTGTGGGTGGCACCAAGCAAGGGCTGATCATTACCGCTTGTGGCTATATTTTATTATTATTATTATTATTTGATGAGGAAACCACATTATAACATAGGGATGTTATAATGTGGTTTCCTCATCAAAAACAGAGCTGGAGTTGTGTTTTGTTTCATTCACATACTGTACTGTATGTTCAACAAACAAATCCTGCATATTCAGGCTGAGTTCTTCTCTTAAACTCCGTTTAAACTACCACTTTAACTACCACATTATAAGGTGGAGCAGAGCATTTTGAACTGTGGAGAGATATAGACAGCCTAATAATACAGTACAGTGGTACCTCACCTTACGAAAGACCCTACATACGAAAAATCCAAGTTACGAAACGCCTTCACGTCAAATTTTGGTCTCTAGATACGAAAGAAAATTCAAGTTACGAAACGCGAAATCTCAAAAATTCAATTAATGCGTGCTCAGATGCACGCCCCAAAACGTAAATAGACTTTATCAACACACACAGGGTTAGGTTCCAGAGGTGGCCCGCGGTGGGAGAGGTCCACGAGGTAGGACAACTTTGTATTTTGCAATTGTTCTACATGTTTTAGGGCTGTAAATGCCTCACCACACACATTCTACGCTTTTCTCAGACTGGAGTTGGGCTTTTCTTGCATTTCTCTCTCGTTTGAACACTCGAACTTTCATAGATTTTCAATGGAATGTGTTGATAGTGAAGCGTGGGGGTAGACACGGCTCAATATAGCGCCGAACGCGCGAGGGGAGCGGAGACACAGGATTACTATCACAACACATCATCAGTATGGTAAAACTCACCTGTCTCACGACGGTCTAAACCCCGCTCACGTTCCCTATTAGTGAGTGAACAATCCAACGCTTGGTGAATTCTGCTTCACAATGATAGGAAGAGCCGACATCGAAGGATCAAAAAGCGACGTCGACACAGCGCGGGATTGAGCCGCGGCACCTGGGCTGTGCCTCCCCCTCGGGGCCGCGGGCCCGCGCGGCTCGGCCGCGTGGGCGGGCCCGAGCACAGGGTGATTTAATCCTGGTCTGGTCCCGGTTTGGTCCGGGTCTGGACCTGATCCGGTCCTGGTTTAGACCTGGTCAAGACCTGGTTTAGTTCTGGTCTAGACCTGGAAGTCACATAGAAGCAGAGCCCGCCCCGAGTGAGACCCCGCGGTCTTGCCCGCCGATAGAGCACCTTTCTTGGCCTGTTAGCTCACAGTGTCAGCCCCCCGGCTCTGGAAGTCACATAGAACCAGAGCCCGCCCCGCTCTTATCCCGCTGTCTTTCTCGGCCTCTTAGCTCTAGCGCGGAACGCGCAAAGAGCGCAGAGACACGAGCAATGCGCTCCTCCAACGGCACTGCCATGTCCCGGGATAATCCTGGTTTAGTCCAGGTCCAGTCCAGGTTTAGACCTGGTTTAGTTCTGGTCTAGACCTGGTTTATTCCAATCAGGACGCAGAACACAAATGTTACACTATAAAAAAAGTTATACTATTAAAAAAAAACCTTGGAATGGATCAGGCCTTTTCCATGGAAATAGCTACTCAACATACGAAAAATTCACATTACGAAACCACTTCTGGAACAAATTAATTTCGTAAGGTGAGGTACCACTGTATTACACAAACGTCTGTTGAAAAAATAAAACACAACTCCAGATAAAGGAGCATTGTGTAATTTTTCTAGGGGAGGGTCCATCAAAAGGCTTTATGTGTGTGTGTGTGTGTGTGTATGTATATATATAAACATAAATTCCCATTAACTCATTATTCCATATGTAGTCCATCCTAACGATCGCCCAGGCCCTTAAGCCTTCCAATGATAACGCCAAATAAAAAGTCATGCCGTGGAAACCGTTGATTCACGACTCCATCCCTGAAGCTACATTAAACGCGCATTGATCGTCTGCTCCACTCCCACCCTAATCCTAATGCAAAAAATAAACAGTGCGTAAATTCCCCATCCACTTTTCACCTCGATCGATACATGCTTCTGTCTATACAATCACCTTTTGATGACCAGCAAAAAATAAAAATTGCAGTCTTTCCCACACTTTCTACTTGATCTAGTCTTGTTGTGACCTCAACATGGCGCCAATAGTCTATGCTCCTATCTTTTCTGGAAATCGTCTATTATGGAGGCTTAATGGAGTGCAAGATTCAAACAGTCAAAACTGTGTTTAAAGGTGCACTGTGAAAGTTTTCTGCATGAGGGTCTGTCACCTGTTTGTTTCCATGGAGATGTTATGCTTTGCTTGTAACTCACTGTATGGTTCAGTTTGTTCGGCTGTAGGTGTTATAATTGCCAAGGAAATTAAAAATACATTCTTACTGTGAAAGAGGTGGCTTCTTTAGAGGTCTGGCCTGCATCTTGGTCTGGGTATCTGCTTTGTCTCCATGGAAATAGATGCTATATGCCTTACAGTGGAACATCCCTGGCAAAGCAATCTTCAGGACGAGAAGGTGGAAACCCCTCCACCAGAAAAGTTACATTATACGCCTATAGAGAGTATATTTTGGGAAAATAGTATTGCCTAGGTAGATAGAACAACAATATCAGTTGGTAGAGCATTTGCCCACTGAGCCAAGGGTTGGCAGTTTGAATGCTCTTGACATAGACGTCATTAATTGAGATCCACTCATCTATAAGATAGCAGTGCGATTCCAGCTCCAAACTTCTCGGCCCCAGAGTCTACATAGACTTTTTATATGAATTTGTGTGTGAATGGGTGAGTGGTTCCTTGATGCTAAAAATGCGCTAGCATTACTTTCTAATTTGTGGATGATAAAACATTAGACATTAGATGCCCACAGTACACAGTGGTCTCATTTTGACACTTATGGTGTGTTCAGAGCGTGGCATCGAGCGTCAGGTTTAAATGCAAAGTCTATAGATCTATAGAGGACATGCATCTTGGCAGGTCCAGCTTTCAGGCAGCGCATTTTGAGCATTCATGAGGCACATGTTGAGTGTCCATGCAGTGCCTTTGAATGTCAGTGCCATGGCCATCTGAACTTTTGGCAAAATTTGCTGTGTGTCAACAACATTCAAGCATGTGCCTTCAAATGAAGAGGCATCCAACTAGAGGCGTTAGCCGCTCTTTGATGCCACAGTGTGAACACGCCATAAGAGAGTTGCTTTGACAATATATCTGTACTAGCACCGAACACATTTTTACTTTAATATATGAAAAATATCAGGTACAGCCCCTTCAAAGCCTTATTTTGATCCATGCACTGCTTAACCATCACTTAAAGCCTTTTAAAAATTCTCGTAGCTTGCATTTCTCTCCCTTACTTTCAAAACAGTCCCTTAATGCTTCTCCTGCATCCAAATATTTCAGACGGCGTTCTCTGGTTGTTCAATATATTTAATGGAAAATGTTAATATGTCTCCCCTTCTCTTCAGAGTAAGCCTTCTCTCTGCTCACTCAGCTCTCCTGGACTCTGGCGCCAGGGAAATAAGATCTGTGCCCTACATGCTGGGAATTTACTTTGTCTGAGAGCTTGTTACCACACCCATGTTGAAGCATAATCTAAAATGAAAATGAAAACTTGACGGAGCGTTAGGTTAAGGTAAAGTTAGCTCAAGGGACTGGGCTTTAAGACCAGTAAACAAATCTTGATGAGAGTCCAGGGGAGAGGAAGTTGGCTAACTAAGTGTTTCATAATGATAATAAAGTGAACTGCTAAGCTAACTCATTTGTATAAGTATAAGGCTGGTGAAGTGTCATGGCTGAAGAGGGATTTAGCCACCAACTATCAAGGTAACTAATAGTTATGAAGTGTTTACCAGCCAATCTGACCCTTGTTACAAATGTAGTATCTGACATCAAACACGTATTTCCATGGAGACAAGCAGGAGACTTCACCAGCGTAAGTTACAAGTCAGATCTGTCGAAAGGAGTACCTGAAGCAGCAACCTTTTTTTTTTTTTTTTTTTTTTTTGGTGCATTTAATTTAGCAATATAAACAGATGTAACAGATGTAAATAAATACAAGATACTAAGTTGGTGAAGCAACATTTCAGGAGAAGTAGTATGGAGGTAAACAGTGACCTCATCGCTTGTTTCTGTAAAATTCCCATTTGTTTTTTTTCTTTGACTTTCAAAAAAAAAAATTAAAAAAAATAAGTAACTAAAAAGTAAAAATAACTAATCATAACAAGACCTATATTTTTTTCAATAGTTTCTTTTATTAACCACAAAATTATTAATACTTTTTTTTTTTTTTTTAATTTAACTTTTTGGTTGGGGGTCCTTCACCTGCTTGCTTCTATAAATAATTATGTCCTGACTGGAATGTTCCACAGTATGACTTTAAACAGCTCTGCCTTGCATTTATTCAATTACAGGTTGTTTTATAGCTCCACAGAATACGTAGAAAAACAGGCATTCTGACTGTGAGCCGGTTTGCCTCTCCACAGATCTGACCTGTAACATGGTCTGGTTTGGTCTCCATGAAGATAGAAAGGTTTAATGCCATATTGTGAAACATTCCAGACAAAGCCCTAACATCTCCATGAGGAAAAGCATTTTGTAAAAATTTTAAGTGTGTTTCTTGACTGAAAACAATTGTGTTTTGGACCTTTACTATATAATTTGGTCATCCTTCGTCTATAAACACTTAATATTTGATTTTTACAAAAAAGCCAATGGCAAAATTTAATGGGAAATTTACTTCAGGAATCACAGTGGTCTTCAAAGTGGGCGGGACTGTTGCGCTCCATATAAATCTATATAAGTTATACTTGTGCATCTGCAATGAGTAAACACATTAAAACAAAACTCAGGACATTTCAGGGAGTTCAAAAAATCTGTAAAAATGCTCAATAACTGTGCAGATGAGCCTCGTGTGGTCCTGTCCACGTGCCTCAGACGCCTGTTCTTGCTCTTGATGTGCTCCATTGATTTAAGCTGTGAACATGTTTGGAGTGGGTGACCCTTTGTTTGAGCTGATCAATGAAAATCTTTAACTTTCCATGTTAAGTGGTGGCTTTGCTTGTTCCTAGAGTAATAATATATGCTAGCATTTGTACAATCAATATGGAGGTATTTGCAGATGGTTTTGAAGGTGCATTGTTCTGTTTATTGCAGTTCATTCTGTCAATTCTACTTTAGGAAGTTAGGTTTTTGTGCTATTGAAATGCAATTCTGGGGGTTCTAGGGGATTATCCTAATACTTTTTATTGGTAATCTGTCAGTTCTTCTTGTATTCTTATGTGCCTGTTAAACTTATAAATTAAATTATAAATGAAACAACATTTAGATTTTTTTTCCCTGTTTTTGACTGTTGCCTTAGCAATTAACATGTTAAAATTTGTGTTGTCAGGCGATTAAAAAATTAATCTAATTAATTAAAAGGTTTTTGATTAATTAATCTAATTGATCACATTTTAATCTTGAGAGAGAGAGAGAGAGAGAATGAGTGAGAAAGTGAGAGAGAGAGAGGCAACCCATTTTGCGATTGGGTTTGTCAGTTTTCCAAATTAAATTTTCATTTCCCAAATTCTGTGAGCGTGGTTTGGTGGTTTGGTGGTTTGTTGAAGTGCGCTCACGCTCGCTCTATCACTGGTAACAATGGAACTTGTCTTGAAGTGTTTATCGTTCAAATGATCCGTCAGGCTGGAGCAGCTTCGATGATCGGAAAATTCTTTTGATAAAAGCTACAAATCACCGCGTTCTTGTTGATCATCCCTTCTTTGTTCTTTTTATAAATAAACTTGCCGTTCAAAGGCCCTGGCAGCGATTTGCTTGCCGCACGCCAAATTAAAAAATGTGCACGCATTGAATTGCTGCTCATAATTAATTGCTTTAATTTTTATAACACCTTAATTTGCAGTGTAATTCATAATTTTAATTAATGCATTAAACTGACAGCCCTAATTAAAATAAAAAATATTTATACAGTAATCCCGGGGTTAGGTTCCAGAAATAACCCGCAATAAGAGAAATCCCGACAACTTTATATTTTACAATTATTCTACATGTTATAAGGCTGTAAATGCCTCACCACACACATTATACGCTTTTCTCAGACTGGAATGAACTTTTCTCACATTTCTCTCTCATTTAAACACTCAAACTTTCATAGATTTTCAACAAAATGTATTAATAGTGAAGCGTGGGGCGAGACACGGCTCCGGAAGCCCCACCGGACGCGCAAGGAGCGCGGAGACATGAGTCACTGGATCCGCAGGAAGCACCGCGCTCATCCAACGGCACTGCCACGTCCCGGGACGCGACGCGCACCAACCCCTTGGAGAAGTGCGCGACACGTGCACCCCTCATCGTGGTCAAATCCATGAAAGAGCAGCACGACCGGCGCGAGGCCACGCACACACCAGGGCTGCGAGCACAAGATCGAACCCCGATGCCCAGACCGCGTCCTCTCAGCCCGAGCCACAAACCAGCCGCACGAAACCAGCAAAGAGCGGCACGTGGTGGTTTAATCCTGGTTTAGACCTGGTCTAGACCCGGTTTAGTCTAGGTCTAGACCTGGTCCAGTCCTGGTTTAGTCCAGGTCCAGTCCAGGTTTAGACCTGGTTTAGTGCTGGCCTAGACCTGGGTTACTCCACGTTTAGTCCTGGGTCTACAGTCTCTTAGCCAATCAGGACGCAGAACACAATGTTTTACTATAAAAAAAAAAAAGTTACACTATAAAAAAAATAAATACTTTTTTTTTTTTTTTAATCTGCGAAACAGCGAGGCAGCGAACAGTGAACCGCGATAGAGCGAGGGACCACTGTACATTGCAATGACTTCGAACTAAGGATGTCAACAATTAATCGACTTATGATTAATTGTCGATCAAGACGTCGGTCGAACAAAATGCATTCATTGTAATTAATTGATAATCGTGGACATGCGCACCCGTGTGGTCACAAAACAAGGCAACCGCGCACTGCGCCAAGCTAGAGTTACAGCCGCCTGCCGCAGGCGCCAACGGCACTGCGGGCTGCTGAGCACGAGATCGAACCGCGGTGCCCGGAATGCGTAGTCTCAGCCCGAGCGACCAGCCGCACGAAACCAGCAACGGAACGTGGTGGTTTAATCCTGGTTTAGTCCAGGTCTAGACCTGGTCTAGTCCAGGTTTACTCCAGGTCCAGTCCAGGTTTAGACCTGGTTTAGTCCAGGTCTAGACCTGGTTTAGTTCTGGTTTAGACCTGGTTTAGTCCACGTTTAGTCCTAGTCTAGTCTCTTAGCCAATCAGGACGCAGAACACAATGTTACACTATTATTTTTATTTAAAAAAAAATTTTTATAGTGTAAAAATTTTTTTTAAAATAAAAATAAAAAATCCGCGAACTGCGATAGAGCAAGGGATTACTGTATTTTGTTATTCAGCATCAACACATTTGTCTGCTTTTTACTAAGGAATAATTAACTGAGGAATATACAATATAATAATACTATGATATATTTTTGACTCAGTGTTATGTATACTATAGCTTATATTCTTAAAGACCCTATTGAAACACTAAAATTCAGGTGAAAACGCCGCTTAATCGATAATTTGCATCCCTACTTCGAACACAGACAAAAGAAAAGTGTTAAGATGAAAAGTCTGACAACTCAAGAAAAAATATACATTGGTGAGAGTGACTAACTGAAAAACTCACCTGTTATAATTCTAACTAAATCACCTCTTTCTGGTCCAGCTGTGTTAAAAATAATAATAATAATAAAGCTCTGATTAAGTCCAACTTCAGTAACAGAGCTTCTAACAGAGTAGTGCTTTCATTCATTTCTTCAGAACCAAGGTTATGGAGCGAAGCGTCGCTGTGAAAGGAGTTAATTTATGGAATAAACTTGACAAAGAAATCAAAGATTCAAGTACAATAATGGCATTTAAAAAATACATAAAATCCAATGTAATGTGTATGTATGAAAAAGAAAACTAAATTGTTACACTTGAAAATGAAGCTTTATGTTTACAATTGATTAATAATTGTGATTGAAATGGAATGTAATGAGGAAAGGTTTTGCAGTCACCATCGGTGTTGGTGTTTGGAAAAGGGAAGAGGGGGCAGATAACATAAGATAACTCTTCTTTCTGCTCCCTTTCATTCAATATTTTGTATTGTTATCACAAATGTTGATGTCTTTTTATACTTTATGAATGAAATAAACAAACAAATAAATAAATAAAAATAAATAACAGAGTAGTGCTTTCAGTTAGCAAGTTTTGTATTGGGAAAAGTTCACAAAACTGCTGAAAACAGGAAGCTTAAAGTGAGTCCAAGTGAGTCCTCATGCCACCTCTGATGCTGTGATTTAGTTCATTTTTTTACAGCTTAAAATATTGTTATGTACCCTATATTTTTCCAAACAGCATCTTTTCTCCATCTCCCTAAATGTTGTTCCTCTTCTGGCTCCACTGGCTCTGGTTTCTTGGCAGTGTCGCCCCTGCAGCAGCTGCTTCAGGACAGCACCATCACTCTGCAGTAACAAGTACAGGACGGAGGAGAGAGGAAGGAGGGGTGAGGGAGGAGCGACAGAAGGAGAGAAAGAAGATGGATGAGAGAGAGAGAATGGGGGACCGAGGCGGAGAGTGAGGGACAGAAAGAGCCAAAAGAGAGAGAGGGAGGGGAAAGAGGGAGGGGGATTGGGGGAGACAAGGAGAAAGAGATGAGGCGGAGAGAGCGCGAGGGGTGACAGAAGGAGAGAGTGAGAAGGGGTTGGATAGGGAGGAGAGAAGGAGAGAGAGAGAGATAGGAGGGGGAGGGAGGGGGATGAGAGAAAGTGCGAGAGGAGTGAAAGAAGGAGCGAAAGGAGAGGTAGAGGAGAGGGGGAAACAGGGAGGACAGTGTGGGGAGAGAGAAGAAGGAGAAGGGTGGATAGGAAGGAGAGAGAGAGAGAGAGAGAGAGAGAGGAAACAGGGAGGGCAATCGGGAGAGAGAGAGGGAGAGAGAGAGGAAACAGGGAGGACAATGTGTGGAGAGAGAAGAAGGAGAAGGGAGGATGGGGAGGAGAGAGAGAGAGAGCAGAGAGAAGAAACAGGGAGGACAATGGGGAGAGAGAGAGGAAATAGGGAGGAAAGTGGGGGGAGGAAACAGGGAGGACAATGGGGGAAGAGAGAGGGGGTGGATAGGGAGGAGAGAGAGAGAGAGAGAGAGAGGGGAAACAGGGAGGACAATGGGGAGAGAGAGAGGGAGAGAGAGAGGAAATAGGGAGGAAAATGGGGGGAGGAAACAGGGGGGACAATGGGGGAAGAGAGGGGGTGGATAGGAAGGAGAGAGAGAGAGAGAGTGAGAGAGAGAGGAAACAGGGAGGACAATAGGGGAAGAGAGAGGGGTAGATAGGGAGGAGAGAGAGAGAGAGAGAGAGAGGAAACAGGGAGGACAATGGGGAGAGAGAGAGGGAGAGAGAGAGAGGAAATAGGGAGGAAAATAGGGGTGGAAACAGGGAGGACAATGGGGGAAGAGAGGGGGTGGATGGGAAGGAGAGAGAGAGAGAGAGAGAGAGAGGAAACAGGGAGGACAATAGGGGAAGAGAGAGGGGTGGATAGGGAGGAGAGAGAGAGTATCAGATGGAGAGGAAAGAGGGAGGGGATGGGGAGGGAGGAGAGGTGGTGATAAGGAGGAGAGAAAGAAAAAGGTACGAGGGAGAGGGGTGGAGGGCGGAGAGAGATAGGGTGGGATTGGGGGAGGGAGAGAGAGGAAGGTGGGGTGGATTGAGAAGAGAGAGAGGTGGAGGGAGAGAGGAGAAAGATGAGGTGGGATAAGGGGAGGGAGGAGAGAGAGAGAAAAGGGAGTGTAAGGAAAAAGAGAGGGAGGGTTTGTGGAGCCACTGGTGTCTGAGGGAAAATCCCACCGTGACACAATCTGTCTATGGAACACTCCACAGGTGAGCCACTAATAAGTCCCACACAGATTTCCTGAATATTTAATACACACACACACACACACACACACACAATTAGGCTTACGTTTTCTAACTTAAATTGTTTCTGTGCCATACATAATACATAAATTCCATCTCTATATAAGCTTATGTTATGTACTTACTTTCAATTTGAAATGAATGGAGAGCGACCTATCCCATAGTACTGTATATAATAGAGCTATACACTAAAACAGTGGGGTCCCAAAGGTCGACTACACAATGAAACAAGAAAACTGAACTTGAAATTAACTTCGCAGAAATTAGTTTTTGGATCTCTGTTCTAATATTGTTTCCTCATCACAAACACACGTGGAGTTGCGTTTTGTTTCATTCACGCATGTTTAACACACAAACCCTGCATGTTTAGGCCGAGTTCGGGAAACACTCACCTTGTGCCACCTTGTGATGTCATGTGGTAATACAGGAAAAGCTTTGCGGTGTTTTTAAACTCCATACACCTTCACTAGAATCATTTGGATAATTTCAGACCTGGGATTGTCAATCTCTACTGAACGAAAGATATGAGGGAGCTGTTAACTTGAAAACGACCGCTTCATGGACATCACAATGTGGAAATTAGCATTTTGAGCTTTGGAGATGTAGACAGCGTAAAGGTTGATGAGGTATAACATGAGGTATAACATGGCTAAAAGCTCACAAGAGTCTATTTTGTGTAGTATGGGGGCTTTAAATGATATTCTGCTTAAAAGCTATAGTCTATGGAGAGATGCATATGTATAAAAGTAGCTAATATGCTAATTTTCTAACTTTGTATGCATTAATGAATAGGGGCGTTATAAAACTTTCTTATACCCAAATAACCTCTAACTAACCAATTACCAATAAGTTAGCGATTTGGCGATTACAATGTGCCACCATTATTATTTGTCCAATTATGTAAACCCAAGAGAAAAAACATTATATAATTAGAATAAAATCTGAATCACTGTGGTAACATCGGCACTGACATTCAGAAACCTGCTACTGTTAACTGTGCAATAACCTGCTTCATAATCCACGTGCAATACTTATACTATACTATATTATGTGCAATACGAAATCCACATGCAATACTTATACTATACTATATTATGTGCTCATCCAAGAGGCTTCGTCAGCTCTGGCCCTCATGCTGGGCCAGAGCTGACGAAGCCTCTCGGATGAGCGGCGAAACGTTTTCAACCAAACAAACTTTGTCCAGTTGACAAATTGAACTTCTCCTTTTATCATGGATTCTACCTGGACGACTGAGGGACTTTTCACCTATACTATACTATATTATGTGCAATACAAAATCCACCTGCAATACTTATACTATACTATATTATGTGCAATACGAAATCCATGTGCAATACTTATACTATACTACTGTATATTATGTGCAATACGAAATCCACGTGCAATACTTATACTATACTATATTATGTGCAATACGAAATCTATGTGCAATACTTATACTATACTACTGTATATTATGTGCAATACTAAATCCACGTGCAATACTTATACTATACTACTGTATATTATGTGCAATACTAAATCCACGTGCAATACTTATACTATACTACTGTATATTATGTGCAATACTAAATCCACGTGCAATACTTATACTATACTACTGTATATTATGTGCAATACTAAATCCACGTGCAATACTTATACTATACTACTGTATATTATGTGCAATGCGAAATCCATGTGCAATACTTATACTATACTACTGTATATTATGTGCAATACGAAATCCATTTGAGCAGTATTACCACTAGGGGTGTGCAAAATAATCATCATGACAATGCATCGCGATACTAACTTTCACAATATACTGCATCGATTCTTGATGCCAAAAATTGATTATTAATAATTAATAATTTTATATTTAATAATGTAATATTTAATATTAATGAATAAATAAATAAATCATTATTAGTTTATTTTTTTTAATAAATGCTATGCACTTTTTTTCTTTGTGAAAGGGTGTTGTTTGTTATGATGGTAGCTACCTCCAAAATGGCAAATGTTTGAACATCATTTTTTGTTTTAGAAAAAATCCTATGCATTTTTTTTTGTTATTGGTTTGGTTTATTTGTTTTTGTTATTCAACAAATTCAGTTATGAATTGAGTTGCTCAGTTATGTATCAATTGAAGACACTACCCAGATACACAGCTACTGATAAAGTTATCCTCTTTTTTTTTTGGTACATTTTCACTGAAGTATGTCGAATAAATTGGAATGCATTGCAATAATTCAAGTATCGTGATGCATCGTGATAGTATCGCATCGTGGCATATGAATCGTGATTCCAATTGAATCGTGACTTCTTTGCCAATACCCACCCCTAATTACCACTTGTGAAATACTCTTCTTACACCTTATTTAATCCTACCTGTACCTTTGTATTTTATTACATTTTATTATATTTTTTAATTACATTGTTTACTTTTTTTTTACTATCTTAGCAAGTCAACGGGTTCTTCTGATCCTAAGCATTTCATTGCATTGTTGACCTTGTGTTGATCCTGCATATGACAAATAAACAATCTTGAATCTTGAAACCCATTATTTCCAACCCAACAACACGACACTTTCATATCAAATGAAACAGCACTTTTTATCAATGAGTCTAAAGATCTCACCATATCTCTGTCCATTCTGGCCTTTTCCTTGCTCTCCCTTCACTGCCAGGGCCTGGGAACCTGGGCTGAGAAAAAGCCAATTACGCTAATGTAGCTCGGGTGTCAGGAGGTCATAGATATTTCAAACGGCGAGCAATTTACCACTCGTCAGGAAAAAACGCAGAAAGAGCTTGCATTAAACATCCCCCTCTCTATAGATTTATTATGCTTTTAGTTGCTTTAGATGTGATACAATTAGTGCGAGGTGCCAATAAGCCTGGCTCGCTCAAGGACGTGGTCATAGCTGGGCCATCTGTCAGTAATTGCGGTAGTGTTATGTAGAGCGGCAGGCATGGCGTGCAGGCAGAGCAGGGCTTGCCTTGGGCCGGATGTGGCGTGTCACCAAAGCACTTCACGGTGTACAGGTGAATATTTGTGTCATGGCCGCTGTGAGCCGGAGAAATGGGACAAGAGACATGGCCTAGAAACAGCAGACGGTGTAAAGTGGAGAAAGTGGGGTAAAGAGAGGGAATGGTGTGGTTTTGGCAATACAAATGTGGTTTTAAAAAGATTCTGATAAGGGTTGAATGAAAAGTAATGCATATTTTGTAGATGTCACTGATGTAGTAGTAGTACTGATACCAACTAATGCTTTGTCACTATATGCAAAATTGAGCTAACAACAATACCAATGAGTTTTGTATTCAAATGCATTCAAATGCATGCAAACTTCACTATAAATCAGTTTTACTTAGACTTGGACTTAGACAAACTTTATTGATCCACAAAGGAAATTGTTTTGGGACAAGGGAAATTGATTGGCGTCAACAACTTGCTCCACCTCACTTTAATCTGATAAAAAAAATAATAATAATAAAACAAAATAAAATAATAATAATAATAATAATAATAATAATAATAATAATAATAATAATAATAATTATTATTATTATTATTATTATTATTATTATTATTATGTGTAGATAAACAAATATATAAATCATGAATTTCAATAAAATTATTAGTATTATTATTATTATTATTATCATTACTAATAATTATTATTACTACTAATAATAATGCATTTTTTTGAGAAATTTTAAATATTTACATTATTGCATCAATATATTTTTGTATCGAACCATCTATTAGCTATACTACCTTTTATGAACAATTACAATATAACTTGTATCTTTTTATTTTTATTTTGATTGTTCATTTTAAACTTTATAATAGTACAATATTTTAATATGTTGGGGAACTACTTCTGTGTCTGATTGCGGTTTGGAGTACCTCTTCCACCTTCCGCTCTGCTTCAGAATTAGCATTGACAAAGACATCCTCTGACATCCAAATCTCCTTTTTTAATTTAGCCATTGTAATACGACGGCCCATTATATCCTTATCAAGACATTCGGCGGTGCCATCTTCATTAGGGAGAAATTGGGTGTGAATTGCAGAAGACAGCAATGATATGTACAAGAGAGTACCCCCGAGTGGTACGTTATCAGAGCAAATGAGAGGGCCCACCCGCCTGACAATGTTCCACACTGCTCCTTTATGGCCTTAAAATACAGACTTCACAACGGTCAGCCAAAACATTATGACCACGGGCAGCTGAAGTGAATAACATCCATCTGGGGGGTGTTTGTCCATTGATCCTCAGGTTGGCGGTTTGAATCCAACTCTTGACATAAACATCATCGGTATTCCAGTTCCCACAGATGAATGCTGATGTTGTGTAGTTGAGCAAGACACTTAACCCATCTTGGCCACAGTGTCTGCGTACATTGGTGTAGGAATCGTGATTGGTTCCTTAAAGCCCCAGTGTGTAGGATTCGTGGCGCATAGGTGGATGGTACTATTGCACTTTCTGTTTTAGCTACGGCAGACCTCGAGGGTCACCCGGGCGCTACTGTATAAATAAAACGTGGTCCCGTTTTTTTTTTTTGTTTTTTGTTTTTTTCTCATGAAAACACACATTCCCGATCATGTACCATGACACTCTACACATCAAATGAAACCTTACAGTCTCCTCTTTTTGACTATGCAATTCATTTCCCTGCACAACAATCACTCCCCGAGCACATGGGGCTTTTATACGGAAAAGCACAAAATGAGGTTAGCTTACCTTAGAATGCTTTGCACAGGTCAAACTCTGTATTTCACCATAAACTTGCTCTCAATTTGTCCGTAAGGATCCAGCGAATAAAATCCAGTAAAACAATTTAGTCCAAAACACGTGTTAGATCCATTACGATGTCTGATCCGGCAGCATGCTTGTGTTGTTTACCCAAAACCACGAGCCTTGCCGAAGGTGGAGCCCAAATGTCCTTCTGCGGCTCTCGTATTCAAAATGGCTGCCTCTGCATGGGGAAGATCCTCCTTTTATGTGACTATATCTAAGTCCAAAAGAATACTTTGATTTCATGATGGAAGTGAAAAGGCTTGGAAAACAATGTATTTTTGAATGGGTATCTTCAATTTCAGTAATTAACGGGTAAAAATCTTACACACTGTCCCTTTAATGTAAAGCGCTTTGAGTGGTTTGAACGAGGAAAAGCGTTATATTAAAATGTGAGAAAAAAAATGTAAAAATTGTTCTGTGTTCAAGCAAGAAAATTGGTGCACTATGTAAATTCTTTAATATAGGATCTACTACGTGCACGTCACCATGGAGATGCTATTTGCTTGGAATGTTCAACAATATGACATTAAGTTTATCCATCTCCATGAAGGCATCAGGCCAAATTGCAGGTCAGATCTGTGGAAAGGTGAACCTACTCACAGTAAGAATGCATGTTTTTCAACAGATTTTGAAGGAATAGAAACACCTGTAATTGAAGGAAGTTTCAAGTCAAATGGTGGAATATTAAACATTATAAAATATAAAATAAAAGCAGACGCCCCATCCCATCCCCAGAAAAAGTATATTGTGCAAATTTAGTGGTTAGATTTGTGTGTCATACAGCACCACCAGGTTGCACAGTATAAAATGTTTTTCTTTTTCCTTATTTTGAATAATTTAAAGAGGTTATTCAATGTAGTTTTGTTCTTTCTACTTGTTATAACATTGTTCCCTCATCAAAAACATGCCTGAGATGCCATCCATGTTTCAATATCTCAAATTTCTCCCAGGCCCCGTTCGAAACCTACTTATGTTAGCTGGGCTACGTCACCCATGTCGCTACACTACATTTCTCCCGAAATATACAAAAGCAAGATACAAAACTATACACAACAACTTGACAAACCTGAAGCGATGTGCAGTAGTTTTAGTTGCAGGATCCCCGTGTTGCCTGTTTGTGTTGTGACAGCACTCTGAAGAGGGAATGAAACTTGTTAATAAAGCATTTCCAAAAAAAGGAGAAGGTTTACCACACACTTGCATGACTTTATTCTTTATTAGGCTAGAGTGAACCGATCAGGTTCACATGATGGTATAGACGCGAAACACGTTGCGGTAAACCTTCTCATTTTTTTGGAATTCTTCAACCCAAAACATGCACCATAGGTAAAATCCTCCAGCTTAGGTCCTGACCAAACTGACGCAAGAAGATCATGGAGATGGTCCCCGGGTGCAGTAATGTGCTCCCCACTGCTAATCCTAATAACAAGTCACTTCTTCTTCTTCTTCTTCTTCTTCTTCTTCTTCTTCTTCTTCTTCTTCTTCTTCTTCTTCTTCTTCTTCTTCTTCTTCTTCTTCTTCTTCTTCTTCTTCAAAATGTTGCAGATGGTTATAATGTTCAGGCTAATCCTTGCACATTGAGCTGACATCTGTTTTTCCCCCCGTTTTTAATCAAGAAACTAGGTCTCTTTGGCTTGTAAGCTTTTCTTTGCATGGCCTTTACATTAGTCTGATGACAACACCATGGGGAGCCAAGGCACCTGACCCAGTTTCGACATATCACTTGTGCATATAGAGGTTTTTTCATAGACTAGCAGTGATATTGGTGTTGCTAGTGCTTTCTAACAGCTTGTTTCTGAGCCCCTGGAGGCATGACAGTAACAGCCTTTATCAAGAGCTGTTAGGGTGCCCTGTGAACATTTAAAGCAGGTGTGAAAAGCCCCGCATAGGTCAAATAAACCCTCTTCTGATGCCTGATGCTGCTTTTCTCCGCTTTTTCTCTTAAGGCAAAAAGAGTTCAGTCGATTTAAAGGGCCCATTTTTTCTATGTTTTTCAACAGCATTTGTTCATTTGTTCAATTTGTTGTTGCACGAGTACAGGGCTGTCAGAAGTATTGAAAATTAGCTGCATCAGAACAACTATAAGAACACATAGATTATTATACGCCCATGGACTATTACACAGATATAAGGCTACATGTTACTACAAAAGAAGTACTATGATTTGCTGTTAAAACTGAAACTGACATCCTATTGTTTAAATAGTTTTAAAATAGTTTTTTTTTTTCATGGTATCAAAATTAGTATTAAGGAGCAAGTCTATTCCTTAGTAATGAAATTGAGTTTGAAATGTTTATCAGTTTAGATTAGGGATGCAAATTATCGGTTAATTCATTAACTGATAGTTGATTGACCTTATCGATCGATTAACGATTAACTGATAAGCGGCGTTTTTCACCTGAATTTTAGTGTTTCAATAGGGTCTTTAAGAATATAAGCTCTAGTATACATAACACTGAGTCAAAAATATATCATAGTATTATTATATTGTATATTCCTCAATTAATTATTCCTTAGTAAAAAGCAGACAAATGTATTGATGCTGAATAACAAAATACAGTAATCCCTCGCTCTATCCAATTTTTTTTTAATAGTGTAACATTTTTATAGTGTAACATTGTGTTCTGTCCTGATTGGCTAAGAGACTAGACCAGGACTAAACGTGGACTGGACCAGGTCTGAACCAGGTCTGGACCGGGTCTAGACCTGGACTAGACCAGGATTAAACCACCACGTGCCGCTGCTGGTTTCGCCGCGGCTCGCGCCCCGAGCCGCAGGCCAGCCGCTCGGGGCGCGGGCCGCGGGGTGAAACCAGCAGCAGCGGCACGCATTCCGGGTTCGATCTCGCATCGCGCGTACACCCGGGGCTGCTGAGCAGTGCCGTTGGCGCCTGCGGTCGGCTGTGAGTCGAGCGCAGGCGCAGCGCGGTTGCCTTGTTTCATGACCGCGCGGGTCCGCGTGTCCGCGGTTAGCGGTTAATTACAATTAATGCATTTTGATCGACCAACGTCTTAATCGACAATTAACCGTTAATCGATTAATTGTTGACATCCTTAGTTTAGATATACTGCATTAGCTTCTGTTAAGGTCAAAATAAGTGGGCTGTGTACTGTCTGCGTCTAATTATAGTTTGATTGATTAATAATCAGGAAGGGTACCATTAGCATGCTACAACTCTGGAAAACAAATAAGAGACCACTGCAAAATTATCTTTTTTTTTTTTTTTTTTTAGATTTTACTACTTATAGGTATGTGTTTGGGCAAAAGGAACATTTTTCTTTGAGTCTATAAACTACTGACAACATTTCCTCCAAATTCCAAATAAAAATATTATCGTGTAGAGCGTTTACTGTATTTGCAGAAAATGACAAATGGTCAAAATAACAAAAAAGATACATGTTTTCAGACCTCAAACAATGCAAAGAAACAAGATCAAATTCATTTTAAAACAACATAATACTAATGTTTACACTTAAGAAGAGTTCAGAAATGAGTATTTTGGTGCAATATTTGTATTTTATTTTTAATCACAGTTTTTTTTTTTTCATAACTGTAGTTGTTGTTAACCTTACCGTGATGGCAAAACTCCGCTCTAGCTTCTGAAAGATGTGGAAAGTCCTTATAAACTCATCGTGGTGAATGATTAGGATGTTCGGAATGCAGAAGGTAGGGATGGGAATAACTTTGGATCATTGAAAACCATTTCAAATGAACTAGTTCTATTTTATTGCACATCTTTAATGGAGTAAGAATCAGGTATAGCTCTTTTAAGCACCTCCAATAAAAGACTTCTGTATGATATAAAATCTGATAATGACCACTGTGCTACCTATAGTATGTGTGGTACATCATGGATAATAGCGCACATTACAGTTTGGGGTAATAAAGTTCATTTTTATTGTTTTATCAATAAATTGTATTACATGATCTTTATGTGAACATAAAAAAAACAACAATGGGGCCAAGTTAGAGCCTTGTGGAATACCCTTTTTCTTTTTTTTAAATTGCATTTCTGGTGTATTACTTTAAATCCTAGATAGGTATGGTTATATTGTTTTACCATGTTCTTGTTCATGTTCATGTTCATTATTATATCAATATTGTCAATTACACAGATCTGCTTTATGTGGTGGTTGCGCACACAAAAATCGACCTTGGAAAGACCTTCAAACATAATTGAATGTATTTTATTTAATGGGTAAATGGCTCAACACAGAATATATAACATTTTTTCCTAATGGTCTGGATCTAGTGGGATACGGTTCATATAATATTGTCTGTTATTCACTTGGCTCAAAGAACGTTGTGTGGAATTCAATTTAAAAGTGCACTTTGTAACATGTCTAGCCTAGCCTGCCACCAGCTTTTCTTCATGAAGATTGTATTACATTGCCTTGAATGTTTCACAATATGATGCTAGGTTTATCAGCTTTTGTTAAGTAGAGATTGGCAATTCTAGGGCTGAAATTATCCAAATAATTCTAGTAAAGGTGTATTGAGTTTAAAAACACTTATGACAGAACAGAGTTGTTTGTTGTTTTGTTTTGTTATTTTTGTCAGAGAAAATAACTAAGCCTAAAAATGCAGGGTTTGTGTGTTAAACGTGTGAATGAAACAAACACAACTCCAGATATGTTTGTGATGAGGAAACAACATTAGAACATAGATCAGAATATGGGCCCTTTAAAGGCAAATTAACGTTTTTTTTTACAATCTGAGCCTTCTTTCGGCAATAAAACAAGTAGTTTTACTCACCCATAGCATTTTTCTGTCAATTGGAGCAGTATCGCAGAACTTATGTTGAGCCGTTCTGTTCTAGTAATGATCCCGCATCCGTTAACATGGTGCTGTATCATATGCTCGGGGCATTACTTTGCGGTGTCCAAATAACACAAACTTTAGCACTTTTCAAATCATAGAAGCCCGATGTCTTAATGTAAGATTTCGTTTGAAGCAAAAGTGGCCTGTAATCCGAGATTTAGCCATAGTTTCGAGTAGATGAGGACGCCAGTGCGCATGCGCGGACTGCTCCCGGGACCCAAACATAAAACGCAAAGCTGAAAACTATGGATAAATCTCGGATTACAGGCCACTTTTGCTTCAAACGAAATCTTACATTAAGACATCGGGCTTCTATGATTTGAAAAGTGCTAAAGTTTGTGTTATTTGGACACCGCAAAGTAATGCCCCGACTACTCATGCTAACGGATACGCTACAACATAACTTTCACCAAACAGCTCCAAATGACATGAACGTGATATGGGTGAGTCAAACGATTTGTTTTATTACCGAAAGAAGGCTCAGATTGTAAAATAACGTTACTTTTCCTTTAAGGTATTTTTACCCTTGAAATTCTACCCAGGCATGTCAGATAAAGCTAAAAGCCCTGCTGTGGAACATTCCAGGCAAAGCAATAACACCTCCATTGTAGCAGAACCCCTGTGCAGAATAGTGCACCTTTAAAAATAGAGACTGCAAAAAAAAAATTCAGGTTTGAATATACAGTAAATTATTGTTAAACGTTTCCATGATATAACACCAAATAATTAAGTAGAAAATGCACATCTTATCAAGAGTGGGTTTATTTACATCCCCGGAAGCTATTATGCAAATGTTGATTTAAAGTGCTTGCCTGAACACTTGACATGTTTATATATAAAAGTTGAAGTTGAAGCATTGCAGCTGTAAAACGAGCATGTAAGCGTGTAGCAGGTAGAAATAATCTGCTAAATATTGCAGAACAGCTACAAAATGTGTGAAAGGGCCCCACCCTCTGTCAGCCTCAGTGATGCCTGTAATCTTAATGGGATTTCATCTAAATTTAGACGGATCATGTGGCACTTTGTATTTAAGATTCTGATTTTAGGCACCTGGGTAAATTTACTTTTCACACCGCTTTGCCAATGTGTCAGGGATTGAAACATTTAAAGATGCACTATGTAACTTTTTGGTTTGTGGTCCATCACATGCTTGTTTCTATGGATATGTCATTGTTTTGCCATGGAATGTTTCTCCTTTTGATTTGATTTAACAGCTCTTCTTTACGTGTATTCAATAACAAGTGATTGTATAGCTCAAAAATGCCTACAAAAACAGGAATTCTGGCCTCTCCATAGATCTGACGTGTAACTTGGTGTGGTTTTGTCTCCGTGAAAATAGAACGGTAATACCACACGGTGAAACATTCCAGACAAAGCAATAATGTCTCCATGGAGAAAAGCATTTCATGAACTCTTCACTAGAAATGTTATAGAATGCATTTTAAAGATGCACTATGCAGTTTTTCTGGTCGGGGTCCGCTACCTGCTTGTTTCTATGGAGATGTTATTGCTTATTCTAGAATGCTCCACAGTATGGCTTAAAGGTCCCATGGCATGAAATTTTCACTTTCTGAGGTTTTTGAACCTTAATGTGAGCTCCCCTACCCTGTTTAGGCCCCCCCTCCATGGCTAAAAGTTGCGAAATGTCTAAACTGAGCATTTGCGGTCCTTTTCTGCGTTAGAAAAAAACACAGCTCAAACAGGCGATTCTGAACAAGGCAACTATGTGACATCACATCAAAAAATGCAGCTCCACCCCTCGTCTGGATGTCTACCCACCGTCTCTGTAAATCACGCCCAGAGAGTTTGGACCACGAATGAGCTACACAATGCGAAATGTGTTTTTTTATTTGCCTGGAGGCACGTGTGAGTGTTTCCTAGGCTCGGAAGTCCTTTATCTGAGCCTCTGGACATCTGAAACAGCAGTTGTTTAATTTTATTTTCTGTGAAAATGTGTTTTTTTCATTGAAACGCCTCTTGTTTCTTCCTCCGCGCTTAAAACGCGGAAGTGGGAGACAGCGCACAGCGCACCACTAAAGCAAGGAACCAGTGGCGCATTTCCCCCCCCCCCCCCCCCCCATCCCCACCCGCTTCTCTAACCTATCTCTGTCCTTCTCATTTGCATTCAAGCAACAATGTCCAGAATGAGTTGTTCAGAGAGAGATTTTCTGACTCTGACTGTGTACATGTGTCTTTCTCATGATTTTGGAGCAGGATTCATTTACAGTATTAGGAAACCATTAAGGCACCATATAAAAGCATCAAAAAGTACCATGTCATGGGATCTTTAACCTATCAATTCAACTGCAGGTGTCTGTATTGAAAAAAATACATACCAATTACATGTCCATCACTGCAACATTCCAGGAAAAGCAATAACAATAGTCTTAAAGGGATATGCCACCCCCAGGTCAAACTTGGGCATCTCCCCACAGTCCAGAGACTAAAATAAGTGGTGGAAAGCGTTTTCCTGCTCACCCAGCCATTGTCCGAGTCTGTCAGCACTGACCGCCGCAGGTATCTGCAGCTACTCCGCGTTAGACTGGAGTCTAACGTCGCCAGAGAAAGATTTCGGCCAAAAGGAATTAATTTGCTCGATGCGTTTCCCAATTACTTACTGTGTAGTGCGCATTCATATCGAGTGCAAATAAATGTGCAAATCAACACGGAGAGCTTGCCTTGGTCATTTTGGGTGGGAACTATTTTTCAGTGCGGAAAAAGAAAGCCGAAGCACAGAGCACGCTGCGCAACAGGGGAACTGCCTTCCTGGTGCGTAACAGGGATTCCCCTGGCAGCGTGCTCTGTGCTTCGGCTTTATTGTTCCGCACTGTAAAATAGTTCCCACCCAAAATGACCAAGGCAAGCTCTCTGTGTTGATTTGCACATTTATTTGCACTCGATATGAATGCGCACTACACAGAAAGTAATTGGGAAACGCATCGAGCAAATTAATTCCTTTTGGCCGAAATCTTTCTCTGGCGCCGTTAGACTCCAGTCTAAGGCGGAGTAGCTGCAGATACCGCGGCGGTCAGTGGCGACAGACTCGGACAATGGCTGGGTGAGCAGGAAAACGCTTTCCACCACTTATTTTAGTCTCTGGACTGTGGAGAGATGCCCAAGTTTGACCTGGGGGTGGCATATCCCTTTAAAGCTACCATTTAGAAGAAGAAGAACAAGAAGAAGTAGAAGAAGTAGAAGAAGTAGAAGAAGAAGAAGAAGGAAGAAAGAAGAAGGAAGAAAGAAGAAGAAAAAAAACAAGAAGAGGAAATAGAAGAAGAGGAAGAAGAAGAAGGAAGAAAGAAGAAGAAGGAAGAAAGAAAGAAGAGGAAGGAAGAAAGAAGAAGAAGAAAAAGAAGAAGAAGAGAAGTAGAAGAAGAAGAGGAAGGAAGAAGGAAGAAAGAAGAGGAAGGAAGAAAGAAGAAAAAGAAAAGAAGAAGAAAAAGAAGAAGAGGAAGTAGAATAAGAAGAAGAAGAAGGAAGAGGAAGAAGAGGAAGGAAGGAAGAAAGAAGAAGAAGAAGAAGAAGAAAAAGAAGAGGAAGTAGAAGAAGAAGAGGAAGGAAGAAGAAGAAGAAGGAAGAAGAAGAAGAAGAAGAAGAGGAAGGAAGAAGAAGAAGAAGAAAAAGAAGAAGAAAATGAAGAAGAAGAAGAAGAAGAAGAAGAAGAAGAAGGAAGAGGAAGGAAGAAAGAAGAAGAAGGAAGAAAGAAGAAGAAGAAGAAGGAACAAAGAAGGAAGAAAAAGAAGGAAGAAAGAAGATGAAAAAGAAGAAGAGGAAGTAGAAGAAGAGGAAGGAAGAAGGAAGAAAGAAGAAGAAGAAAGAAGAAGAAGAAAAAGAAGAAGAAGAAAAAGAAGAAGAGGAAGTAGAAGAAGAAGAAGAAGAAGAAGAAGAAGAAGAAGGAAGACGGAACAAAGAAGAAGGAAGAAAGAAGAGGAAGGAAGCAAGAAGAAGAAAAAGAAGAGGAAGTAGAAGAAGAAGAGGAAGGAAGAAGGAAGAAGAAGAAGGAAGAACGAAGAAGAAGAAGAAAGAAGAGGAAGGAAGAAAGAAGAAGAAGAAAAAGATGAAGAAAATGAAGAAGAAGAGGAAGTAGAAGAAGGAAGAGGAAGAAGAGGAAGGAAGAAAGAAGAAGAAAAAGAAGAAGTAGAAGAAGAAGAGGAAGGAAGAAGAAGAAGGAGGAGGAGGAGACGAAGGAGGAGAAGACAAAGAAGAAGACGAAGACGAAGAAGAAGACAAAGAAGAAGAAGTCCAGAGAGCACAGGCGAGCAGAACAAAGGCCAGAACAGGGGACGGGGCAACATCTACTGGTGAAAAATATAAATAATGGTAGCTTTAATGGAGATAACCAGAAACCAGAAAAGTTCCAGGAAATCTGAGATTGGTATTGTGTCTTCTTCTCTTCAATGGAGCGAGTGAAAAACAAGATGACGATGTTGAAGGACAGGCAGCTGGATGCCTTCCTGACATGGTTCGTCATGTGACAAGTCGACAGCTCTTTTTGTCAGAGGGAGGCGGATGTGACAGTTCGGCACAGATGTAAATGATTTTTTGGGTGCGTCAAAGCCAAAGGGTTAGGAGGAAAGGTGCTTCAGCATGAAGGTTTTGGGGGAGAGATGAGAGTTGTTATTATTATTATTATTATTATTATTATTATTATTATTATTATTATTATTATTATTATTATTATTATTATGGTAGATTGATGGTACAAAAACAAAGGAATAGTTAAAAAATTATGACGCTACATGTAAAAAATACTGCATGTTGAAGGAGATATAAATGTAGTAAACTAGTTCAAAAGAATTGCATAGATTATTATTATTTTTTAAACAAAATTGGGAACATTGTATTGAAAAAATATTTATTTATTTATTTATTTTGATGGCAAAAGGAGAAATTCAATTTGTCAACTGGATAAAAGTTTATTTGGTCAAATACGTTTCGCAGCTCATCCAAGCTGCTTCTTCAGTTCTGGTCAGACGCTGGTGGACACTGCCTATATCTGCCTGAAGGGAGGACCTAACTACAATGAAATTACTCTGAAACTACTACACCTACTTGTTTACAGTTTCTGTTAGTTAGGTGGGCCTATTCAATATGCAGTGGGAGTGGAGTGTGGGGTCTTATTAGCAGAACCATTCAGGGCCATAATGGATGTTTTCACACATCTGTACCTGACCTAGCTAACCCTATTTTTTTATTTTATTTTTTTATTTATTTATTTTATTTTAGGTTTGAGGATCGAGTTATAAATGGGAGACAAATGATGCCTCCATTTCTGTTCAAGGAAGGATTCGCTTTCTTGACAAAAATAGCCTCTTTAACTCTCCTCTCAAACCAGTTCTTTTCTCTGGCCAAGATCTGTACCTCACTGTCCTCAAAGGACACTCCTTTGAAGCATGTCTATTCTAGGTGGAGATGTACGGCAGATGAAGGTCAACTCTGGCTCTCCCGTCTGTGTTGCTGCTTGTGAAGTGGAGTTTTGTTTCTCCAGTGTAGCGCTCACTGCAGTCTTCACTATTTGATATTTGGACATCCTCTAGACAGGACTGTGCACTATATGACATCATAAGGTGAACCAGAGCATTTTGATCTATGGAGATGTAGACAGACTAATAATAAAGGGTTTTTCCAAACATGTGTGAATGAAACAAAACATAACTCCAGATATGTTTTTGAGAAAGTAAACACATTATAACATGGCTTAAAGCTCTTGTGTCATATATAACCTTTAACACACTGTGGGCAGTAGATAGACCGAACTATATAAGTACATGAAAAGTCCCTCAGTCGTCCAGTATATAAGTACAGCAATCTTAGTCCTTGTAGACAAACTTCGTAACATGATCAGAATGAACTGAACTTCATCTATTTAGGGAAGTCTTATGTACACAATCACATTTTGAAAATCTGTGTGAAGATGACAAATTTGAAAATTATTATGCAAAGTTTCTGCCAATCCCACAATGTACCTCTAACTTTATTTCAAATAAAGGAAACAATTTAGCATCTAAATGTGCAAATCAGTCCATGTGAGACATCTTGAGATTTGTAAATATTTTGAAAGTATTTGTCAAAGAGGGTGCAGAAGAATAGGCACAGAAAGTGGTCTTTGCTGGGCTGGGAATAGCAGCCTGGGATCCACCATCTGGCCTATTCTGCATATTCTTGTCATTAGACTTGCAGATTGGAGGTAGACCGAAATTTTAGCATCCAAGCAATGTCAGACTTCACAGGGAAGAGAATAAAACAGTAAACAGCGAGCCAGCAATAATCAAAAACACAAACGCTAAATTAGGAACATGCAGCTTTTCAATTTGAATCGCTTTAATATTTATTTGCTGTGCTTTTTGGATTATCATAAAACATGAACAAATCTGTGAAACATTCTGTTGTGATGTGATTATGCAATGTGTGTCTTCATTTTAAAGGTATATTATGTAACTTTTCTCATGGAGGGTCTAGCATCTGCTTGTCTCCCTGAGGATGTGATTGCATTGCCTGAAATATCTCGCGGTGTGACTTTAAGTATTTGTGCCTGGCCACGGAAAAACCAGACACAAGTCCTCCCGGAGGTGTTTTGTGTTATTTACAGATTCTTAAAGTATAGATTCTAAGCTTTCCAATGATGCCTTACACATGGAAATCTGAGAACATTTGAAGAATTTGTGGCCATTTGAAACATGCACACCAGATTTTAGAAAGCTCTCAAAACAGCTTGTGAAGTTCTCCAACTCCAGGCCTTCTGGGCTCCATGACATTAAGCTCAGCCCTCCCCCTGCAAATCATCATCACTGTGGTGTTAGCCTTCAGGGCAGGTCAGAATTAGAAGGTACTGGTTTAGTTCTGATTTAGTCCTGTTTTAGTCCTGGTTTAGATAAGATAAGATAAGTCTTTATTGATCTCACACAGGAGAAATTTACTCGCCACAGTAGCTCCAGGACATTTGGACAAGAGGGAAAAGTGCATGCAGGCAGGGAGGGGATAAAGTAAGTAATAAATAATACAAATAGTAATACGTAATTATAATAATAATGGAAAATAGTAATAATGATAATAGTAACAACAAGCATCAACATTAAAAGGAGGATATTGCACGTCTGGCCTATATGTTAGAATTATACAGTCTGATGGCGGTGGGGATGAAGGATCTGCGGTAGCGCTCCTTCTTGCACTGGGGGTGTCTTAGTCGGCTGCTAAAGGAGCTGCTCAGTTCCTCAATAGTCCAGTGCAGAGGGTGAGAGGTGTCGTCCATGATGGACATGAATTTGGCCAGTACCCTCCTCTCAGCCACCTCCTCTACACGGTCCAGAGGACAGCCCAGGACAGAACTGGCCCTCTTAACCAGCTTATTCAGTCTTTTTCTGTCCCGTTCTGTGCTGCTCGGGGCCCAGCAGACGACAGCGTAGAGGAGAGCAGAGGCCACCACAGAGTCATAAAAAGTCTTGAGCAGAGGCCTGCACACTCCAAAGGACCTCAGTCTCCTCAGGAGGTGGAGGCGACTTTGGCCCTTCTTGTACAGGGTGTCGGTGTTGTGGGACCAGTCCAGTTTATTGTTGAGGTGAACACCCAGGTACTTGAAACTGTCCACAGTCTCTATGTCCTGCCCCTGGATGTTCACCGGTGAGTGAGGTAGTGGTCTCCTCCTGAAGTCCATCACCAGCTCCTATGTCTTACTGGTGTTAAGGCACAGGTGGTTGCGCCCACACCAGTCCACAAAGTCACTGATGACCGAGCAGTACTCCAGCTCGTTCCCCTCTGACACACAGCCCACAATGGCCGAGTCGTCGGAGAACTTCTGGAGATGGCAGCTGTTCGTGTTGTATATGAAGTCCGAGGTGTAGATGGTGAAGAGGAAGGGTGGGGTTTAATCCTGTTTTAGTCCTGGTTTAGTCCTGGTTTAGTCCTTGGTTTAGTCTTTGTTTAGTCCTGGTTTAGTCCTGGGTTTAGTATTTGTTTAGTCCTGGTTTAGTCCTGTTTTAGTCCTTGGTTTAGTCCTGGTTTAGTCCTTGGTTTAGTCTTTGTTTAGTCCTGGTTTAGTCCTGGGTTTAGTATTTGTTTAGTCCTGTTTTAGTCCTTGGTTTAGTCCTGGTTTAGTCCTGTTTTGGTCCTGGTTTAGCTAGGGCTGGGCGATATGGAGAAAAAAAATCTCGATATGTTTTTGCTATATCTCGATATACGATATATATCTCGATATCTATGCAGGGGGGAAAAAAAAAAAAAAACGCGCCAAATTCAGCAAGGTTTTTTTTTATTTTTTATTGAAGTGCAAACAGGCAGCCAAGTGCCTAAAGGTAGACAGGTACTAGTAACAAAGTGCTTGTGCACCATTTTTAACATTACCAAACCAAGGAAGTAGTATATTGACTTATTTTAATTGTAAACATAAAACCTGAGGGTCGACAGTTCTTATGAAGAGCTTCTTTAACATTTAAGATAAAAGACAAAAAAATCCCTCATTTCGTAGCCAAGTGAAAAAGCACATATTAAATTAATTGTTTTTAAATATAGATGAATAAAGCCTCAATCCATGAATTCTCGTGTGTTTTGTGACTGTAGTACATTTTATATTTGTGTGTGTATTTGCTTTAACTTAGCACATTATTCTGCATCTTTTTTTTTTCTAGAAATACTATATTAATTTATTACAACCATTAAAACGCAAGTGTGCTTTAGAATCAACGCCACATACCCACCCAAATATTTCACTCACTGGCAACTCCCACCCACACACAGAGAGAGAGATTAAAACTCCCCGATCGCCAAATGCAGCCTTGGTCTGTACCGCACTGACAAGAAAGTGGCGACTAGGTAGATTGTATCTAGGGTCAAGCGTTTTTAGCATTCGTATGAAGCCCGGTCGCTCAACAACCGCTATGGGCGTCATGTCTTTTGCGATATGAAAGGCAATGGACTCCGTAATGCTGACCCACCTTGCACTTGTTTTTTCATATGGTAGACACCGGGGTAAAGATGTTTGGAGCGTTGTTTGTTGTGTCTTAGAAGAAGTGGTGGTGGGTTTGCCCTCGATGATTTTGATGGCACCAGTTTCTTGCATTCTCTGCAAAATGCCTCTTTCTGCTCCTCATCGGACGTTTTAAATCTGAAATACCGCCATATAATGGAGCCGTTTGTTCTTTTCTTTGGTATGAATTCTCTTGTGCTTCTGTGGGCGCCGCCATGTTGAAAATGAGTTATCAACAAACACACGCGGTGTGCGTACAGGGAGGGGAGGGGGAAACACGAGACGCAGTGAAACACAAACGCAAGAAGGAGGCGGGGCGGACAGCTTCACAACACAGTTAAGGAAAATAAGCAGTGGCGAAATCTTATTCATCTCGAGTTTTTCGATATGCCAAAATCTTTCTCAATTTCATAAAACATCTCGAGATATCGCAAATCTCGATTAATCGCCCAGCCCTAGGTTTAGCCCTGTTTGAGTCCTTGGTTTAGTCTTGGTTTATTCCTGGTTTAGTCCTGTTTTAGTCCTTGATTTAGTCCTGGTTTAGTCCTGTTTTGGCCCTGGTTTAGTCCTGTTTTAGTCTTTTTTTTAGTCCTGGTTTAGTCCTGGTTTAGTCCTGGTTTAGTCCTGTTTTAGTCCTGGTTTAGTCCTGTTTTGGTCCTGGTTTAGTCCTGTTTTAGTCTTTTTTAGTCCTGGTTTAGTCCTGTTTTAGTCCTGTTTTGGTCCTGGTTTGGACTGGTTTAAGCGTGGCGGGTGACATTTGTTTCCACTGAGACAAACAGGTGATGCCACCAGGCCATGTCACAGGTCAGATCAGTGCATAGACGAGCCCACTCACAGTAAGAAAGCATGTTTAAAGATGTTTAACTATAATTGGACAAATGCAAAGTTGATCTGTATAAAGCAGACATACTCTGCAAAATCAACTTTTCTGAGCTTTTAACCATGGTATTGTTTCTTCTCTTCATTATGACATTATATTTGGTGTGATTCATGCATGTCTCATTGCTCATTTTCAAAACACCATATTGCCAGTCAACCCCTGATTTCACTGTCACCAGTACATGCTCACTGCGCTCTACTTACTTTATTCTTTAATCGTATTTTCTTAATTGTCATATGCAGGATTCAGCAGCTTTGTGTAGTAATTTTGGTTCCAACAAAAAAAAATCTGCAACTCATTAGCAAGATGTGCATCTATCCATCAGAGGTGCCAACTCTTTGCTGCAATGACGTTTACTGCAACATCTGCTCCCATTGGGCACTGCAGTTTTCTTCTATTAAGTCATTTTAGATTATGTTTGTGATCTAAAATGTCAAATTATAACATAATGATCCAAGGGTGTCACAGATTACAGCTATAGCGCAGGCACAAGCACATTATGTCTTCTTATATTCCAGGCAGAGCGATAACTGATTTCATGGAGCAATATGTGTTTGTTATACATAAATATGGTACACTGTGAGTACAAAATACTTTCAAAATGTAAGTTTACAAGATACTATATTAACAATGCAGTGATTTGATGAATACATATTTTTCAGGGCCTGTTTACACGAGAACGCTTACAGGTAAAAACATCAAAATATTTCATCGGAAGTGCCTTTCGTTTAGACGGTGAAGACTTTTTGGGGGCTTAAAAATGTAAAGATCCCATGACATGGTACTTCTTGATGCTTTTATATGGCTCCTTAATGGTTCCCTAATACTGTAAATGAATCCTTCTTCAAAATCAACACTCAGTGCATGAGAAACAGAGATAAGATGAGAAAGAGTCATAAATATCTCTCTCAAACTCTTTATTCTGGGCGTTGTTGCTTGAATGCAAATGAGGAGAAAACAGCTGGCCAATAGTAGAGGGTGGGCGCGTGGCCAAACGCTCCGCTCAGAGCTCAGAGCCCACAGCTGATCCATTTCCTTGTTTTTGCACGGGGGGAGAGATTTGAAGCGTTCCATTGAAAAATAAACACATTTCCACATAAAATAAAATTAAACCACTGCTGTTCAAAGGTCCAGAGGCTCAGATAAAGGACTTCCGAGCCTAGAAACACTCGGACGTGCCTCCAGGCAAATAAAAAAACGCATTTCGCATTGCCTAGCGCATTCGCAGTCCAAACTCTCTGGGCGTGATTTACAGAGACGCTGAGTACAGACAGACGGGGGTGGAACTGCATTTGCATTTCTTTTTTCGATCTGACGTCAATAAGGTGCCTTGTTCAAACTCGCCCGTTTGAGCTCCGATTTTTTGTAGTAAGTGGAATATGCTCCGCCGTAGCGTTTTCATCTACACTGCCCAAGACGCAAAACTCTGGTCAAATCTGTTGACGTCGCGTACGCATTTACGTTACCATTTCTGGATATTAATATTTATAAAGTAAATTAAGTGAAATAAATTAAATTAAATGAAAAAGGTAAGTAAATTAAATTAAGTAAATAAATTAAGGAAGATTCTACGCATGCGTGTGGACATAGTGATAATGTATCACAGCACCACCTAGCCGTCTGGCATGCATACCCAATCGAATTCCACCCACTTTTGCGTCACCGTATGCACGCAGATTTCCTCCCAAAAACGCTCATCTAAACGCGGAATAAAAAGTGAAGACGCCACGCCACTTTTGAGTCTTCTGTTCAGACCGTCATCATATAAACGTAGCCTCAGTGTGATTTATTATTGTTGAGAACTCTGAGATGTTTATGTCCAGCCACTAATACCACCTGTTTTTGTAGTTATAGAAAACTGAACACATCAATATTGTTACATTAGTTTATTTTACACTTTGCAATGCTGTATATTATATAACAAATTCACAAATATACCCATGTCAAAATCCAGAAAGAACCACCTCTTCCATTCATTTGAATCATGAATAATAAAAAGTTTTCCAGCACAGTTCTGTGGGTGGTGTTGGGCATCCTACGATTTTACATTAATTGCAAGAACTTTATTTGCCCATGTACAGCAGAGTGCTCCAAACCAGTGTGCACCACCAGAACTTTATTTTACTTAATCCTTTCAAAATGTCCGCCATAATGTGCAACAGTGGACAGTGTTTATGAAGAACCATAAAGGCAAACTTAGTGTGGCATCAGAGCCAGGCTATTATACAATAAAAGTTAATGTGCATGACAAGGAGAGGAGGACAGAGGCACCGTTAAAATGGAATTATGCTGTGTCACTCTACTACACTACAGTAAGTACAGGGGGGAAGAAGGATTTGCAGTGGTTAACTTACAAGAAGAAGGAAAAATAAAAGTGCATTGTCTGATGGGTTTAAGAGTCTGTACCACGGAATATACCCAGAGATATTAGATTTCACTTAAAGGACCGGTATTACACTATTTTCTGATATTATAATGTTGTTTTCTCATCAAAAACAGACCTGGACTTGTGTTTTGTTTCATTCACACATGTTTAACACCCAAACCCTGCATATTTAGCCTGAGTTCTTCTCTCAAATGGAAAACACTTTGATACCATGTGCTCCATTGTGTTTTTAAACTCAGTACATCTTCACTAGAATCATTTGGATAATTTCATCTCTACTGAACTAAAGGTAAAAGGCTTTGGAGATGTAGACATACTAATACAGTCATACCTCACCTTACGAAAGACCCAAATAACGAATAATCCAAGTTAGGAAACACCTTTACATAAAAAGTTCGTCTCTGAATATGAAAGAAAATTCAAGTTACGAAATGCGAAATCTCAAAAATTCAAATAATGTGCGCTCGGCTTCGCAGCCGCCCGAATACCCCAAAACGTAAATACACTTGTAAATACACTTGTAAATACACTCTCCAACAGGGTTTAGGGGGGTATTGGGGGCCTTGAAACGAATCAGGCCTTTTACATTGCGACTCTACTTACGAAAAAAATCACGTTACGAAACCACTTCTGGAACGAATGAATTTCATAAGGTGAGGTAGGACAATAACAATAATAATAATTTATATTTAGCATTTATTTGAAACTAATACAAACCATGTAACTAAAAGAATATCTTATCTACACAATAGGATAAATAATGAAAGCTTGTTCTTTGCTGATTTAGACTTAGACTTTATTGATCGACAAGGGAAATTATTTGGACACACTAGCTCACACGTCACAATATATTATAATAAAATATAATAAGAGGGAAAATATAAATGGTGTTAATAAATGCAAAATAAAAGACTGGTGTCAAATAATAATATAAATGTACGAGTAATACAAATATACTGTATCTCCTAGCTATATACAAGTTTAATTCCAAAACGTCGATGTAAAATGTTTCAAAAAGATATTAGTTACTCTTGTGGGTAGTCTCACTGCAACTCTACACTTGGCTAGTGGCTGAAAACAGGAGGAAAAATCGATAGCGGCAGATGCCCTATTTTCCTTCATGTGGGAAACACAAATCTAAAAGCAGGCCTCTCCTCAAAGGTTAATGCCTGTTCTCCATGGACCCGGGGGCACGAGGCACTGATGGTGAGCAGGGATACGCAGAGTGCACAGTGGAACGAGCGGAGAACATGGCCGCTCGGCATTTCACCCTCCAGTGGAAGTGATGCGATGTTAACCTGACATCACTCTGGCCCTGGCAACAAGAATCAAGTGCAGCCACTGACCCCAGCTACAAACAGGCAAGAGGGGCTTCTGAGCGTTCAAATGTGTTTTTATTAACTCGTACATGCACTGATAGTGAGATTCTGGGCTGACATTAACTACAGTACAGAAATGCCAATTGCTTCTTTCATAGTTAGGTTCATGATCCCAAAGTCAATACTAAAACTAATACGACTCGCATTTTGGTGTACTGTGCTGTGTTCAACCTTGGCATAAAAAATAAAAATAAAAAATCACTCTGCGCTGCAAAAACTTGAATTAAGAAAGTTTTATCATGATTTGAGTACATTTCATTTCATTTAATAAGTAAAATTACCTACTAATGGAACAAGACGTTTTGTAATTAAATATGAAAATACATCTTGCTACACTTAAAGGAAAATTAACGTTTTTTTACAATCTGAGTCTTCTTTCGGCAATAAAACAAGTAGTTTTACTCACCCATAGCAGTCTGGTGTCAATTGGAGCAGTATCGCAGAACATACTTTGTAGCCGTTCTGTTCTACTAGTGATCCCGTATCCGTTAGCGTGAGTGCTCGGGGCACTGATTTGCGGTGTCCAAATAACACAAACTTTAGCACTTTTCAAATCACAGAAGATCGCTGTGTCAGGGTAGACTTTTAGTAGATTCCAAAACGGCCTGAAACCCGATATCGCAACAGAAAAGTAAAGTTCAGAGCGGTGTTAGCTTCTTTCGGACTAGCGGTGTTTACAAAACAGCTGAGTTCACGCATGCGCACTGTCCTCTCTGATGACGTCATCAAATGAAACTATAGCTGGATATCGGGTTTCAGGCCGTTTTGGAATCCACTAAAAGTCTACCCTGACACAGCAATCTTCTGTGATTTGAAAAGTGCTAAAGTTTGTGTTATTTGGAGAGCGCAAAGTAATGCCCCGAGCATATGATACGAGCACCACGTTAACGGATACGGGATCATTAGTAGAACAGAACGGCTCCAACATAACTTCTGCGATACCACTCCAATTGACACCAAACTGCTATGGGTGAGTAAAACTACTTGTTTTATTGCCGAAAGAAGGCTCAGATTGTAAAAAAAAACGTATTTATTTTTGTTAAAGCCTCACTATAACTTTTGGTCGCCTTCTTGGCCAGGACTCCCTGGCAGAAGAGTTATTGTAACTCAATGGGACCACTTCCTGGTTAAAGAAAGGTTAAATAAATAAAATAAAGCCTCACTATGGCAAAAGGAGAAATCCAATTTGTGATTATTTATTTGGGATTATTATTATTATTCTTATATTATTATTATTATTATTATTATTATTATTATTATTATTATTAAAGAGGTCCAACGTGCTCCATAACCATAAGAAATCCAGGGTTCTCTACAAAGGCGAATGGTAAGTCACTCATTGCGATCATTTGTGCTCCTGGGCCTTCACACTGTCAAGGGGCATTTTTTTGTCTCCTTTTCAAACTCTCCTGCAGCGTGAGCTGACTCGTCTTTGGCTGGGTTGCCTGTAACTCGCTGTATTGTGTCGGGTGTTTGTTTTTAAGGTGCTGTATCGGTTTGTTGTGTTAAATCAGTGCTTCTCAATTATTTTCTGTGACGCCCCCCCTAGGAAGAAGAAAATATTTCACGCCCCCCTTCCTGCGCGCGACTATAAATAGTATTATTTGTCTAGAAAATTGTTATTAGAACACCATTGTATCCTTTTATTAACATTATAACAAATGCAGCTTTGTGCACATATGTTTACGTTTTACAGAAATGAAACTTAAAACCACCTCATTTGCATAAGCTAAAAGCATTGAAAAAATACGCTCTCTCCTTGTGCCACTGATGCGTCAGCTTCTGTCGGACTAAAGGACACGACTCAGTGGAATATACGTGTTTTTTCTGTGACAGAGGATGTTCTGTTAATGGTGAGACTGTGCGTAAATCGCATGTGAGAACGCCACTGCCAACTACTGTTGTTGATGTGCAATTACACTTAGTTCTAGTACAGTACAGCAAACAAACATGTTTCCCAGGGTCATACGCGCCCCCCCTGGCATCACGCCACGCCCCCCCAGGGGGGCCCGCCCCACTATTTGAGAAGCACTGTGTTAAAGGGATATGCCACCCCCAGGTCAAATTTGGGCATCTCCCCACAGTCCAGAGACTAAAATAAGTGGTGGAAAGCGTTTTCCTGCTCACCCAGCCATTGTCCGAGTCTGTCGCCACTGACCGCCGCGGTAACTGGTGCTCCTCCGCCTTAGACTGGAGTCTAACGTAGCCAGAGAAAGATTTCGGCCAAAAGGAATTAATTTGCTCGATGCGTTTCCCAATTACTTTGTGTGTAGTGCGCATTCATATCGAGTGCAAATAAATGTGCAAATCAACACGGAGAGCTTGCCTTGGTCATTTTGGGTGGGAACTATTTTCCAGTGCGTAAGAATACAGTCGTATCACGCACCACGTTGTGCAACAGGGGAACTCCCTTCCCGGTGCGTAACTGGGATTCCCCTGGTAGCGTACTGCGTGATACGGCTGTATTCTAACGCACTGGAAAATAGTTCCCACCCAAAATGACCAAGGCAAGCTCTCCGTGTTGATTTGCACATTTATTTGCACTCGATATGAATGCGCACTACACACAAAGTAATTGGGAAACGCATCGAGCAAATTAATTCCTTTTGGCCGAAATCTTTCTCTGGCTACGTTAGACTCCAGTCTAAGGCGGAGGAGCACCAGTTACCGCGGCGGTCAGTGGCGACAGACTCGGACAATGGCTGGGTGAGCAGGAAAACGCTTTCCACCACTTATTTTAGTCTCTGGACTGTGGGGAGATGCCCAAATTTGCCCTGGGGGTGGCATATCCCTTTAAATGTAGCCCTTTCCTTTCCACCCCTTGCAATCCCAAGTTTACATATCCCACCGTTTGCTATGTCAATGTTGTTGTCATCAACTTTATAGTATTTCCAGACCCAGACATACTCGCCAAACGTTCTTATAGCGCTCTTCTTATCTCTTCTCTGTACTCGCGCTTCGAGCTGCTTCCGTGTATTTAACCAATATAGTCATCATGCCGCACGCGTTGATGTTTCTGTGTGAAGTCTCACTCTGTGCCACCGCATAACCATAGATCTCATCTAGGATATGTTAAAAAAAAAAAAAAGAATACTTGCTACTAGCAAGTGTAAATAATGGGTGGGGATGCGTGAAAAGTCCCTCAGTTGTCCAGGTAGAATCCATGATAAAAGGAGAAGTTCAATTTGTTAGACACTGCAGTGTCTAACCAGTACAATAACCAGAGCTGACGAAGCCTCTCGGATGAGCGGCGAAACGTTTTCAACCAAACAAACTTTGTCCAGTTGACAAATTGATCTTCTCCTTTTATAATGGGTGGGGATTTATGACGATTTATGCAACGGTGGGCGATGAGGGTCCGAAAGGAGGACAAAATGTAAAAAAGGAGGACACGTGACAGACGGCCGGACAGATAGCTCTAAAACCGGACTGTCCGCACGAAATCCGGACAAATGGTCACCCTAGTGACGTCACTGGCATGCGCGTGCATGCCTGACTCAGAAGCAACCATAGCGGACCATGGCGGACCATAGCGGAGTATCTGAACGATAGGGAAAGCTACATTCAAAAGCTCACGTTGAGCAACGGGGTTCGACTACCAGATCCTTATGCGATCACCAGTGGTGAAAGTAAGCCGGTGCGCACCGGAACGGCGCACCGGTATAACATTCTCAGCCGGTGCGCAGCACCGCTAAAAGAATTGAAACTGAAAAGAATTGAGAACTGAAAGCTACCCGAGTTTCGGGCTGAAACTCTTGTGCAGTCTGTTACACAAGGATTGTCAAACTTATTTGACTGTAGCCAGAGATATAGCTTAGATGGTGCGGTGGCTGAGTGGCTAGTGCACTAGTTTTATAGCAAGAAGGTTCTGGGTTTGATCCCCGGGTAACCTAGTGTTTTTTTTTGTTTTTGTTTTTTTTTAAACGGTAGTGATGCACTGGACATTATAGCACCTGTAAGAAATGAAAACTACTTTCACCACTGGCGATCACGGAGTGGCAGTACGACCGCAGAAAGTGGCCAGATTTACAGTGGCCAGATATCCACTGTTATTTAGTCAAGAAGCCCAGCGTGTATACAAGAGAGAAAGTGCACGTATACAAATCCATGGATGCCTACCAGTTTGCCGTGTGTGGCCATGTACAGGAGGTAAAATACCACGATATCGATGGGGAGTTTTGCGTGTTGGCATCTTATGTTCTCCCCAGTCAAAGACAAGGCCACAAGACTTGTCCTTGGTTACCATGCAGCAGGCAAGTACAGTCCCATACATTTCCTGTGTGGTCTTCATCAAGGCCATAGGGGACAGGCCCGCTCCACCCTCCAGCTCCAAAAAGACCGTCAGCTCTTTTTGGTATTCTACATTCTTATTTCTCCTTGCGTCGCCATCATTAGTCTCCGTAATATCTTCCTTCCTACTACCAGCTTTCCCAGTCGGCTTCTCCGCCGTGGCCTGGGGCCCCGTGGGGGCTGATATTGCGCCGTCCGCCCGGGGGTGAGCAAAGCTCGCGGGGAAAAGAGAAAGCGTCCCCCCCTCAGCCGGGATACCGGGAGGAGGTGAACTAACAACCGAAAGGAGGGGAAAAGCCAAAATAATCTAAAAAGTTCAAAGAGAAAACAAAAAAAAGCACCAAACAAAGACAGCCCTAGCGGAGCTCACCACACATACGACCGTGTACAATGCTTGGGCTATCATCAACAAGCTACGTTCTGACCGCCAACTGCACTTGTGTTGCGGGGTAAGTAACATACCACGACTTAATTCACGAGTCACAGATGTGATCTCAGTCATGTCAAATGCCATTTATGATGGTCATGCGAAAACTTATGCATTTTAACAAAGTTATTTGTGTTTGTTTACATGTGTCTGTTGTAGAGGTTACCCGGGTAATATGTCTGTGAGCTTTGCGGTGTCCTGTGCTTGCTAGTTAATCAGCATGATTAAACACCGTTGAACACCTGGGCAAATTACCCTAAACAAGCAGCAGGTGTTCACTTGTGTGTATGTCAGTTGAATGATATGAACTATCATTTATTCCATCTGTTTCTCTTTATTCGAGTTCTTCTCTTCTATATCTTCGCTGGGGGTTTTATGGCAGCAGTGGCTTTGTTTTGAGTCAGCACTGCGCGCGCATTCAGTGATGACGTAGCTTTGAAACTGGTCTATAGGGCAGCAGGTCAGGTCCAGAGGTGTGAAAACAGCCATTATGGCTCTGAATGGTTCTGCTGACAAGACCCCACACTCCACTCCCACTGCATATTGAATAGACTTACCTAACTAACAGAAATTGTAAACAAGTAGGTGTAGTAGTTTCAAAGTAATTTCATTGTAGTTAGCTCCTCCCTTCAGGCGGATATAGGCAGTGTCCACCAGCGTCTGACCAGAACTGAAGAAGCACCTTGGATGAACTGCAAAACGTATTCGACCAAATAAACTTTTGTCCAGTTGACAAATTGAATTTCTCCTTTTGCCATGGATTCTACCTGGACGCCTGAGGGATTCTACACAAAGCCTCAGTATGTAACTTTTCTTATGGAGGGTCTGTTACCTGCTTGTTGCAGTGGGAATGTTATTTGTTTTCTTGGACAGTTTCACAGTATGGCGCTGATCTTATCTCACAAGCAGGTAGAATCTTTAACAGTGGTGGTTCTAGGATTTTTCTGAAACAGGGGCCATTAAGGGGCCACGTTATACAGATTACATCTAAACACACAAATGATTAATTCAGTATTCAGGTCTGTATCTTCTCCCATTATGATGCAATAGGTCTACTGCAGCCAAGAGTCTGGGGGTGGAATTGCATGAGTGATCATTGAATTCTCCATTTGTTCTCCTCGTCAGTTGATTGACAGAACATGGCACTTCAGGGGCCAATCAGATTAGAGGTGGGGCCAGGGCCCCTGTGGCCCCTCCCCTGGAACCGAGCACATTTTATACAAACTCTTGGAATTGAACAAATGTATGGTAGTTCAGTGCCATACTCATTTCAGGAATCTCCATTCTTACAAGGCACGTTGCAGACCCCCACCAAAAACAGTGCCTGCACCTTTTATGAAGTAATAATATATTTATTTATTTATTTATTTGATTGGCACAGAGCATGTTGATGGATGACATGACACAACATGTATGACAGGGCTCTCAAGTCTCACGCATTGAGAGTCTGACACACGCAATTCAACGTGTTCACACGCTCACACGCCACACATGGCATTTCTCACGCTGATTTTTTATTTTATTTTTTTGTGTGTGCCCAGAAAATCGGTCTGTGTGGCTCAGTTTATGCAGGCACCGCGCGTTTTCAGCGAAAAAAAACTCTCCCCCTCCTCCCCGTCCCGCTCCCCGGAAAAAAATCAGCCAATCAGAAAATAGATTGTTCTGTTGTTGGGCAGACTGTAGAGTGTAGTTTCAGCTGCTAAGCGCACACAGCGGTGATGATAAAACAAACTGAGAACCATGAGGTAATAACTTCATTTATATAACTCTCATTAGTTGCTTTGTAGTTTAAGTTTGCTCTTTAGACAAACATTTACAGCAGGGCTCTCAGTCTCACGCGTTCACACGCTCACACGGAATTTCTCACGCAATTCAAGCCCCCCCCCCCCAGTCTCACGCACGACCCCGCTCAAAACTTGAGAGCCCTGTGTAAGATAAGATAAGACTTTATTGATCTCACGCAGGAGAAATTTACTTGTCACAGTAGCTCCATGGTAGGGACAGTTTGAACAAGAAAGAAAAGTGCATGCAGGCAAGAATAATGAACAGTAATGTAAAAAGTCTGGATTGTAGCCTAAGGCTAATTTCCATCCTTTGTCCCAAAGTTGTCCCAAAGCGAGCAATCCTTAATGCTTTTTCATGTTCTAATGTCATATTTTCACAAACTAGGGATGCAGCAGATCGCAAACAATTATATGTGCAACTTTTTTTTTTTTAAAGCCCCAGTGTGTAGGATTCGTGGCACATAGGTGGATGGTGCTATTGCACTTTCTGTTTTAGCTACGGCAGACCTCGAGGGTCACCCGGGCGCTACTGTATAAATAAAACGCGGTCCCGTTTCTTTTTTCTTTTCTCATGAAAACACACATTCCCGATCATGTACCATGACACTCTACACATCAAATGAAACCTTACAGTCTCCTCTTTTTGACTATGCAATTCATTTCCCTGCAAAACAACCACTCCCCGAGCACATGGGGCTTTTATACGGAAAAGCACAAAACGAGGTTAGCTTACCTTAGAATACTTTGCACAGGTCAAACTCTGTATTTCACCATAAACTTGCTCTCAATTTGTCCGTAAGGATCCAGCGAATAAAATCCAGTAAAACAATTTAGTCCAAAACACGTGTTAGATCCATTACGACGTCTGATCCGGCAGCATGCTTGTGTTGTTTACCCAAAACCACGAGCCTTGCCGAAGGCGGAGCCCAAATGTCCTTCTGCGGCTCTCGTATTCAAAATGGCTGCCTCTATATGGGCAGGATCCCCCTTTTATGTGACTATATCTAAGTCCAAAAGAATACTTTGATTTCATGATGGAAGTGAAAAGGCTTGGAAAACAATGTATTTTTGAATGGGTATCTTCAATTTCAGTAATTAACGGGTAAAAATCTTACACACTGTCCCTTTAAATAAATGGTAAATGGTCACATTATATAGCGCTTTTCCACATTCAAGGCACTCAAAGCACTTTACAAGGAACCACTCACCCATTCACACAAACATTCATACACCAGTGTACGCAGACACTAGGGGTGAGGTATATCTATAGTTCATCATAAATAAGTTCTCATTTGTACATATATCAAAAGTTTGAATGCATCTATTATTCTGTCCTTGGCCTAAAAACTACAGAGCATTTAAACTCTGACACATGAAACCTATAGTGATCATGAAAATACCTCATATGATTATTATTTAAATGAATGCTATTTGCTTTCTGAGTGGGTTATAGCTGTACTTGATGTGGGTGGCTTTACAAGTTTGCGCACAGCTGTACACATCAGGTATATACATCAGGTATATACACACTAACCCTTTCGTTACCGCGTTCAAGGTCCCTCCACTGTGCGCCTTCTAACTTCATCAAAAGAGCTTTGCATAACAGATTTGTTTGCCATTACATAAAGCTCCCACGCTCTCACCGATGGCAGCTACCGACCACCTACTACTGTGCGTTCAAGCAAGGAAGAATTTATTATTGTCAAAGTCATTTATTATCTTAGTTTCAGTTCAATTATGAGAGAATGAAATACTGTGTACGAACTGTTGATCGAGTGTTTTTTTAGTCAAGAGACAGAACAAACAAAAATTAATATATTCACTGCAAAGAAATAAAATCTGTAAGAGGCCTGTTTGAAAAGGGAGCATCACACTTTTATGAGGTATTAACTACTAACACATAACATTTAGATCACCATGTTACCTGAACTGAACTTTAGATCACTATGTTACCTGAACTGAACTTTAGATCACCATGTTACCTGAACTGAACTTTAGATCACCATGTTACCTGTTAAAAATGTTGCCAAAAACATGTATTAATATGTTTTATAAGTTTCATTAAGTCACTCCTCTTTCAGAGCACCATCACAATACAATTAGGGATGCACCGATCCAGTGTTTTCAGCTCTGATGGCGATATAGTTACTTGATATTGATATTAACTGATAGCAGTGTAGGGACGGGAATTGTGAAAAGCAACTATTATTTAGCCCTAAAATCACTACTAAACAGCTTTGTATGAATAAAAGTTCACACATTAAAAGACATTCTAGGCCAAAATTAGTCAGTAAATAATCTTATTACATCCAGTTAAATCCCTACTCAGTATATTGGTTGAACCGATCATGGAGCCAATACCTGATCCAGCAAAAAATTTTCACTATCAGCATGTATGATAAAAGGAGAAATTCAATTTGTCAACTGGACAAAGTTTATTTGGTCGAAAATGTTTCACAACTGATCCGAGGTGCTTCGTCAGTTCTGGTTAGAGTGCCGATGGACACTGCTTATATCTAGCTGCAGGGAGGAACTAACTACACTGAAATTATTATGAAACTATCCCACCTGAGTTTCTGTCTTTTGTTTTTCAGTTTCTCTCTGGCGTCCAGTTTAGCATACCCATTCAAACCCTAATGGCTGTTTTCACACCTCTGGACCTGACCTGGCTGCCCTATTGTTTCCTTTGTTTGTTTTGATTTCAGTTTGAGAATGGAATTATATATGGGAGACAAATTATGTCTGACTCCCCCATTCCTGTTTAAAGAAGGATTCTCTTTTTTGACAAAAAATAGCCTTTTTAACTCAACTCTCAAACCAGTTCTTTTCCCTGGCTACGATCTGAACCTCACTGTCCTCAAATGAATGGCCCGCGGCTTCTAGGTGAAGATGTACGGCAGATGACGGTCCACTCTGGCACATCCACTTATGAAGTGGCTGTTTTGTTTCTCCAATGTAGCGCTCACTGCAGTCTTCACTACACTGAATGGAGTAGACCACATTGCTTTGTTTGTGGCTTGGTGTTTTGTCTTTTGGGTGGACTAGTTTTTGTCGTAAAGTGTTTGTGGGTTTGAAATAAACTGGAATTTCATATTGTCTGAAAATCCTCTGTAGTTTTTCAGAAACACCGGCCAGGTACGGAATCGCTACCCCTTTCCTCCTGGGTTCGGATTCTCTGTTGTCTTGTTTCTTGCCCTTGTCTCTCTTGGTTTTGTTGACAGCCCATTTAGGATATCCACAAACAGAGAGGGCTTCCTGCACATGTTGTTCTTCTTTCTCCTTTCCCTCTGTGCTTGTGGGAACCACTTGGGCCCTGTGTTGTAATGTCCGAATAACACCCAGTTTGTGCTGCAGTGGGTGGTGTGAATTAAAAAGCAGGTATTGGTCTGTGTGTGTGGGCTTCCTGAAGACTTCTACTTGGAGTCCCCGGTCTCCTCCTATCGTTACTGCACAATCTAAGAACGCCAATGTGTTATCCTTGGCATCTTCACAGGTGAATTTGATGTTCGGATCTACAGAATTGATATGTGAAGTAAAAGGTTCCAAATCTTGAATTTTGAATATCCATGCTATCAGCATGGATATTTGATATCAGTATCAGTGTAATCATTATGCATCTCACTAATAAACCTACTGCACATTGTATCAAGTTTGTGGCCATACCGGCTTGTCAAAGCCTGATCCCCTCAGATCTCAGAAGGGCCTGGGTCGTACTTGGATGGGAAACCGCTGGGAATTCCAGGTGCCACGGTGAGCGCCAGTCAAAAAAAATGTTGTTGTGTCCTTAGGCAAAGCACTTCCCCCACATTGCCTGCATGAGTGTTGGTGGTGGTCGAAGGGGCCAATGGCACAGATTGGCAGTCTCGCTTCTGTCAGTCTGCCCCAGGGTATTTGTGGCTACAGTAGTAGCTTACCACCAACAACTGTGGAGTAAATGAACTCTAAAGCGCTTTGTGTGTCTTGAAAGGCGCTATATAAATGCAATGATTAATTGTGAAGTAGCATCTGTCACAATATGGCATGTGACTTATTTCCATGGCAGCAAGCAGGTGACTCCACTACACCAAGGTACAGGCCAGATCTGTGGAACATTCCAGGCAAAGCTACAACCTCTCCATTGGAACTACATAGTGCCCCTTTAAGTGATCAAAACTAGGATGTGTGTAGAATCCTTCAGTCGTCCCGGTAGAATCCATGGCGAAAGGTGAAATTAAATTCGTCAACTGGACAAAAGTTTATTTCGTCGACCAAATAAACTTTTGTCCAGTTGACAAATTTAATTTCTGCCTTTGCCATGATCAAAACTAATGCAATAATCACCTTGCTTCATTCGAAATTACAGCTTGTGGGAAAACGTCAAACTTATCCATTATTAATACACTCATTATTACCTCCACACGATTTCTCATCTTAACTTTGCGACCAGGAGCTTGTAGGGGAGATAGGAGGGGCTGCAGAGGGAGCCAGTGGAATGACCTAAGAAAGGACAGTCACAGATTAAACTTTATCACATTTTAAAGGCGTGGGACCTTGAAATAACGCACCTTAATATAATTACGTGTCAATGCGGAGGGGAGGAAAAATGCATACATCTTTTGAGTGTCACTTCATATCTGACCCCGGCCGCTTAGAATTTCTGCTGACGTAAAATGTTTTGTCATCCCAAACCTGATTTCGCTGAGTGCCCCACAGGTTCCGCACTGCGCTTTATCTCAGAGGTCAGGAGGTTTAATTAAGTCTTTTCCTTATCACTCAATTTGATAAGGTGAGTTAAATTGGTTCAAAGGGGAATATTGATGAGGGCTGCTTAATGCCGGACCAGACAAGATATCACAGATGAACAATCGCAGCTCAAGCTAAAAGTATGTGTTTTTAAAAGAGGTTTCTGAAGTAATTAGTCTGGTTAAAAGTAAAACAAAGTAAGCTGTTTGTCAAAATGTTTTCTCTTCATAATATTTAGCACTGAAGAGTACACTGGTGTGGAATTTTATCACTCTACAATCCAATGATGTGGGTCAAATTAATACCAAATACATAAAATTTGTGAAACTAGGTGCTATATTTGCAGTGTTGAATACATGTACCCAAAATACATATTCTGAATACTAATTTTGAGTAACTGCATTGTGGTACATTTACGTTTTCGTATTGTGGTATTCAGTAGTCAAGTTGTAAAATGAAACCAGGGGGGATGGTGAAATTTTTCACCAACGGGGGGGAAGGGGAATTGTGGTGTTTCAGGGCAGGGCAGAATTAGAAGGTACTTTGTTAAAATGGAAATGCTTTTATAACAAAAAGTCCATATAATCATTCAATAATTCAATAATACACAGGATATATGTTATCACACACACACCTTAGTACTGGTTTAGTCTTGGTTTAGTCCTGGTTTAGTCCCGGTTTAGTCCTGGCTTAGTCCTGGTTTAGACCTGGTTTAGACCTGGTTTAGACCTGTTTTAGTCCTGGCTTAGTCTTGGTTTGGACCTGGTTTAGTTTTGGTTTAGTCCCGGTTTAGTCCTGGTTTAGTCCTGGTTTAGACCCGGTTTAGATCTGGTTTAGTCTTGGCTTAGTCCTGGTTTGGACCTGGTTTAGTCCTGGTTTAGTCCTGGTTTAGTCCTGGTTTAGTGCCGAAATAGATGCAGAAATAATCTGATAATATGACTAACCCATAAGAATGCGGTCAGCTCCATTCTAACAGTTTGCCGTGTTGTCTTTAATAATCCGGAGCTCCGGAGAAAAGGACATAATCCCGAACGTATCCCGTGTCCCGAGGCGAGAGTTCCTTCTTACATAGCATTAACGTAGCAAGTTAAGGATTCTTCTTCTCTGGAAAATGCCGCGTAAATATCAGGGTCACAGCTGATCGGCGAACAGGCGCAAACACAACAGCGGCAATCGTCATGATTGGCGGGAGCGCGTATCGGTGCGTAATTATGCTGCAACATGATTGGAAGCTGGAGCGCACTGGCCATTTTGACTTAAAAACGGCGAAATTCGCCAAAAGTTTAGGGATTTTCATGCCTGATTGATAAAATGCCATAAGGGATGGAAGAAGGGATGCCCGTTTTAGAAGAGGGATGATTTTGACTATTTTTTCCCACAGGGGGGATGCCCCCCCCATCCCCCCTCAACTCGAGTACTGGTGGTATTCAAAGGAATATATGGCAGTATCATGCATCATGCAATTTTGGTTTGTATTCAAGTTATTAATGAGGAAAAAAAGAAAACACATCTCTGTAATTAGACATAAGTTACTGCATAACAAACAATGCAACAGAAATAAAGAAGTTTGTAGATTTTTTATTTTTTATTTTTATTAAAGTATTCATATTTCATCACATATTTCAATTAGAAATATGTGATGAAACAAAAAAGAACTACAAACTTGGAAAATGTTACAATTTAATTCAGGTGTTCAGTACTCTGTAAACTAAATACGTTTTGAAGTACGATATTGCTAAAGAAAATATAGACAATAAAAGAGCAGATTTAATAATTCTATCTTTATATTGTTCCAGATTTCATATATTGAAGTCGATTCTGGTGACAGGCCTACTCATGTCTCCACAGCTGGACACTGCACTGAGTAACACAAAGTAATTAGTTAATTAGTCTGAATACCCAATTAGAGCTACAGCCCATCCGTCTGCACAAATGAGGCTTACATTGGTGTAATGGCCAATAGACACAGTCTGTCTCTTCTTTACTATCCCTCACTTAATGGGAATGGTCATAAACCCTTGCAGATTTGGCCATGTTAGCTATAATTGCAATTATTTGTTTCACATCCATCCCTCCATGCTAGATCAATAGACCACCACTTACAGTGTGGGTTTTTTATTCTACCTGGTAATATTAGCCAACCCAGGTATATGAGATCACAGAAAATCTTTATTTTTTCATCATTGTCTCATACTTCAGAAATATAATATCTTAAGTTTTGAACATTTTAGAAAATTTAAACTATACTGCTCGGTATATAAGGTCTTAAATGGACTCGCTCCACCACCTTTGGGTGAGTTTATTTTGCCCAAATTCAGCACTTGTGGTCAGGTAACAAGAGCTTCTACCAGAGGCGACTGTGTAACACCTTAGAGACGCACAACTCCTTATAGACACACAACACCTTATAGATGCACAACACTTTATAGACACACAACATTCAGGCAGCAGGTGTTTTCAGTCATGGTACAGAAATCTAGAACAACATCCAGCTGCAATAACAGACTCTTCCACATTCAGAACATTTAAAACCTGAAATTTGAAACGAATCAGATCTGTGATCACTAATGTTCTGCTTCTATGTAAATGTCAGTGTTGTATGTCATGATTGTGTCTTATTGTGCTGTTTCTATCATGTTTGTCTATTGTGTGAAGTTGTCTTATGTTGCTTTTATCTCTCTTACCTGCGAGGGACTACGAATGTAAAGTAGCTTTCAGGCTAATTCTTGCGTATTTACACATATATGTTCATGAATATGCATTGTCCCTTTTACATAAAAAGAATTTAAAAAATATATATCGCAATGAAAAAAAAGAGTAGTATTTCTCATTTCATTTATTGACAAATGCAAGTCCATAGCCTTGTATATCTAAAGGTGCATTATGTAACTTCTGCCAGATGTTTTATTGCTAAACATACACTGGAAAACATACTTTATTACTACTACTACTCTACTCTCCAAATATCTGACCAGTATCTAAGCAAAAGTTTAATGCCCTCCTATGGAACATTCCAAAGCAATAACATCTCCATGGATTCAAACAGGTGTATGACGCATGGTTCCAAAATCTGTTATGGAATAGACCCTATAGCGTTGCTGACTATAATTGCTTCATCGGTCATTTTCAGCCAGAGAAATTGAGCTAACGTAAGACCTAACCTCACTCCCATTTACCTCACCACCTCTCATCGAGTTTATCCTCTCATCCTCGTCTTCGCTCCCCTCATCCTCTCATCCTCCTCTTCACTCTCCTCATCCTCGCATCCTCCTCTTCACTCTCCTCATCATCTCATCCTCTTTACTCTCCTCACCCTCTCATCGTCCCCTTCACTCTCTTCATTCTCTCATCATCCCCTTCACTCTCCTCATCCTCTCATCATCCCCTTCATCTCATCCACCTCTTTACTCTCCTCACCCTCTCATCGTCCCCTTCACACTCCACATCCTCTTATCATCCTTTTCACTCTCCTCATCATCTCATTGCTGCCTTTACTCCCCTCATCCTCTCATCGTCCCCTTCACTCTCTTCATTTTCTCATCCTCTCATCGTCCCCTTCACTCTCCTCATTTTCTCATCCTCTCATCATCCCCTTCACTCTCCTCATCCTCTTATCGTCCCCTTCACTCTCCTCATCCTTTCATCGCCCCCTTCACTCTCCTCATCCTCTCATCGTCCCCTTCACTCTCCTCATCCTCTCATCACCCCCTTCACTCTCCTCCTCCTTTCATCACCCCCTTCCCTCTCCTCATCCTCTCCTCGTCCCCTTCACTCTCCTCATCCTTTCATCGTCCCCTTCACTCTCCTCATCCTTTCATCGTCCCCTTCACTCTCCTCATCCTCTTACTGTTCCCTTCACTCTCCTCATCCTTTCATCATCCCCTTCACTCTCCTCATTTTCTCATCCTCTCATCATCCCCTTCACTCTCCTCAACCTCTCATCGTCCCCTTCACTCTCCTCAACCTCTCATCGTCCCCTTCACTCTCCTCATCCTCTTATCGTCCTGTTCACTCTCCTCATCCTCTCATCGTCCCCTTCACTCTCATAATTTTCTCATCCTCTCATCGTTCCCTTCATCTCATCCACCTCTTCACGCTCGTCATCCTCTCATCGTCCTGTTCACTCTCCTCATCCTTTCATCGTCCTCTTCACTTTCCTCATCTCCTCATCCTCTCATCGTCCCCTTCACTCTACTCATTTTCTCATCCTCTCATCGTCCCCTTCACTCTCCTCAACCTCTCATCGTCCCCTTCACTCTCCTCATCCTCTCATTGTCCCCTTCACTCTCCTCATCCTCTCATCGTCCCCTTCACTCTCCTCATCCTCTCATCGTCCCCTTCACTCTCCTCAACCTCTCATCGTCCCCTTCACTCTCCTCATCCTCTCATCGTCCACTTCACTCTCCTCATCCTAATCGGCCACGTCCTTCTTTTTGCCATGTCCTCTTCTGAGGTCTGAGTGCCAAAGATAATTCTATAAAACTACTAATACTTCAGTCTCCAGTCTCCAATCTCTCCAGGTTGAAATAAAATAACCAATCGTTCAATCTAAATAGTCAATTCTATGCTAAAAAAAAATAAAATAATAAGATCATCTTTTATATTTTGTACGTCTTTCCTTGCAGGCTCCGTAGTCCGTGTTTGTTTGGACCGTAGTCTAATCTGATTGGCTGCGCCTCCATGTTCTGCATTAGCTCCATTATTGCTGAGATCACTTTCCTTAATGTTAAAAGCAGTGAGGTGGACATTTGGCCGGAGATGGAAAAACACGAGTGATAGAGGATATATAGAGAAGAGAGGGATGAGAGGGAGAGAAAGAGAGAGCTACTGATGTACTGCAGCAAAGCAAATACCAAATCTGACACCTAGCTCTCCAGGCTAATGTCTTGATTGACCATAAGTGGATCATTTTTACCCATGGAAAATTTAGCTTAGTGCTGGTAGAACTAAAAGCTAAAAAATCTCTGGCTGATATTTTTTGTGCTCACTGTTCCCTGTCTCCCTGTCTCTGTCTCCAGCTATATCGATTTTCGATTACGCTTGTGTTATGTTTCTCCGGATCCTTTACTTTGAGCCCAGTGATATTGTATCGCAGAGCTGGTGTGGGGTTTCAAGCCAACAATCCTATTTTCTGTTTATAGAAGAGGGTCAGGTGCCAGTGCATAGACATGATGTGTTCTACATTATGTTACAAAGAGGGAAGGACAACTACAGCGACCAAAGCGATGGAGAGTGTGGAGAAGAAACTGCATTCATGATCGCAGAGGTAGATAGTGCTATTGTTGTGTCTTCGACCGAGGCACTTCATCCGTCTTTTGTGTGTGATAGCCGCGGCGTTAAGGGCTAAAATGGCTCAGTGGTTAGGGTCCCACAAATACAAAGCTTCAATCTTACCAGTGCTCGTCCTATTTTTCCCATTGTTACTCCGCTGTGGCATCTCGCTGGGGGTGTTCAACATGCATGTGTATTGGCAAAATGTTCATCAGTTACCTTGGAGACACAAACACTGCCAGATAAGTTATAAGGTTGTCTGAAAAAAACTCAACAAATAAACTATAAATGGGTTAAACAAAAGATTTTCATGAGCGTGGGTTTAATACGAGTGTTTATGGTTCTGTTTAGGAGTTTGATTTTCAACCAAAACAAATAAGAATTCTAGTGTTATCTGAGAGGAACTTGTTTAATTTGACACAATCAGGTAATCTGTTGTAGATAAAAGTCTATTAAAGCCTCAGAAAGAGCATGCCTACAGTTAGCATCACATCCCCATGGATTGTTGATGGCATCAGCTGCAAAGTATCAATATGAATGGAGTTGGACTGTCAAAAGAAAATTATACCCAGACCCCAGGTACTAATTTATAGAGATGTCTACTAGGGATGTCACTATATCAAAGTTTAGAGTCATGACATGTCAGAAGAAACATGATGATTTTACAATTATTGACAAAATTATAAAGATAAAGACACACATTCATACTAAGAGCAGGGTCACATCTCTACATAGCTGGCGTGTAATGTGCTTGTTCCCATGCAAATAGATAAATAGATAAATAGATAGATGTTCCATAATGTGGAATCTCATCTCAACATCTCTACGGAAACAGATGACAGCAAAAGTTAAATGTTTGTGCACCTTTAGGCTACGTTTATATGATGACGGTCTGAACAGAAGATGCAAAAGTGGCGTCGCGTCTTCACTTTTTATTCCACGTTTAGACGAGCGTTTTTGGGAGGAAATCTGCGCGCATACGGTGACGCAAAAGTGTGTGGAATTCGATTGGGTATGCATGCCAGGCGGCTAGGTGGTGCTGTGATACATTATCACTATGTCCGCGCGCATGCGAAAAGCAAAACAAAACATGGCTACCGGTAGCAAAAAAATATTTATGTGTTCAGATGAAGAAGTTCAACTATTGCTTCAGACCACATTAGACTGCAAAGCAACAAAGGCGCAATAAAGTACACTGATATATGGACCGATGTGACGTAAATGCGTACGTGACGTCAGCAAATTTGACCAGAGTTTTGCGTCTTGGGCAGTGTAGACGGAAACGCTATGGCGGAGCGTATTCAAGTTTTCCACTTTGGAGGGCGGTTTCAGGGCGTCACCGTCTAAACGAAAGGCACTTCCGATAAAATATTTAGTTTATTTTACCCCTAAGCGTTCTCGTGCTGGAATCACACAGCCAACCTGTGTGACAGTGGATCTGACCTCTCAACCAATGACGTTTATATCAAAAGTGGGATTCGAACCACCAGACTTCTTAATTTACTCAAATTTACTCCACCGGTTGAGCTACTGTCACCCCACCTATGGCTACAAATGTTGCTCACATCACCGTGAAACGAATGAATGATGCATAAATTGTAAAGCAACTTTGCGTGATAGAAAATGCACCAAGACTAATGCATTTTTATTAAGTCTGATTGAACTATGCGGTCTCCTCTCCTTTTAAATTTCTTTTTATCTGTATGTTATTGACCAGAACTAGTAGATTTAAAATGCTACGGCCAAAAGAGATTCCTTTACAATTGCACAAAGGCCTATTTATTTCATCTTAAAGGGGAGGTTTAGGTCAGCCTCCAGTCCTTCCCTGGTGACATTTTCTGACGTGACATTCTCTGACATTTCCAGTTAAATATTGCTGATATTCCTTCTGTGGAATTAAAAGCATGTCTAAAAGGGACAGCAGCTTTAAAGCCTTCCTCCTCTTTTACTTCTCCTACTCTGTCTTTCATCCCTCTTTCCCACACAAGCTCACACACTACCCGCCTGAGGTATAAGAAATAGCAATGCAAAAAATATGACTGACTTTACTAAAAATACACAGTTTGAATTTGACTTTGACGGTGTTTTTCATATCACAATTGAACAAAATCTTCTGTTTTTTTTTTTGCTATCTTTTACCTTTAGTTCAGTAGAGGGCTAAAATTGTCCAAATGATTCTGGTGAAGGTATATACTGTAGTTTTTAAAAACACACTGGAGCACTTCCTGTTTTAAGAGAAGAACTCAGGCTAAATATGCAGGGTTTTTGTGTTAAACATGTGAATGAAACAAAACACAACTCCAGGTATGTTTATGTAGAAGAAACAACATTTTAACTCAGACCAGTAATGTAACATGGGCTCTTTAACTTGTCTTGAATTACAAGGTATTGTCATTTTATGGAACAAATGATGACACATTTATCAAGCTTTGGAGAAAAAAAAAAAAAAAAGTTGAGTATTTGTTAGAAATGTAACCTTGGTTGCTCATCCTGCTCAGCTTTGTGCTTGAGCCTTTTATATCAGTAAAGTACAGCTCTGGGAAAAAAAAAAAGAGACCACTGCAAAATGAGCAGTTTTTCTGATTTTACTACTTATAGGTATGTGTTTGGGCAAAAGGAACATTTTTGTTTGAGTCTATAAACTACTGACAACATTTCCCCTAAATTCCAAATAAAAATATTATCGTTTAAATCAGGGGTGTCAAACTCATTTTGGTCCGGGGGCCTTATCCAGCCTACTTTGATCCCAAAAGGGGCCGGATGAGAAAACTCATGGCAAATATACCCCCAAAATAGCAAGAAGTCCAAATATTTATCCAGAGAAACGCAACTCTATTACAGACTGCTGTTTCTTCAGTCCCAGCAATAATTCGTTTATCTTCTGTCTTCTCAATTCTCTGTTCAAGTTATTGTATTGTTTGAAATGCCGTGTCTCGTATTGGCATTTAAGATTATATTCCTTGAGCAGCGCCGCTAGTTGCAAACACACCGAGCGTACAGGTTTCCCATTCACCTCCATGAACAAATATGAATTAGTCAATTTTTCTTGGAAAATCCTGCACTTTTCTCATTTTTGACATTTTGCTGATGAGGGTGTCACAGTCAACAGTCAAAATGGTGGTCCTTCATTTGTGCATGAAAAGCGGCGCAGAAAATTACCAATATTTTAATAGAAAATTTAAATATTTTAATAGAAAATCAGCCGAGGGCCAGATTAAAGGTCTTGGAGGGCCGGATCTGGCCCCCGGGCCGCATGTTTGACACCCCTGGTTTAGAGCATTTATTTGCAGAAAATGACAAATGGTTAAAATAACAAAAAATATACATGTTTTCAGACCTCAAACAGTGCAAAGAAACAAGATCAAATTCATTTTTATACACTTAAAGGAAAAGTAACGTTATTTTACAATCTGAGCCTTCTTTCGGTAATAAAACAAGTCGTTTGACTCACCCATATCACGTTCGTGTCATTTGGAGCTGTTTGAAGAAAGTTATGTTGTAGCGTATCCGTTAGCATTTGTATTCGGGGCATTACTTTGCGGTGTCCAAATAACACAAACTTTAGCACTTTTCAAATCATAGAAGCCCGATGTCTTAATGTAAGATTTCGTTTGAAGCAAAAGTGGCCTGTAATCCGAGATTTATCCATAGTTTTCAGCTTTGCGTTTCATGTTTGGGTCCCGGGAGCAGTCCGCGCATGCGCACTGGCGTCCTCATCTACTCGAAACTATGGCTAAATCTCGGATTACAGGCCACTTTTGCTTCAAACTAAATCTTTCATTAAGACATCGGGCTTCTATGATTTGAAAAGTGCTAAAGTTTGTGTTATTTGGACACCGCAAAGTAATGCCCCGAGCATATGATACAGCACCATGTTAACGGATACGGGATCATTACTAGAACAGAACGGCTCAACATAAGTTCTGCGATACTGCTCCAATTGACAGAAAAATGCTATGGGTGAGTAAAACTACTTGTTTTATTGCCGAAAGAAGGCTCAGATTGTAAAAAAAAAAACGTTAATTTGCCTTTAAGAAGAGTTCATAAATCAATATTTGGTGCAATAACCCTTATTTTTAATCACAGTTTTCATGCGTCTTGGCATGCTCTCCACAAGTCTTTCACATTGTTCTTGGGTGACTTTATTCCACTCCACAGAGCTGTAGTTTATACATTAAGATGAGTCGTTTTGTTTCAGGGACTTCAGAAGAACTTGCTGGAGGATGAAGGTGTCTGTCATGATTATGCATTTAATGAAATCTGAATCAAAATTGACTCATTTCTAATCATCTTTTTACAATGTAAGGTCTTCAGTCAAGCCTCAGTAAAAGCATGTGGTTTGGAGCAGTTAATATTTGTTTTATTTATTTAGTTTCAGAAGCCTTTATGTTGAGTTTTAAAACAAGGTCAGATAAAAATCATGATCGGTCTATATTAGAAAAAAAAGCAATAGCCCTAGTCAGAATGGTCTTACAAATGTGAATGTTTGCTTTGACTTTACAAAAGAAAATCTTATATGCGTTAAACAAAGATGGTAAAATATACTAGTAATAATAATATATATATACATTTATTTATTTTATTTTAGTTAAACATTATTTCAAATACAAACTTGACTGACCTAAGATTTCTTTTTCTTTACTTTTTCTCTCCACACAATACCGCTGTCCCCGCTTCACTCAATTAGGCTGTAATTTAAAGTGCAACAATAATCAATGTTGACAATGAGCTGCTGTCTTCCATAAGTCAGCAGTTTGTCCCTCACCAAATCGGGCCCATTCCTGCAGCTCTGCGCTGCGACCCTTGACCCCTATAGCGTTGTGTACATGCGACGTCTGTTAAGTGTTATGGCTATTGATTGATTGCACCATTACTTCACAATACAGTGTAGACGCAGAGAGTGAAAGCTATTACTGACAGTGCATCAGCTCTCATTAATAGAACAGGGCCCAGTTATTCTAGTGATTCATCCATTTTCCCACTTGAGGGTGAGGTCAGCTTCGTGGAAAAGCCCTGACACGATACACAATGTTTAATGGTACTTTCATGTACTATTAAAGCAGGCCTATTATGCAAAATTGACTCTTCAGAACTTTTAAACATGTTTTAGTTGATTCCTCTCACCATTCACTCACCAAAAGTTGTATTTGGAGAGTTTTGTACACCTTTGAGCAATCTTTAATGTCTTATTAAGACGGTGGCTGAGTGGCTAGCACTCACAGCAAGAAGGTTCCGGGTTCGATCCCTGGGTTGCCTGGGCTTTTCTGTGTGGAGTTTGCATGTTCTCCCCGTGTCTGGGTGGGTTTCCCCCATCAACACAAAAACATGCTTTAAAAAGCTGTAAAAAATCCTCCAGCTGAGGTCCTGACCAAGCCTAAGCAATAAGATCATGGAGATGGGTCCCCGGGCGCCTTCATGTGCTGCTCAATGCTCCTGAAAAAGGATGGGTTAAATGCAGAGGAGAAATTTCCCTTCAGGGATAATAAAGGATAATAATATTTTTGCTATTTTGCCTATCAACCTCCATTTGCAATGCCACCAGCATACACCTGCTCTGTATGTACTTTTTTGTTTTTTAATTAATAAGTGTTAGATTCAGCAACGTCGTCTAGTCATTTTCAAAAAATTCCGCAGCTTGCATGATGAGTGTGCATGATGATGATGTGCAGTTATCCATAGGAGGGGCCAACAACTTCACCGCTCGCTTTGTTTCAATGACGTTTACGCCAATGTCGGCTCCCATTGGGCACTGCAGTTTTCTAACCCAAAAGTCAGTGAACTTGTTTCTTTTATTAACTCATTTTAAATCTCCAAAACATAACGATTCCCGGGTGTCATAGATTATAGCTATATAACAGACGCAAACGCAATCTTTTTAAAATATTTTGTTTACATTACACAGAGAAAAAATACCAAAAGCTATACATGTTCAAGCATAACACAGTACGAACTGACTGTTTTAAATGAAGATGGTTTTGCTTTACCTAAAATGTTCCAGAATATAGGACATATGGAGAGATGGAGTAAGGCACATCACCAGTACAGGTTACAGGTCAGATCTGTGGTAAGGCAATTCAACTCACTGTAAGAATAGGTTTTTGAAGTTACTTTTGAGCAATAAATAAACGCTATACGTGTGCGTAGACTGTCTTCTATAAAAGATAAGATTAGCCTTTATTGTCTCCCTTAGGAGAAATTTGTCCTCTGCATTTAACCCATCCTGTCATCACGAGCAGTGGGCTGCACATTACTGCGCCCGGGGACCATCTCCATGATCTTCTTGCTTCGGCTTAGTCAGGACCTCAGCTGGAAAAGCTACCCATAATCACTATTAATAGCATTTAGCTGAGATTAGCTGGCCGTGGTTGAAACAAAACAGTAATAATTACATTTTATTGACATAAAAAATAGATTTAAAATGAAAAGTGGCTTGGTTCCTGGCTCCTCTCTCCATGCTTTATGTCTATGGTGTGTGGTCTACTGGTGGTGAGTTTTTGCTAGATTTATTGGACAAAGGTCTGTGACTACTCTTCTCCATCTGCTCCCTGGCATCCTGGGCCTCAGTGCCACTGCCAAGACTTGTATCTGTCCACTCCTGATTCACGGAGCATGTCTTCAGGCTCATCACACAATCTCTCTGGAAGAAGCCCAGTGATGAATACAGCAGAACAGCCCGCTATCAATCTATGTCATTATGGGCCTGCACATTTCATTTTCCTCCTCTGATGCTCCACTGATCTTAAAGAAGGAGTGTTATGAGAGCTTGTATTTATGATTAACTTTTATATTTATCCATTTTCTTTTTACATTTTGTAAAAGGAATTAAAGTAAAATTAAAATCTAAATTAAATTATTCAAAAAGGGGATCATTGAATTCCTGTTCAAAAGTACAAATCTGATCATATTTTCAGCTGCTTCATAGTAGCATTACACTACAACAAAAACTGCATTTTAACATTTCTTTTAACTTTTTGGGCAGTGTTTGTTAATGTGAATATTGTGTCACCATAGTATCAATTGGCTGATAACACATTCTTCAACATTTGTGCATAACCTGTAGTCTATATTTTTGAAAGAACTGTAAGTAAGTGCAGCAATGTGGGTGGAGGTAGGAGATAGGTGAAAACAGAAATTTCCGAGGGACTCAAACATGCATGAATCACTGTATGCTGTAAAGTGCTTTGGGTGTCATGAAAGGCGCTATATAAATGCTATGAATTATTATTATTATTATTATTATTATTATTATTATTATTATAATAAATTACAACTGGGTCATTCCAGAATTTGAGGACATTTGGGCTTTAAAATTCTTGAAAAATAAACCTTCACTTTTCTGATTTTCTGCTACACAATCATCAATAATAGGTAATAAACTATCAAATGCTTGATTAGCTCAGCTTACAGATCAATGGTACAATGTTTATTACATGATTTATTTGGTGGAGTAACCCTGTTACTCTGATCACAGTAACAGGGTTGCAGGTAACAGGGTTGCAAATCCACACTAATGTTCGCTTTATCTCAGGAGCAGAAACTAGCTGTTTAGATGTTACTGCTAATCAAGAGGAAAAACTTATTTATGCAAATAAGTAAAGGAATGAATGAATTTTATTGAGTATGTCACAAAGTCAATATACAGTACATTATACATTACACGTATACATGTACGTGTAGGCATATTAATATAATTTCTTTACATAAGTAAACATATCTCAAAGGGTTACAGTCACTTAAGCATTAATATTGTCCGGTTTCCTCTGAACCATCTTCGTCACATTAGCTACATAGGAAAAAAAAAATTGTCTTATTCTGATTATTTGCATAACAGGGTTGCATGAGGTAGAGTGAGACATTCAATCAAGGCTAACTATGTTCTAAAAATATGAAAAATAGAAGAGGAGATAAACCTTTGCTCTACCCATTCTTTTGGAAAACTGTTTGATGACGTCAAGTCCAGGGTATCATCAAATCAAATCAATTCAAACAATATTTATAAAGCGCTTTTCTTACAAAAATGTAGCACAAAGCGCCTTACAGTGGTCAAGGATTAGAAGATTGACCTTTATTGATCTCGCACAGGAGAAGTTGTTTCTATATTTGACCCGGGGACCATCCCCATAATTTTGTTTTGTTATTTAGGCTTGGTCAGGCCATAAGCTGGAAGATTTTACCTATGGCGCATGTTTAGGTTGGTGGAGGAAACCGGAGTGCCCGGAGGAAACCCACCCAGACACGGGGAGAACATGCAATCTCCACACAGAAAGGCCCGGGCAACCCGAACCTTCTTGCTGTGAAGCCAGAGTGCTAGCCACTCAGCCGCCGTGCTGCCAGGAAAAAAAAAAAAAAAAAGACAAACAGATGGACAAACAAGCAAACAGACAAACAAGGAGATGAACAAACAACAAACAGATAGACAAGCAAACAGACAAAAGGACAAACAAAAGACAAGCAAACAGACGACCGAAGTCAATCAAAGGCCAAGCTAAACAGGTGAGTCTTGAGCCCACTCTTAAAAACATGAACGTTCTCTGCAGCCCTGAGGTCCTCCGGCAGGCAGTTCCATAGACGAGGGCCGTAGTACTGAAAAGACGCCTCTCCGTGAGTCTGTGTCCTGACCTTGGGAATGACCAGGAGCTGCCGGAGGAGCGCAGGGCCCGTGAAGGTTCGTAAGGGGAAAGCAGTTCTGAAAGATAGGAAGGCCCAAGACCATTAAGACATTTAAAAACCAGTAAAAGAACTTTAAAATCTATCCTGAAACTCACAGGGAGCCAATGCAAAGATTTTAAGAGCGGTGTAATGTGATCCCGCCCTTTGGTCCTAGTCAGGACACGTGCTGCTGAATTTTGTAATAATTGCAAACCTGAAATACTCTTTTTGGGAAGACCAGAGAGCAGGGCATTACAGTAGTCTATACGGCTGCATCATGCATCAATGTCTCCGTATTGGCCTGAGAGAGAATAGGGCGGACTCTGGCTATGTTTTTTAGGTGATAGAAACCTATTTTTGTGATGTTCTTGATGTGTGGGATAAAAGTCAGCTCAGAGTCAAAAATGACGCCCAGGTTTTTCACTTGAGGAGATGGGTTTGTAGTTTGTAGTGCTTGTAGTTTTGATAAAAGTTTCTCTCTCTGGGCCTCAGGACCAATGACTAAAATCTCAGTTTTGTCCTGGTTAAGCTGGATTAAGTTTCTTGCCATCCAGGATTTGATATCTAGAATACAGTTAAAAAGAGCATCCATTGGCCTGGTGTCATCAGGAGACACGGAAATGTAAAGCTGCGTATCATCTGCATAGCTGTGGAAATTGATTCCATGTCTCCTGATGACGCCGCCAAGGGGAAGCATGTAAAATTTGAAAAGCACAGGGCCTAAAATGGAACCCTGGGGGACACCACATGTGATTTTATGGATCTTGCCATAAATGTTCTGTCTGTGAGATAGGACGTGAACCATTTGTGAACAGCACCAGAGAGGCCGAGGTGTTTTAGGTGAGTTAAAAAAATCATGTGGTCTACTGTGTCGAAGGCAGCGCTCAGATCCAGCAGAATCAACACAGTCACCTTTTGAGAGTCACAATTTATTCTAAAGTCATTTAAAATCTTTGCCAAGGCAGTCTCGGTGCTGTGGTTCACCCTAAAACCAGACTGAATTTTTTCCAAAATGTTGTGATCATCTAGAAAATCATTTAATTGGATAGAGACAAGTTTCTCTAGAATCTTAAATAAAAATGGTAAGTTAGACACTGGTCGGTAGTTGTTAAAATCGTTAAAATCTAAATTGCTCTTCTTCAGCAGGGGCCTCACCACCGCCGCTTTGAAGGCAGTGGGAAAGACCCCTGTCTGAAGAGAGCAATTCATCATGACCAAAAGTTCATCCCTAAAAGATCCATAAAATGACTTAAAAAATGGAGTGGGGATTGGGTCTACGAGACATGTGGTGGGCCTCACTGAGGAGAAGACCTTGTCCAGCATCCCAGCATTAACCAGGGCAAAACTGTCCAGAGTTTTCTCTGGGCGAGACAAACACTCAGGTGAGTTAAAAACAGAGCTTTGACAGGATAAAATATCACATCTGATAGTGTTTATCTTTCCCGTGAAGTGGTCAGCAAACTGCTCGCAGAGAGAGTCAGTGGGTGTCAGGTAAAACGCGTTAGAATCGGGGTTTAGAATGTTTTCAATGGTTGAGAAAAGGACTTTTGGTTTATTTTTGTGGTTCGTGATTATTGTGGAGAAGTAACGATTTCTTGCATTCCTTGTGGCATTGTTATGTGACCGTTGCTGATTGATGAATAATTGGTGGTTTATAGTCGTTTTCTTTTTTCTCCATCTGCATTCTGCCTTCCTGCACTCTCTCTTGGATTTTCTCAAGTCTTCATTCATCCATGGAGGCTTTGATTTGGTTTTAATGCTTTTGGTTTTGAGTGGAGCAACCAGATCCAAGGCTGACCGCAGTCTACTGTTGAAATCTTCAGTAATGAAATCACAGGAGGCAGGTAAAACCATTGAGGGATTTTTCTCTAACACCGCGATCAAATTTGCTGCCACTTCAGGTCAAATGGCGCTTCCTCACAGTTCTCACAGAGGTCTCCTGCTGTATAAAACCAGTGATATTAAAAAACACACAGTAGTGGTCAGACATGGCCAGGTCAGCAACAGAGGACACACTAGTGGTCAGGCCGTAAGTAATGACCAGATCCAGAGTGTGCCCCCCGTTGTGAGTCGGCTGCGTGACGTGTTGAGTAAAATCCATATAATTAAGAACATTAAAAAATTCACTTGCAATAGGGTCTGAAAGGTTATCTATGTGCAAGTTAAAATCACTGGTTATAATAATCATATTAAATTAATTGTGTAGAATAGATAGAAACTCAGAAAAATCACTGATAAAAACGTTGCGTTTTCCTGGTGGTCTGTATATGGTGACACATAAAATTTGAGGGTTGCTAAAAACAATTGAATGATATTCAAAACTCGTAAAATTGTTTAATAAAATAGGTTTGGTAGCCAGAGTGCTTGTACATATAGAAGCAGTGCCACCTCCCGTTTTACCGTTCCTAGTTGAAAATGCAAAGTTAAAAGTGGGTGGTGAGGCCTCTGTGAGAACAGCTGGCACGTCTGCACCTAACCACGTTTCAGTTAAAAAGAAACAGTCAAGTTTGTGGTCTACAATCAGGTCATTAACAATAAAGGACTTGTTCAGCAGAGAGCGGTTCTGCTTTCTTCTTCTACCAGGCTAAAAATGTTATGGTAACAGGGTTGCGTGCATCCTTCAGCAGCTGACTGAAGCACCCCCAGTGCAAGAAGGAGCACTACCACAGATCCTTCATCCCCACCGCCATCAGACTGTATAATTCTACTATATAGGCCAGACGTGCAATATCCTTTTTCCATACTCTCCATGTTAATGTTTGTATTATTATTATTATTATTATTATTACTTATTTTTATTATTACTTACTTTATTCCATTTTTGCCTGCATGCACTTGTCTTTCTTGTTTTTCAAACTGTCCTGGAGCTACTGTGGCAAGTAAATTTCTCCTGTGTGAGATCAATAAAGTCTTATCTTATCTTATGTTATGTTGTGGGACACATGTTCCATGAATAATAATTATTATTTGAAATATTATGTCTATTAAAGCAAATGTTCCCACAGTTACAAGAGATGGCAATGAAACAAATAATACAAAAAAAAAAAAGAAATTTAAATTTAATTTTAACTGTTTTATTTGAGATTCCATTTGGTCATTAGAGGGGGTGGGACAAGAGGAAAATGGCATTTTGGGGGGTAATCCAGATTTATTTGGTATTTTGAAAACTATTTTCAAGCATTCTTTTCTCTTAGTTTTTTTTTTTGGATTTGGTCTCAGGACAAGTAAATTCACTCAGAAACTGTATGGTTTAGTATTTTGTATGTGGATTATTTAATATTTGATGGGTGGGACGTAAAATGTCCTCCAATTCTGGAATGACCCAACTGCAGAGTAAGCCAATAATAAGAACAAACCTTGAAAAACATGATTAAAACCTCAAAGTAATTCTGTCCCTTTATAGGAAAATGCATAGAAATTCTCAGCTATTCTCTTTTCATTTTGCTGAGTTATGGCTTTGGGACAAAACCAGGAGATCCCCATTGATCGCCATCAAAATGTAAAGAAGCCTAGAGCTGCCTCGCTAATAGAATTAATAGTTTATTTGACCAGAGAGGTGAATCAATCTTTGCGTATTGAACAGAGGATGCAGACGGATTACGGATGGGCCAAAAGGTGGAGAGGAGAAGGGCTGTGTTTGCTCTAAGAAGGACAGCACATTGGAGATGGTCCCAGATCAGCAGCAGCGTGGCGGATTGAATGGAAATTAACCTTCCAAAGACAAGTACGGCCTCTTTAATTTGTTGATTCATTCATTAAGGTTGAGATGAGACGGACAGTAACGATGCTAGTCAGCGCGATGTGAACAAGTTTGGCTTACAGTGGGTTGTGTAAGCGTATAGTGCTCTTAAAATCAAGTACAGGAGCATAATATTGGTCCGTGAGTTCCAAGTGTGGACCTTCCCATAGCGATTAAGAATTTCAAATCTAATTATTGCAGATTTTAAATTCCTAAAAGTCCTCATAAAGGTCTAATTTCTTTCCCATCCAAGTTATGCCACACAACAGCCACTTTGAACTGGTGGCTTTTTATGAACATTTTTTCACAATCAGGTGAAGTTTAGGGTTAGGAGCACTTATCTTGATTAAAGGACCCTTTCTGATTTATGTTTTAATGTTGTTTCCTCATCAAAAACATACCTGGAGTTGTGTTTTGTTTTATTCATATGTTTAAACACACAAACCCTGCATATCTAGGCTCAATTCTAAAGCTAAACTAAAGGTAAAAGGAGCTGTTAACTTGAAATCTACCACTTCATGAACAGAGCATTTTGAGCTTTGGAGATGTAGACAGACTAATAATAAAGGGTTACTCAAACGTGTGAATGAAACAAAACACAACTCCAGGTATTTTTTGAGGAAGTAACAACATTCTAACATGAATAAATCTCACAAGAATGAATTTTGCGTAGGACTTTTAAGGGTAGAGCGTAGAGACAGGTTAACTAAACCGGTTTTGGCAGAACTGAAGACCTTTAAAGTCTTTCACAGCAGGAAGTAGAGAATAATTGTTAGCCAGAGCATTTCTATTTTAAGATTAGGAACTTTAATAGATGGCTTCTCCACTTCATTGACTTGCAGAAAGAAAAGTTATATAATTATAAAATAAGTTCTTCAGTCTGTGTTATATAATGTGTCCAAAGTGTATTTTGAAAGACATTCTGATTGTAGGGTCTTTTTAGTGATGGAAGATCTGATTGCATATTTTGTTGTTGAAAATAAAGGTTTTTTTGGAAATGTACTTTTTGAAAGTGAAGTGAAAGTTTTTGAAAATGTACTCAGGAAGTGCTGTATGCAATCGTCACTTGTTATGGCCTTTTATAGTGGAGTATCATCTGACATTTTGTGTTGAATGCCTTTTCTGAAATTCTCCAAGGAGGAATATAACAGATTCAAAGTTCAAAGTCAGCTTTATTGTCAAAAACCATATGTACAGTTAGTTTCAAATTGCACACACAGGATTTGAAATTGCAGTGCTCCCTGGGCCCACAGTGAACATAAAACATCTGATAAACAAGACAATAAACACCATGACTAAAACATCACATATACCTGTAGCAAAAGTACAAGACAAATAAACACAATAACTAAAACATCACATCTACCCATAGCAAAAATAGAGTAAACTTGTATATAAATACAAATAGGTAAAACACACCAATGTGTAGCGTAATAAAGCTCAAATTGTGTCATTAAACAGCAGTGTCAGTGTCATTTAAGTGTCCTTTAAGCAGCAGTGTCAGTGTCATTTAAGCAGCAGTAGCAATGTCCTTTATTTTATTAAGAATGATTCAGGCTCACTTAAAGGAAAAGTAACGTTTTTTTTTACAATTTGAGCCTTATTTTGGTAATAAAACAAGTTGTTTTACTCACCCATAGCACTTTGGTGTCATATGGAGCACTTCCAGAGATGTTTTAAGATTTGCGGTTAGCCTAGCGCGACTTCTAGCCATAGCTCGGGGCATATAATATATTCCCCAAGCATGTAATATGCCCCGTGCGGGCTCCAAATAACACAAACTTTAGCACTTTTCAAATCATAGAAGCCCGATGTCTTAGTCTACGATTTCGTTTGAAGCAAAAGTGGTCCGTAATCCGAGATTTAGCCATAGTTTACAGCTTTGCATTTCATGTTTGGGTCCCGGGAGCTGAGAGCACAGTCCGCGAATGCGCACTGGCATCCTCATCTACTCGAAACTATGGCTAAATCTCGGATTACAGGCCACTTTTGACCACACAAAGTCGTAGGCTAAGACATCGGGCTTCTATGATTTGAAAAGTGCTAAAGTTTGTGTTATTTGGAGACCGCAAACAAGTGCCCCGAGAACTCACATGATGGAGATCGCAAATCTAAAACATCTCTGGAAGTGCTCAATATGACACCAAATTGCTATGGGTGAGTAAAACAACTTGTTTTAGATTTGTTCAGATTGTAAAAAAAAAAAAAGTTAAAGTTAAAGTTAAAGTTAAAGTTTCCTTTAAAGCCACAATATGTAACTTTTTAAATTTTGATTCTATTTTATCTCACTGAAAAAAAACGTGTCCTTAACTTTGAGTGCACCTGGAAAAAATTGGCTATAATTCTACAGTATGGAATAAATTGTATCTATTTCCATGGAAAATGTTCGAAAGTCTGGTTTTAACTTTCTATTTCCATGGAAGCAAGTGACGTGCCAACTCCAGAAAGTTACATGCTGTACTTTTAATTAATACCATAATTCCTAACCTCATTCTTAAAGGTTCTATAATATGCAAAATTGACTCTTGTTTCATGCTTTATGAGGCTAATTATGATGTATGTATTATGAAGAGATACTGAAACAACAGATCTCAAAGTCACACTGGACACAATATTAGATTAGCCTGGGAAATATTGGTCAAGATTTAGAATTACAACATAACAAACCCTGAATTTCCACAGTATCCTTGGATTAACACATCTCTTTATCTTCTCATTTATGCCTGTGCTTTTCTTAACTTTCCTCTGCGAGTGTCTCCAGGCGGAAATGTCAGCTCTAGTGCTCATGATATCGACACTCGATGCAACACCGTGATGGAGGGTCTCAACATTTAGCAGCCCCCCCAGGAGCTCCAACCATAACTTTTCCCAGCACCCTTGTCAGAAGCAATCAATGATGCCATAAAAGAAACCAACTCCACTGAATAAAATATGTTATTATGTCTCCGCTATTAGGTAGTCCGGATTTTGAATTTGACATGAAACATATAAAAGGTAAATGCATAAATGTTGAATGTGATGGTTTCTTTTATTCACAAGAACTCATTATATTATGACAAAATATAAAAAGTATTTTAAAAGTCCTACAGTATATTACACAAATTGACTCTTTTACCTCAACAAAAACAGTTGTGTTTTGTTTCACACATTCACATGTGTAGGAGTACACTTGGTTTATTAGTGTACATATCCATCCATTTTCTTCCGCTTAATCTGTGTCCGGGTCGCGGGGGCAACAGTCCAAACAGATCTGCCGCCCAGATCTCAACGCACCAGCCGCCATGGATCCTCCTGCGGGTGGTGGGTCCACGGGAGGATGGCCCCACATTGCTCCTTGATGTATATGTACTCTCTACCAGTGTACCAAACCCTGGGGGCAAGGTGAGTTAAGTGTCTTGCCCAAGGACACAACGGCAGCTGGAATCTGGGAGCTGGAATTGTACCACCAACCTACATGGTGGATCTGACTGCTCAACCAATGATGTAATGTCAACCTTTTGCATCAGTGGACAAACGCTCTACCAACTGAGCTACTGCCAGCCCCCTACATCTCCAAAGCTCAAAATGCTCTGTTCCACCTTGTGATGTCATGTAGCGGTAGTTTTCGTGTTAACAGCTACCTTTTACCTTTGGTTTTGGGGAGATTGGCAGTTCCAGGACTGAAATTATTCCTATGATTCTAGTAAAGGTGTATGGAGTTTCCTATTACCACATGATGGAACAGAGTTTTTTGTGTTTGAGAGAAGAACTCAACCTAAATATTCAGGGTTCTGTGTTAAACATGTGTGAATGAAACAAAACACAACTCCATGTTTTGAAAGAAAGCTATGCGAAAGAAAGCTATGCCTTTATTAGTCCCACAGTGGGGAAATTACAGTTCTGCATTTAACCCATCCTGTTATCAGGAGCAGTGCGCCCGGGGACCATCTCCATGATCTTCTTGCTTCGGATTGGTCAGGACCTAAGCTGGAGGATTTACCTATGGCGCATGTTTGGGTTGATGGGGGAAACCGGAGTGCCCGGAGGAAACCCACCCAGACACGGGGAGAACATGCAAACTCCACACAGAAAGGCCCAGGCGACCGAACCCAGACCATGCATGCAAACTCCACATAGAACACACACAGAAAGGCCTGGGCGACCCGGGGATCGAACCCGGAACCTTCTTGCTGTGAAGCATGAGTGCTACCCACTCAGCCACCGTGCCGCCAAAAGGAAACAACATCATAATTATAATAGATCAAAACATTTTTTTTCACCTAATTTGATCTGGCCCCAAGTATTACGGAACCTTTGAATGCCGTGACATCATCTGAAACCAGCAATATCACCACATTTTCTCAGCAAATGAAGATCAAATATTACCCACAATGCAATGCAATCAACACTCTCTCGCTAAATTAGAATTACATTTTTTTTTTTTTTTTTTTTTTGATTATCCAATTACGGTGGTCCTCTGGTTAAGACTTACGAAGGACAAAATGCATGCTCTGTTCGTTCTGAATGCGAATGAGCCTCGAATCAATTACTCTCATTATCCGTGCAACTGATTGGTATGTGGACGGACGTTGCCAGGGTGATAAATAAATAAAAAAATGCGCGTGTAACTAATTATCATTGGTCTGTCATTAATCACACAAGGATTGGCAAATAGCGGTCTTTGTCATCTGGTGTGGTGCAAATAAAAATGCGTGCCCGATCCGTCCCTCGCTCGCATTGTAATCACGTTAATTAATCTTGTGAGGAAATAAACACAAAATACCTCTGAGGTTTTGTATTGATATTGAGACTAAATATATTATCGGCAAAATCCATCACTTTTGTCATTATGGATAGACTGTTGTGCTTCAGCTAATCTCCAAATGTAATTGTGGAGCAGTTCCTATAAGGCATTGGACAATACTGCCTCGTTTTGTAGTACTCTGTTTAAATCTATGACACACTTGGGTTATTATTTGACATTTTTGTTCATTTGAAACCACAATATTGAGTTCTGGTTCAAAACTGTACAACTGATTTCGCTCTGTCTCTTACAAAACATCACCGTGTACATTGTGATAACAAAATGGTTCACAGTGAATTTGAAAAAAAAAAAGTCAAAATCAACTTTATGGTCAATTCTGCCGTATGTGTTCGACATACAGTGAATCGAAATTCCGTTTCTCCCTGGCCAAGCAGTGCAAAAAAGACAAACTACAATATAAAGACAATACAAAAACTATTTAAGACAAAATCTAAAAGCAGTGAAAAGAATAAATACCTATTTACAGTTGTCCAAATATGTGCAGTGTGCATCAAAAAGCAAAAGAAGTGCTGTTGGATCCAACATCTGTTTTCAAAATCAATTGAAGAACAATGTACTTATATGGCACCTCAAATCACTCAAAATAATTATAATTCAATAATAATTCATTGCATTTATATAGCGCCTTTCATGACACTCAAAGCGCTTTACAGCTCATTGTTCATTCACTCCACACTTGGTGGTGGTAAGCTACTTTCTGTAGCCACAGCTGCCCTGGGGCAGACTGACGGAAGCGAGGCTGCCAATCTGCGCCATCGGCCCCTCCGACCACCTCCAACACTCACTCCACTTTCATACTAGGCAAATGTGGGTAATGTGTCTTGCCTAAGGACACAGCGACAGTTTTTTGCAACTGGAGACCCACTGTGGCACCTGGAATTCCCAGTGGTCTCCCATCCAAGTACTAACCAGGCCCTGCCTTGCTTTAGCCTGGGAATTCCCAGGCCGCTTCCGTTCGTTTCGAACTGGAAGGCGGCCTGGAAACTCGTCCAAGCGAGAGTCCCAGATTTAGGGCCCCAATCAGAGAGCGGGGGAGGGGTGGAAAGACGGTGACGCGTACTACATGACAAACGGAAGCTTGTAGTTTGAACTGACAACTGACATGATTGGCTATGGACTTACGTAGACGCTCAATGATAGACATTCATAACGCCCAATAAACGGCCGCTGGCAATCGCTAACCACACCTCCGCTACGGGATTTTTCGAAGCGAGTTTCCAGACCCATATCTCACTTGTGATATGGTCAGGTGTTAACCAGACTAGCCTTGCTTAGCTTCTGAGATCTGACGGGATCAGGCTTTGACAGGCAGGTATGGCCTGTCAAAGGCAACTTTGATTTGGTTAATGATAAGGTAAAGTTAAAAAGGTAAATTTTGCGTAATATGTCTCCTTTAAATACACACATTTAAATACACAAATCTTCAAATCAAACTATCAAGAAGGAGCGCTACCGCAGATCCTTCATCCCAACCGCCATCAGACTGTATAACTCCACTGTATAGTCCAAACGTGCAATATCGTTTTTCAATACTCCTTATTCTATTATGACTTATTTTATTATTATTATTACTTATCTTTATGCCATTCTTGCCTGCATGCACTTTTCTTTCTTGTTCAAACTGTCCTTACTTACCTGGAGCTACTGTGACAAGTACATTTCTCCTGCGTGAGATCAATAAAGTCTTATCTTATCTCATCTCTTATCAATCAAACAATATTTATACATTTTCATACAAAATTGTAGCACAAAGCTATCTTATCAAACAAGCTGAGACATTTGTTTTTTCACACACAAGGTCATCATTCAAGGCTTTACATGACGCTGGAAAAAGTTTTATTCAAAGAAAAATATTTAATTTCACTCCCGCAAGGCTTACAGCATTGTGTTATGTCAAAAGAAATCTTTTGTACTTTTGTTTTTTTTACTTGAAGTCAGTAGTACGGGAAATTTTGCACACATCTCTAGAGTAAGTCACAACATCATATTTGAGTTTTACAATTATGAGAAGAATCATTTTACCATGACCAAACGACAATGCACATTACCTGAGAATGCATTTCTCTAGTGAAAATATCAAAGCTAAAACATTACATTGCATTTAGGTTTACTTTTCAGACTATGTACCGTAAAGGTCCTGTACTGCACAAAGCCTTGTTATGATGTTATGATGTTGTTGCTGAACAAATGTTTATTTTGGTCAAATGCGTTTCTTAGCCAGAGAAAAGATTTGCTTTGAGAAGGGAGTTAAACAGGCTATTTTTGTTAGGAAAGACAATCCTTCCAAAGAAAACAACAGGGATAGCCAAGTCAATATGACCCCACGCTCAATAGGCCGAGCTAACTAACAGAAACTGGAAACAAATAGGTGTGGCAGTCTCAGTTTCATTGTTGTTAACTCCTCCCTTCAGGCATTTATAGGCTGCGTCCACCAGCGTCTGACCGAACTGAAGAAGTCAAAGTGAAAGTCAACTTTATTGTCAATTCTGTCATATGTGTTCGACATACAGTAGAGCGAATCGAAATTCTGTTTCTCTCTGGCCAAGCAGTGCAAAAAAGACAGTGTACAAAATATAATATAAGATAATACAAAAATTATCTAAGACATCTAAGAAAAGAATAAATAAACACCTATTTCCAGATGTCCAAAATGTGCAGCGTGCATCAAAATGTGCAATGGAAGATGCAGCAACAGGATGTGCATTGAAAATAAGATAAAAATAAATGTGCAACTGTGGTTGTTAGCAACTTGATGAGCTGTGAAACGTATTTGACCAAATAAACTTTTGTCCAGTTGACAAATTGAATGGATTCTACCTGGACAACTCAGGGGTTTTAGACCAGAAAATAGCTTATTATAGACCTTTTAAATATAAATAATGTATTTTTTCTTCAATATTTCTCACAATTTTCAATTTAGTTCTTCCAAATTCTGACCTGAAGAATTACAATTGTCAGTTCAGTGAATAATCTTGACATTCTCCAGGTTCAATGTAAAAAAAGATGTAATTAGTGCAGGTTTGAAGTCATGCTGTCCTCTGTCAGAACACATTTAGACGAAACAGACCATACATAAAAGGTCAGCGTCTCTCCTGTGGTCCCTGATTTAAATTTACATAATATTCTTTTAATAAATGACCTTGACCTATTCTGCATGTTTACACTTTCTATGTTATTCTAAAAGTTCGCCGATTTCCAAATCAAATGTGCAAAAGTATAGTCTCACAAAACACTTTAGATAAATTACCCAGCATGCCATTGGCTCACAGCAGCTCATGTTTTGTGCATTAAACCACAAATCCCATGATTGCTTGGCCCATTTGCTCTTCGTCTACAGAGAGTTGTTCGTGTTGACAGAGCTATTAGTCTGAAAGATACCACAGAATTCATCACAGTCACCCTGCGGTCATTGCACAAATTCATCATTTCATTACTTTTTTCCCTCCTCTCTTCCTCTCTCTTTATCTCTCTCTCCCTCTCTGTGTCTCACTCTATCCCTCTATCCCTCTGTTATACTGTCCTTCTTTCGTTCTCTCTCTCTCCCTCTCTGACTTTCTATCTTCCTCTCTTTCTCTCTCACTCTCCTTTTCTATCTCTTCCTGTGCGTGTCCCTCTCTCCCTGTCTCTCCGTTTTCCATCTCTCTCTCTCTTTTTTCCTCTCTCTCTTACTCTGTCCCTTTCTCTTTCGCTCTCCTTTTCTATCCCTTTCTTTCTGTGTGCGAGTCTCTTCCCCTCTCGCTTTCTCCCTCTCTTTCCCTCTATCTCTGCCCTTCCTCTCTCTCTCTCTGTCTCACTCTATCTCTCTGTGATACTGTCCTTCTTTCTCTCTCCTTCTCTCTCACTCTCTCCCTGTCTCTCCGTCTCCCCTCTCTCCGCTTTTCTTTCTCCCTGCTCCTCTGTTCCTCTTTTTCTCTCTCAGTCTCCTTTTCTATCTCTTTCTTTCTATGTGTGTGTCTCTCACTCTCTCCCTGTCTCTCCATCTCCCCTCTCTCTGATTTTCTATCTCCCTCTTACTCTGTTCCTCTTTTTCTCTCTCACTCTCCTTTTCTATCTCTTTCTTTCTATGTGTGTGTCTCTCACTCTCTCCCTGTCTCTCCGTCTCCCCTCTCTCTCTTTTTTCCTCTCTCTGATTTTCTATCTCCTTCTTACTCTGTTCTTCTCTTTCTCTCTCACTCTCCTTTTCTATATCTTTCTTTCTATGTGTGTGTCTCACACTCTCTCCCTGTCTCTCCATCTTCCGTCTCTCTCTCTTTTTCCTCTCTCACTCTTACTCTGTGCCTTTTTCTCTCTCGCTCTCCTTTTCTATCTTTCTTTCTGTGTGTTGTCTCTCTTTCCCTCTCTCTTTCCCTCTATCTCTGCCCTTCCTCTCTCCCTCTCTCTCTTTCTCTCTCTCTGTCTCACTCTATCACTCTCTCCCTCTCTTTTTCTGTCCTTCTTTCTCTCTCCTTCTCTCTCACTCTCTCCCTGTCTCTCTGTCTCCCCTCTCTCTCCCCTCCCTCTCTGATTTTCTATCTCCCTCTTACTCTGTGCCTCTATTTCTCTCTCTCTCTCTCTTCCCCACTCGCTGTCTCCCCTCTCTTTCTCTCTATCTCTGCCCTTCCTCTCTCTCTCTGTCTTTTTTCTCTTAATCACTTTCTCTCCCTCTCTTTCTTTCTTTCTTTCTCCCTCTCTCTCTTTCTGTCTCCTACTCCCTCTGTGTGTCTCTCTCTCTCTCTTTTTCAGTCTCTTTCTCTTTCTCTCTCTGTTCGTACTATTGTAGGAGGTGAGAAAACTCCAAAACTGAGCTGTGTTTTTTGTTAAAGCTGCATTGTGTAACTTTTTTGGCAGAGGATCTATCACCTGATTGATTGATTGTTCGCTCGGTCCTCTGAGAGTGTGAAAAGCGCCTCTGAACTCTTTGCTGTGAATAATTAGTAAAAATCAGGTACACTGACGTTAATTGGAAAAAACAGAAGTAGCGATGTCGATGTGAAGAGGGCAAACTGGGAAAGAAAACTCAACATTTCTCCATAGATCTCGATCACGGGGCTGTGTGTCTGGAGGTGGCTCTCCTAATCTGACAAACTCATCATTAATATTTGCTTATTGATTAAATGAAAGCTATTATCTTGACTTCCGCGGGAGAATCGTAGCAGCTTTGAGGTGCGACGGGGCCACTCGTCTCAGCAGGGATCGATCAGACTTAATATACGCTCTTAGGTTTTTTGACACAATCGAGCACTGGGTCAAGGTGCCTTCTCGTCAATAGCAACAAATTATAGCAACAAAGAAAAGTGCTGAAAAAACATTGGCACTGGTGGTAAATTAAATAAAAAAATCTTTCTCTGCTGCTTAATACAAAACACATGCAATGCTCTTAATGCATGTCTGTTGGTTAGTGTCTGGTTCCATGGATTAAAAAAATAAGTATTTAAAGCTGTAGTATGTAACTTTTACATAAAAATAGACTAAAGAAATAGGGAGATATTTTTTGTCCTTACTATGACCAAACTCAACTCGATATTCCACTGTATGTCATAAAAAAATCTATCTCCCTGTCCATGTTAGAATGTTTCTAAGTATGGTTTTAACTTTCTGTTCCATGGTATCATACGGGTGATGTGCCACCTCCACAAACTGCATACTCTACTTTTAATACAAGATTTTTAAAAAGTATCTTGGAATTTTATTGTTTATGGCTATGTTCAGACTGCAGCCTGACCCAAATCAGATTTTTTCACCTCTATGCAACCTGTACCTGATCTTTTAATGACAGTCTGAACGACACAGATCCGATTTTTTCAAATGCGACCCAGGCCACTTGGATATGTGGTCCTAAATTCGATACATATCTGATCTTTTCACATGCGACTTCAGTCTGAACGACCAGGTCGCATCCATCCGACCTACACGTCATCAACAAGCGACAAACGTCACAATTCTGCGTTGAAGTAGGCAGAAACTGAACAGAACTTGGCCATATTTTAGGAGAGAAGCCCAGCGTTGAGCTCGATAGCTGCCCTTGCCCTTCACCTTCTCAATCTCCTCTCTAAAACAAATAAGTTGTACATGTTCTGGCTCTGGTACGACAGCAACTTTAAAATCTCCAGGTGCTCAATGCTAGCGTCCATGTTTAGGCTACTTCTGTAAGCACTGAGCACGCTCGCTGCATGTGACCTCATCATGTCCTCCAAGGCGCATGCGGGACACTTTTAGGGTGTTTAAAATTCACACTGGAGATCACATACAAGTCGCATTTAATTGGAAATGTGAACGACGTCGCAAAAAAATCGGATTTCACAAACAAATCCGAATTGAGCTTTAAAGGTCCCATGGCATGAAATTTTCACTTTCTGAGGTTTTTGAACATTAATGTGAGCTCCCCTACCCTGTTTAGGTTATGGTTAAAAGTTGCAAAATGTCTAAACTGAGCATTTGCGATCCTTTTCTGCGTTACAAAAAACCGGAGTTCAAACGGGCGATTTTGAACAAGGCACCTTATTGACGTCAGATCGAAAAAAGAAATGCAAATGCAGTTCCACCCCCGTCAGTCTGTACTCAGCGTCTCTGTAAATCACGCCCAGAGAGTTTGGACTGCGAATGCGCTAGGCAATGCGAAATGCGTTTTTTTATTTGCCTGGACGCACGTCCGAGTGTTTCTAGGCTCGGAAGTCCTTTATCTGAGCCTCTGGACCTTTGAACAGCAGTGGTTTAATTTTATTTTCTGTGGAAATGTGTTTATTTTTCAATGGAACGCTTCAAATCTCTCCCCCCGTGCAAAAACATGGAAATGGATCAGCTGAGAGTTCAGAGCAAGAGCGGAGAGTTTGGCCACGCCCCCACCCTCTACTATAGGCCAGCTCTTTTCTCCTCATTTGCATTCAAGCAACAAGGCCCATTATGGAGTGTTCAGAGAGAGAAAAATTACTCTTTCTCATCTTATCTCTGTTTCTCATGCACTGAGTGTTGATTTTGAAGAAGGATTCATTTACAGTATTAGGGAACCATTAAGGAGCCATATAAAAGCATCAAGAAGTACCATGTCATGGGATCTTTAAGCCCTGCAGTCTGAACGTAGCCTATGAACTGATGTTTCTGGATTCAATGCGCTTTTGTGACTAATGTTACTTTTGAAGTTAATTTCCAGATCTTAAAGGGTCGCTGTGTTACTTCACCTCTTCCTGGAATATTCCATAGTATAGCATTTAAATTGTCTTTCCACATTGGATGGCAGAGGAGTGCATTATATTATACCAAATTGACTCTTGCAAGCTTTAAGCCATGTTATAATGCTGTTACCTTATCAAAAAACATACATGATCTGTTCCACTTTGTGATGTCATGAAGCGGTAGTTCTCAAATTAACAGCTACCTTTTGCCTTATGTTCAGTAGAGATTGGCAATTCCAGGGCTGCAATGAACCAAACGATTCGAGTGAAGGTGTGTGGTTTTTAAAAACACAGTGGAGCACTTCCTGTATTACTTTGTGACATCACAAAATACAGTGTTTTCCATTTGAGAGAGGAACACAGCCTAAATCTACAGGATTTCAAGCTTTATTTGACGCTATAGAAATGACCCCATGCTTATTTGTGTCCATCCCCACCAACAGAAGGAGCATTTACCCCTGAACTAAAACCCTAAAACCCCGTGTCGTTACATCTGGGTCATATTCCGTTCTCGTCAAAGGCAACAGATCCCAGCTATGTATTAAAACAAAACAATTGGATGTGTCAGACGCAAAATAAAACCGGCTGCCATTTGGAGTCTTTGTAATCAAATAATCATCTATTTTTTCCCTTTCTGTCACAATGCCCAACTTCAACACAAAGCGAAGACTCATACACCAGGCGCCGCAACCATGGCAACCCCTGTACATACATTGATTGCTACATTCACGACGAATGCAAGGGACCATCTAATAAATACTTTGATGCAAACACAATGGAAGAGCTGTCATTTAAGCATCAGATGGAGAGAATGCTGTTTTGTAAAAAAAAAATAAGAAAAATATTGTAATTACTGATTTTCGATGCTGGACATTTGCATAATAAACGCAAGAGTGGTATTTTCCTGTGCACACTTTAAATGTCACCCTGATGTGCATGAATGGTCACTGATTCACGTAATGCTAGCGGACTTGGAGCTGCTATTGATGCAAAGGCTGTATGAAAAATGAGATTAGTCACTTTCAGGTGGAAAATGTGCAACTAAAACATGGCCTTTCTTGTGTTCTTTGTTTATTTCAGGTAGTGGGAAAAGTAAATGGACTGAAGCAATAGAAGGTTTGGCTACACAAGTTAACGACTTCTTAGAATAGTGTACGTTCATTTGAAAGAACAGCTAAGTGCCGTTGTTAAAAGGCACAAAGGCTTTACTCTTTGCATATCAGTGTTTTATTTTAGAGAGAGAGAGAGATACTAACGGGAGGAGTGTTCAGGTAGGGTCATCAGATCCTGTGGAAGAGCCAAAAGTGTGTGTGTCCTGCAGCGTCACAGCAGCCTGCAGGGGGAGCCAGGTGAACACACCAGGAGAGGCTTCGTTCTTACTCCGCTTAGGTGTTTTGGTTGGTGATGAAATCATTTAATCCCTCCAAGTATTTCCTCCGGAAGGTCTTCTGCCACATTTTTTTGCCACATATAGTGTAAAAAGCCTGTAGTATCTCAAATGTCCATATCTATTGGCTAGTATTTTGATTATCTTAAAACGGGATTAGGATAAAATCAGTCAGTTTTATAGAATAATAATAATAATGGAATAATGGAAGCTTTACTGTCATTGTAAACAAGAGATGAGATGGAAATGGACGGGTCACATCTTCCCCGTCAGGACAAGACCCCTCAGGACATGGGGCGCTAACGATCAGCGATACAAGACCATGAACATAGTAGGAAATGCAGATATAATCAATAACAATAGTCATATACTAGGGGTGTAAAGATTAACCGATTTGGATCGGTTATCGGTCTGTGACCTCTGCGATCTGAGTGTACCGATCAGCAGAGCCCGGATCGGTCCAAATGCACTACGAAAGGTCCGATGCACCGGATTTACGGCCAAGAATCGGTTTGCTAGCTCCTGAGCGGTCTCTCTCATGGTGCAGAAGCCGCTCTGTGTGTGTGTCTGCGTTCTTTAGCGAACGGTGGGTGGTTCACTTACCTGGGGTTGAAGCTTATTGGCCGGTTAACCCGCCGCCTCGTCTCGTCAGGAGATCTACTCTATGGGTAAGCTAAGCTAAGTTTCCTTTTATTGAGCTGTTGTTTAAGTTAATTTGGTGCGCTACCGCTATTTATGGACATGGTTCATATGCGTGGTTAACTTTTGTGCCAGTGTTGTGTCGCGTTGATAAAACTTTCACTGTCGGTCTAATGTTTCACTGAGCTCAGTAGTCTGCATAGCAGCTATAGACCATAACTATTGTATGATACTAGCGTTTTTATTGGTTTGGGCTAAAATTGACTTGGCTAATTTACTTTTGTGTGAAAATACAATGTATAATCAGAATTGGTGAATTTCTGTATTTAGATACTTATGATTTGTGTGTATAGAAATGTACTTCACACACACAGATGATTTTTGTCTCAAAGGAGACTGAGGTAATGTTATGAGATGGAGAGAAAGTATTATTCAGGGTTAAGAGCTTTCTCTGATTTTCTTTTTTTTTGTCAAGAAAAGTTAATTACAGGCATAAAAAGACATGTTGGATTTAACATGCTTGTGTTTTCTATAACTGCCTAGTAATATCTATCTTCTTGTCAGTGATATGTTTCACTTTTACAGTTACTGAAACTGTGACTGAAGCACTAATTCTGATTCATTCAGATTTTTGCCTTTAATAGGCAACTTGCTTGTTTTATAACGACTTTTTTATTTTTGATATCTAACCTTATTGTTTTGTGTTGCTTGAGGGAAGGAATGTGTTGTATCTTAAGTATGAGCAGAGTTTTTCAGTAGGCCTGGTGTATTGTCTGTTGGACACTAAATAAACAAAAGGATACCATTTTGAAATTTCATTTTTGTTTCTCTCCTTTTCTTCTGAATAACTTTAAAGCACTTGGGAGTAAAGTTGTCAATTTGTATTGAATCGAAATTAACCGAACCGGATCGGATCGAATCGTATCGAATCGAATCGTACCGGATCGTTTACTAATTTTATGAATCGTCCCTGAATCGAATCGTAGCCTGTGAATCGAGATTCGAATCGAACCGTTTTGTGAGTGAAAGATTCACACCCCTATCATATACACATCCGGAACGGTTTACCCATGTTTTGTTTTTGTTTTTTTTGGAAAACATTACGGGAGGGGACAAGAGTACAAAGCGTGGAATACAGAGAAATATTTGACAAACTGAGAAGGGCAAAGTGTTTTTATAAATACATGTATAGCAGTATTTCAGAGACATATATAGGGACTTTTTTTTTACTGTTTTAGTAGATTATAATACTAACTACAGAGACTGCGTAATTTCCGAGGAGGGGGTGCGAGTGAACAATTTTTCCCGAGGAGCGGGGGGAAGGCGGGGGAGGGGTTCAATTGCGTGCGAAATGCCGTGTCAATGCGTGAGACTTGAGAGCCCCGACTTAGTAAATGTTTGTCTAAAGAGCAAACTTAAACTACAAAGCAACTAATGAGAGTTATATATATGAGCGCGCACTGCAGTGTCAACAGTCTGCCCAACAACAGAACAATCTATTTTCTGATTGGCTGAAAAGGGTGCGGCGCCTGATATCTGAGATTTTTTTCCGGGGAGCGGGGCGGGGGGGAGCGGGGGAGTTTTTTTCGCTGAAAACGCGCGGTGCCTGCATAAACTGAGCCACACAGACCGATTTTCTGGGCACAAAAAACAAAACAAAAAGAAAAAAAAAATCAGCTTGAAATGCCATGTGTGGCGTGTGAGTGTGTGAACACGTCGAATTGCGTGTGTCACACTCTCAATGCGTGAGACTTGAGAGCCCTGTAACTAGTATTTGTAATATCACTAGGGCAACTTGTAAGGAGCACTGGGCATTCCAGTGCAGCACCCACTGTGGCAGCACGGTGGCTGAGTGGCTAGTACTCATCAGCAAGGAGGTTCCAGATTCGATCCATAGGTCGCCCGGGCCTTTCTGCGTGGAGTTTGCACGTTCTCCCCGTGTCTGGGTGGGTTTCCTCCGGGCACTCTGGTTTCCCCCATCAACTCCAGGAAGAATAGCAGTGTAGAAGCACAGCTAATGGAGGTCAAAATAATACAAAATACACCCAAGGGCCCATCTCCAGATTTTGGCTTGGTCAGGACTGTCTTAGCTGAAGGATTTTACCTATATAGTGTATGTTTGAGGTTGGTTATTTTTAACGATTTAAGGAGTACATTTGCCTTACTCTACTTTCTGAATTATAATTAGAGCTGACCTATTATGCTAAATTTACGATGTAGAGCTTTTCCACTTCTCATTTACGCTCTTGAAGGTGTATTTAGTGTGACTCATGTATGTTTGAGTCATCTTTACACTCCTGTATTCCAGACGTCCTTGCTCCGATTAAGTAGTACTGCTCTGTATTTACTTTGTTCTCCAATGTGTGTGTTATTCTTTTTTTTTTTTTTATTGGTGATACTCATAGGATTCGGCAATGCGGCGTAGTAATTTTTGCACAAATGAAAAGAAAACCCGTTGTTCGCTAGCGTGATCTGAGGTTATCCATAGGAGCATCCGACAGCTGTATGGCTCTTTGTTGTAATGACGTTTACGCCGACGTCAGCTCCCACTGGACACCGCAGTTTTGTTCCTTTTCTTAAAGATCCCATGACATGGTACTTCTTTATATGGCTCCTTAATGGTTCCCTAATACTGTAAATGAATCCTTCTTCAAAATCAACACTCAGTGCATGAGAAATAGAGATAAGATGAGAAAGAGTAATTTTTCTCTCTCTGAACACTCCATTATGGGCGTTGTTGCTTGAATGCAAATGAGGAGAAAAGAGCTGACCTATAGTAGAGGGTGGGGGCGTGGCCAAACTCTCCGCTCTCGGCTCTCAGCTCTCAGCTGATCCATTTCCGTGTTTTTGCACGGGGGGAGAGATTTGAAGCGTTCCATTGAAAAATAAACACATTTCCACAGAAAATAAAATTAAACCACTGCTGTTCAAAGGTCCAGAGGCTCAGATAAAGGACTTCCGAGCCTAGAAACACTCGGACGTGCCTCCAGGCAAATAAAAAAACGCATTTCACATTGCCTAGCGCATTCGCAGTCCAAACTCTCTGGGTGTGATTTACAGAGACGCTGAGTACAGACAGACGGGGGTGGAACTGCATTTGCATTTCTTTTTTCGATCTGACGTCAATAAGGTGCCTTGTTCAAAATCGCCCATTTGAGCTCCGATTTTTTGTAACGCAGAAAAGGATCGCAAATGCTCAGTTTAGACATTTCGCAACTTTTAACCATGGGGGGGCCTAAACAGGGTAGGGGAGCTCACATTAACGTTCAAAAACCTCAGAAAGTGAAAATTTCATGCCATGGGACCTTTAAGTTGTTTAAGATCAATATTACAATTTAAAATGTTCAAATTAAAACTAAATGATCCACTAGTGTCATAGATTATAACAATAGCAGACACAAGCACAATATATCTTCTTTAAGACCCTTTTCTTGAGTTTCTTCCTTGGAACAAATAACACTTCACGTCGTCGTTTCCTCTTGAGCCCTCTAGGCCCCTCCCACAGTAGCTGGCGATGATGAGAGCAGCGTGTATATCCGCCCCCCGCTGGTTACCTCAGGGCAGTGCGGTGTATGGTTCGTGCTAGCCAGGTGCTTGTCCATTGGCATTTTTTGTTCTTTGTTTTGTGCTCTATTATGTCTGCAGCCGGCCCCTCCTGCCCCCTGCTGGCCCCCCTCTGGCCCTGCACTCCTCTGTACCACTCCCTGTTGTGGTCTCAGTGGGGGTCCGCTCTCTGGAGGGGGACTTCTTTTCTCTCCATAAGTGTGGCCATTAGCAGTATAGTAGTACTTAAGGGTATATAGTATTTTTTCGCTACAGCACTTTGAACGATACCCTCTTAGGAAAACATAATTGAGTATTGTTAGCACCTCACAATATTTTTGGAAGTGTATTCGTAGTCTTTGACTGTACTAACCCCACCCTGATAGTATATGATCAGATGTGATGTATTATAAATAGTTAAAGATGCTACAGTGTGTAATTTCAGGTTTGCAGTCTGCTACCATGAAGATTTTATTGCTTTTTTGTTATTTGCATGGAATGTCCCACAGTATGGCATCAACTGTATTAATCTAAAACATGCATTCTTGAGCGTCTGTGAGCAACTTCTCCACAGATATGATGTGTAACTTGGCATAGTGACTTCACTCTCTTGTCACTATGTCTTGTTATGTTTAATGTCATAACACAAACCCTGCATATTTAGGCTCTCAAACAGGAAACCCTCTGTTCCACACACTGTTATGTGAATCATTTGGATGATTTCAGCCCTGGAATTGCCCGTCACTGCTGAACTATGGATTGACAAACTGCTCCGCAAAGCTGGTCACGTGATAGGCTGTGAGCTGGAGACATTTGTCACATTGAGGGACAGGATATCTCATTAGGCTAGTGCTAAAGCGTAGCGCCTATTGTTATTGTTCTGGTTTTTCTTATTATTTCTTCTTATTATTATTATTCTTTTTCTAACCACTTTTTGCAGGTTTCGAGTACTTCCCACCGACGAAAACTCACGAAATTTTGCACAAAATTCAAGAATGCCAAAAAAAGAATTTACAAATATTCTGTATTAAAAAATCATTAAAAAATGGCTCGACAGCGCCCCCTGGAAAATCAAAATACATTGCCCCTATGGCTATACCCGTGTTGCCATGCCAACAGGCCAAACATCTGTCCTCGCCAATGGGACACCTGGCAAAAACTTTGTCGTAGCCAAACCAAATTTGGTACACAGATGCATCATGGGAATGGGAACAAATAAGTATATTACACCGCTGCTAGGCGACCAACAGGAAGTCAGCCATATTATATCGAGCACGTGACTCGGCGCCGAAGGCAAATTTCCTCGTATTTTAACGAACTCCTCCTCAGGTTTTTGACCCAGACTCACCAGAATTGTGCTGTATCATTTCGACAAGTGGGACATTAAAAGTTATTAAAAGCGTTCTAAAAGACTGAACAGTGTTTCAGTGAAAACGCCACAAATTTCAGGTTTGTTTTTGCAGCTCGCCATTCCATTTTGACGAGTGATAATCCGTGCGTACTTTGGCCGATTTCACTCAAACTTTAATCGAAAATAAACTTTAATCGAAAATAACAGAACAGTGCATGAAAGGCTTATGAGTGACCCTCCTCTTAAAATAATTGAAATTAAAAGGCGAAACATACCCCTCCACCCCCAGGCATTCAACACACACATGCATCCAGCTAGAGACAGTGCAAGCGAGGGCCGATCATCGCCGCTTGCTATTCTATTTTATTCTGATTTGTACATATACATTTATTATTTATTATTTTTTATAATTATGTCTCATTTCACACTGGTCTATTGCTCTTTGCTTGCTATTCCATCTAATTTTTGTTACCCTCTGTTATATTATATTTGATGAGTGAGCTACTGTACGCAAAACAATTTCCCTTGTGGATCAACAAAGTCTAACTAACGGTAAAAAGTAAGTTGAAAACTACCACTTCATGATATCACAAGGTAGAACAGAGAATTTTGAGCTTTTGAGATGTAGACAGACTAATAACAAAGGGTTACTCAAACATGTGAATGAAACAAAACACATCTGCAAGTATGTCATTGCAGGATCAACACAAGGAACCGTTGACTCGCTAAGATAGTCGAGAAGTACTAATAGCATGCAATAAAAATACAAAGGAAAAAGTAAACGATATAATAAAAAATATGTAATAAAATATAATAAAATACAAGGGTACAGGTAGGATTAAATAAGGTGTAAGTAGAGTATTTCACAGGTGGTAATACTGCTCAGATGGATTTGGTATTGCACATAATATAGTATAAGTATTGCAGGTTATTGCACAGGTAACAGTAGCATTTACAGTGAGGTAGTGACATACATGATACATTCATATAGAGCAGCAGCAGTAAACATTATGCATAATCAAAAGTAGTTTAGTGCAGTATTATTGAGAGTTCAGTATTATTTAGATTGTTGATACTGTAACATGGCTTACAGTTTACAGCTTGCAGCATGAATTGCATGGGGAAAATAGTATTCTATTATTAACGTTAAGATAACATTACAGAATACATATTTTTATTTATCCTCAGTTGGCACAGTGTGGGATTTGTGCGCCTCTTATTCCTCTCAAACATTTATAATGGTAGCCATAGTAGCGTGTGTGTCCTTGGTGTGTCCTTCACAGGGAGCGGACATGTCTTTGTTGATTGTGCGCACAAATCAGAACACTTTCAAAGTAAACTGAAGTGCTTTAAGAGCTGCACAACTGTAATTTGCAATCACTTGAAGAGAAGCAAAGTTGATTTTAATTTTGGAGAATTTGTCCCAAAGTGGGTGTAAACAGAGGGGATGAGAAACACCAAATACCAGTGTGGAGCAGGATGTGCGCTAAAAGTAGATCTGTGTTTACTGACTAAAATGTCACTTTGGCTTTAGGGAACACATGGGGAATGGGCTTATGAGAGTTTGCATGGCTAAACTCACTGCGCACATAACAAAAACACTTCACTACTTTATGTGGAGCATGACTGAGTCTAGATACAGGGCTCTCAAGTTTTGAGCGGGGTCGTGCGTGAGACTGCGTAATTTCCGAGGAGCGGGGGGGTAGGGGTGCTGAAAACGCGCGGTGCCTGCATTATCTAACCGATTTTCTAGGCACAGAAGCGCTGTGCGCTGCGCTTGAATTGTGTAACTAAATTTCAGCGTGAGAAATACCATGTGTGGCGTGTGAGCGTGTGAAGACGTCGAATTGCGTGTGTCACACTCTCAATGCGTGAGACTTGAGAGCCCTGGAACAAAGAGGTTTATATGGTCTTTGAATAGTGCAATTGTAACTTTGACTACACACAGAGATGAATAATCGGGGGTGACAGTAGCTCAGTGGTTTGTCCAGTGATTCAAAGGTTGGCGGTTTGAATCCCGCTCTCCACATAACCATCATTTAACCCAGGCTGCTTTGCACAATCATTCCGATCTGAAAGACAGCCTGGCAACGAGGCTAAAGAGATCCTGAGCGGGGGAGCTAATCAGAGGGGTGGAACGATGGTGACGTGTACTACACAACAAAAATACGGAGGGTCCACCTTCTCTCATATTTATCTTACACAAATGGCATTATCGTTCGGTGCCATTGTTTAATCGTGTTTTTGTTTTGCCTTCTGTTTTTACGGAGATTGGGAAAAATGGCGGCGTTTCCTTCTTTTCTCCCCCGTCGTCGGTCTAACTACGTCATCAAGTACAACTGACATGATTGGCTATGGGCTACGTATACGCCAAATGATAGACATTCGTAACGCCCAATGAACGGCCGTTGGAAATCGCAAACCACACCTCCGCAATGAGATATTCAGTAGGTGGCTCCCAGACCATATATCACTTGTGATATGGTCTGGTGTAAACCAGGCAAACCATCATTAGTAGAGCATTCAGATCCATTGACTCACAGGTTGGCGGTGCGATTCCCGCTCCTGTTCCTGGATTTAATTGCTTTGAGTGCCTTGAAGGTGGAAAAGCGCTCTATACAAATGTGATAATTTACCATTTAACTAGTGCTGTCAGGCAATTAAAAAATAATCTAATTAATTACAGGATTTGTAATTAATTAATGTAATTAATCACATTTTAATCTTGTGTGTGAGAGAGAGAGAGAGAGAGAGAGAGGCAACCCATTTTGTGATTGAGGTTGTGAGTTTTTCTGTGGTCGCTTTGCTCATTCGTTTCCCAAATTCTGTGAGTGTTGTTTGTTGAAGTGCGTTCACGCTCGCTCTATCACCGGTAACGGTGGAACTTGTCCGGACGTGTTTATCGTTCAAATGATCCGTCAGGCTGGAGCAGCTTCAGTGATTGGAAAATTATTTTAAACAAAAGCTCCAAATCACCACTTTCTTGTTGATTGTCCTGTCTTCGTTCTTTTTATAAATAAACTTGCCATTCAAAGGCCCGAGCAGTGATTTGCTCGCACGCCAAATTTAAAATGCGTGGGCACTGAATTGCCACTCATAATTAATTGCGTTATAACACATTAATTAATCAAATTAACGCATTAAACTGACAGCCCTATATTTTACTATTAATTATATTTTAAGGTGCACTATGTCAATTTTCTGTTGGAGGGTCTGTCACCTGCTTGTGTCCATGGTGATGTTATGGGTTTAAAGTAGAACTAAACACTCAATCTACTTTATTCCGTTACTAGACTAATCAATAATCAACCTAATCATTTTTGGCAACTTTAGTGCAGGTACATTTGCAGCTTTCTGGTTAAAAAAGGACAACCCAGAAGTTCCACAGACCCAACACAAAAAAGCTACATAGTGCACCTTTAAGAACAATAGCAGCACAATAGTCAATTTATTTTGTATTGATTTTATTTTTATTGTTTTGTATCATGAGTCAAAATTCTGTAAAACATAAAGTAGACAAATGTTTTTACGAATCATTACAAAACATTTTCACTTTAACGAGGCTCACAGTGTTATCCATACGCTGGCTGGCTGTTTAAAGTACATCATTATTGTCTCTATGGATATAGAACTTTCATCCACTCATCTCCATATCATATTTTTCACTGCTAGATCCGACTCCCTCTTAAAGATTCTACATTTGTCTGGTAGTTTTTATTTCAGCTATTTTCAAATAATTAAAGGGCCTGTATTACACAATTTTCTGATCTATTATAATGTTGTTTACTCATCACAAAGAGACCAAACGTGTTTTATTTCATTCACACATGTTTAACACACAAACCCTGTATATTTAGGTGGTGTTCTTCTCTCAAGAAGAAAACACAACAAAAGGTAAAAGGTAGCTGTTAGCTTCTCTTCATGACATCAAAAGGTGGAACAGAGCATTTTGAGCTTTGGAGATGTGATGTGTGAATGAAACAAAACACAACTTCAGTTCTCTTTTTGATGACGTAACAACATTATAACATGATTAAGGCTACGTTCAGACTGCAGGGCTTAAAGCTAAATTTGGATTTTTTTTTTTGTGAAATCTGATTTTTTTGCGAGGTCGTTCACATTTCCAGTTAAACGCGACTTGTATGTGATCTCCAGTGTGAACTTTAAACACCCCAAAAGTGTCCTGATGCGCCTTGGAGGACACGACGAGGTCACGTGCAGCGAGCGTGCTCAGTGTTTACGGAAGTCGTCTAAACATGGACACTAGCATTGAGCGCCTGACGTTTTTAATGTTGCTGTCGTACCAGAGCCAGAACATGTACAGCTTATTTCTTTAAAGGATGAGATTGAGAAGGAGAAGGACAAGGTTTTTGGCCTTGGCGTTTTGTGGGGCAGTGGCAGCAACGTCTGTAGAAAGGAACGTGTTGGTGCTGAGAGTGGTGGGATTGCTATGTGCTTTGCTGCTTCACTGACATGGACTTCATACACAATTTTTGTATGAGGAAAAACGTTTGTGTACATTTGTGAGCGCCTACTTGTACCACTCTCACTTGTTGATGGTCAGATGAATGCGACCTTGCCATTCAGGCTGAAGTCGCATGTCAAAAGATCGGATATGTATCAGATTTAGGATCACATATCCAAGTGGCCTGGGTGGCATTTGAAAAAATCGGATCTGTGTCGTTCAGACTGTCATTAGAAGATCAGATACAGGTCACATAGAGGCAAAAAAGATCAGATGTGGGTCACTTCAGGCTGCAGTCGTAGCCTATAAGCTCACGAGTCAATTTTGTTTAATACAGCACCTTTAAAACTCACCGTTAAACTGTTGTCAGACTATTCACGGGTTCTAACTTATGCAAGATTTTGAGCACTTTTCCCTATTTATAAGATATAATAATTTATTTTAAACTTAATCCCTATGGCAACAGTCCAAATTCCTCATCATCCTGGAGCCTGTGCATGGGACTAAACAGCTGTATGTTGCATCCGTCGTTCCAGCTTTGTGATGGGTGGTGAGTCGCGGCTAGGTGGGGGTGCGGAGAGGCGCAGGGGGCGGAGTCTGTGGTTGGCGGGGAAGATTGACGCGCTGTTTTATCTGGACATCTCTGTCAGTCACGGGGCCCATTTAGAGCGGCCCCGCACACGTCTTGGGGCTGTCACGCTCAGACTGTTACATAAGCTGCCACTTGACAAGGCTGGCCCCACACAGACAGAGGAAGGCAGGCCCTCACTCACAGGCGCTGATGGGCTCCACACATACATACAGCAGGCTAATTAGGATATTTTAGGGTTTGGTTTGATTTGGTATGCTACATTTTTAATTGACAGTTTTCTTGTTATAGAAGGTGAATAAATAAGCGCTGCTGTGAGTCTTGTGTGTGTTGAGTCTTGTACAAAGTTAGAATCTGCTAGGGTTTTGTCAAAAGTATAAAAAAAAACAGATACTAACCAGTTCTAAAACTAGTATCAAAACTCATTCAAGTCAGAAAACTACAGGCTAATGCTGAACAGCTTCCGGCAGTGAGACTCTGAATGGACTCTATATTTTGTCTGGAAATCCAGAAGGATATCTCTGTATTTGTTGTACAGATCCATATCCGTCTGGTCCCCAATTCCTCCGCCCTATCAGAAAGCCCGGTTAAACACGGTCGGGCAATCTGATTCATCCACTGAAGTGACGTATCCTTTGGCTGCAACGTCACTCTTAGGCGGCGGAAGTTCCCCTCAGTTTTGAATCAAGATGGCACACAGGAGAGCTGAAAGTTTATTCCATTCAGCTGTAAAATCTTAAATAGTAGGGGTGTGAATCTTTCACTCACAAAATGGTTCGATTCGAATCTCGATTCACAGGCTACGATTCGATTCAGGGACGATTCATAAAATTAGTAAACGATCCGGTACGATTCGATTCGATCCGATTCGATCCGATCCGGTTCGGTTAATTTCGATTCAATACAAATTGACAACTTTGCTCCCAAGTTCTTTAAAGTTATTGAGAAGAAAAGGAGAGAAACAAAAATGAAATTTCAAAATAATATCCTTTTGTTTATTTAGTGTCCAACAGACAATACACCAGGTCTACTGAAAAACTCTGCTCATACTTAAAATACAACACATTCCTTCCCTCAAGCAATACAAAACAATAAGGTTAGATATCAAAAATAAAAAAGTCGTTATAAAACAAGCAAGTTGCCTATTAAAAGGCAAAAATCTGAATGAATCAGAATTAGTGCTTCAGTCACAGTTTCAGTAACTGTAAAAGTGCAACATATCACTGACAAGAAGATAGATATTGCTAGGCAGTTATAGAAAACACTAGCATGTTAAATCCAACATGTCTTTTATGCCTGTAATGAACTTTTCTTAACAAAAAAGAAAGAAAATCAGAGAAAGCTCTTAACACTGAATAATACTTTCTCTCCATCTCATAACATTTCCTTACTCTCCTTTGAGACAAAAATCATGTGAAGTACATTTCTATACACACAAATCATAAGTATCTAAATACAGAAATGCACCAATTCTGATTATACATTGTATTTTCACACAAAAGTAAATAAGCCAAATCAATTTTAGCCCAAATCAAATATACATTGCCAATACATGAATGTTGTCTAAATAAATCACCCAATCCACTAACTGTGACAATAAAAACGCTAGTATCATACAATTGTTATGGTCTATAGCTGCTATGCAGACTACTGAGCTCAGTGAAACATCAGACCGACAGTGAGTTTTATCAACGCGACACAACACTGGCACAAAAGTTAACCACGTATAGGAACCATGTCCATAAATAGCGGTAGCGCACCAAATTAACTTAAACAACAGCTCAATAAAAGGAAACTTAGCTTAGCTTACCCATAGAGTAGATCTCCTGACGAGACACGACGTAGGCGGCGGACCCGCCCTCCGCACAATCCGAATTGGGACACGGCTATACAGTGCAAACATTTTGTGCTCGCTTCCGCATATAGCCCGTGCTGCTCGCATGATTGGCAGTTAACCAGCCAATAAGCTTCAACCCCAGGTAAGTGAACCACCCACCGTTCGCTAAAGAACGCAGACACACACAGGCGGCTTCTGCGCCATGAGAGAGACCGCTCAGGAGCCGAGAACCGATTCTTGGCTGTAAATCCGGTGCATCGGACCTTTCGTAGAGAATTTGGACCGATCCGGGCTCCGCTGATCGGTACACTCAGATCGCAGAGGTCACAGACCGTTAACCGATCCAAATCGGTTAATCTTTACACCCCTATTAAATAGTCTTAAATGACCAAAGACACACAGAGTCATTAAAACCACAGCAGTTGACAGCTCTAGAGCATTGCTTCCTACCAGCCTTGGGAAAAGCTTCATCTATCAAATGTCTCCACTTGTAGCAAAGAAATTGTCCTTGTTCGAACATCCTGTTGTGGTCGTCGTGTCTCCTCTGCTTGCACTCATGGAGCAGCAGGTAACTGAGGCCTCCAAGCTCGGAGTTTTCACTATGCAGATTGGCGTCAATAGGGATGAGGAGATTTTCAGCGGAAAAGCGGTGTTGCTGTTGGGCTGTTGAACGACAAATGGAGGCGCTTGCTGTGTAGCTTTAAGGAGCTTGTTCAGATTGTAGTGGATGAGGTTCATCTCGCATACAAATGGTAAGGTATTATTTTGTTATACAGCGTAACTAACTGCGTACATGTGGTGCTTGCGTTTCCGAGATTAGACGTTTTGGGTTAGCTTATGGCTCGTTTTCCATTCACGTGCTTTTATCTCAGAAGGATTTAGATATCACCAGTGTCAAATGTATTTGTAGAGCACATTTAAAAACATTCACAGTTGACCAAAGTGCTTAACATACAACAACAACCCCCAGATGTGCTGGTACCTTTTGTTGTTCGCCTCCTCAAAAGCTAACTCTTATTTGTTTACTTAAACATTAGCTACATATCGTTAAGAGCTGCATGCAGCATTGTTGTTAGCCTCTACAAAAGCTGAACGTTATTTGTTTACTTTAATGTGAGCTACTTAACATAAACAGCTATATCTGTAATTAGCTTAATTATGTGTATACAGTAATGTTGGATCTTGCACAGATCTGTTGTTTTTATGATATGATCATTGGGTAACAGTCATTAAACCCCTAAATGTAGTAGCGTTTAGTCAAAGAGATTAAAATAAAAGACAAATGATCTCCATACACTGTGTGATGTAAACTCACTGCTGTCAACTCAGAAAACACATTTTCCATGGACAAGCTACAAGTTGATGAGTGATGTAATGAGAATGTATTGTTGTTTGGCTACAATTAATTTAGCGTGCAGATCTTTGTTTTTTGTTTTTTGTTGTTGCTTTTTTCCTATCAGTGGAAGAAAGGAAAAAGTGCATTCAGGGAGTGCTTTGTGAGAGTGGGCGAATCCCGGTCCTTTGTCAAAGCAGGTTGATATTCAATTAATTATTTACCCTTTCAGAACCTATATTGTTTTTGTTTGTGTTGTCTCACAGGTACCCCTATAATAGCCCTAACTGCCTCCGCTGATGTCCAGTCAAGAGACAGAGTAATAAGGCAGCTTCATCTGGAAAAGCCGGTCACTGTGACTGAAAGCCCAAACCGGACATCAGACTTGGACTGATTCTTGTATCAGGGCCTCAGCTGGACTGTATGGACTGGATAGTACAGGAAGTCAAAGGAAAAGGAACCACTATGTCCCCTGTCCTCATCTACTGTAGGACTATAGGAGTTTTCTGCTAACTAAAAGCTGAACTTGTTCTGTTCTGACCGTGAGAGAGAGCGGACATGTTTTCTTTTCCTCTCCTTATCTATTGCTCCGTTGTCTGCGTGCCTCTCTTGTTTTTTGTCATTTTCTCGCTTTTTGGAGCAGATTTTCCAAATTCTTAAAATATGGATGTGATCAGCTGGACCCTCAGCACGATTGATACTCTTTTTTCATGGAGGAGTGCCGCTCCAGGAGAAGCGGTGTGTCCGGATGGTACTTTTGCTGCTGGATATGCGAGGGACTCGTATCATGCGTGGCAAGTCGTATGTTTGGCACCAATGTACCTGGAGGATGTGGAGGATATTTACTGTACGTATTCGGATTTCTGATAGCTGGACATCTGTTAATTGGCCTGGGATTGTCCATGATCTATCGCAAAATTTGTAAGCTGGCAGCAAGTAAAGAGTCCCCCAAGCTGTCTGCAGCAATTTCGAGCCACTGTGAAGCCGTGGGGGATCTCGTGAAAGGATTACATCAGAAAGTGGGACAGGTTGAGGATCTTTTAGAAGGATTTCAACCGAAGGAAACATCTCGACGTTTGGATATCATCACGGGCATGCTGACAGAACTGTGTAAAGCCAATGCAGCGCAGTCTGTGCGCCAAGAGGAACTAATGAGATCTCTCATGAATCTTCATGGCGATATGAAGATGGGGGTCTGGCAAAACCCAAGCTCAATCTAAATTCTTCACCTGGGTCTCTAAAAATGTATTTCATCATGCTAAAGTAATCCCTTTGCAAATTATGTCTCCCTGTGAAAATTTGTCTCCAACAGTTATCTGTGTTTTGACTTCACCTCCCTGCAAGAACACTCCAAGGCCACAGATGTGGTTTGTTATCATGGACTCTACATAAACATGGCACACACTCACTGACACTGACACGATTGAGTAAAATGTTCCCTGTCTTTTAGAAAGGTCTGATCTCTGCTCTCGGCTCAATCAATTTAATTGATTTCCAATCTGATCCCCCCACACCCCTTCCTTATGCTGCCAAAGAAAAAGATCACCATATGTTATATCTCCAATTGTTTTTCTGTCATTACATGTTGTAAAATTGTCACTGATTGTATTGCATCTTTTTTACTCTGCATCTTCCAGTCGGCGGCGTGCGCATGCGCAGCGGCCCCTCCCCTAGCCCGCTCTATCACTGTCCTGCCTGGTTAGTGGGGAAACGAAATTTCGAGTTCACTCTATGTACATATACATGATTGTTTTCGACAATAAAGCAAACTATGACTATGACTTTGACTATGAACTGGGTGAAGATTGTTGGTAGAGACTCTATGCACCAAGCAGAGGGCACGATTTTAGGCATGTTTCATAACAAAACACTCCCACAAAATAAGAGCAGTTTGCTGTCATTATTAAGTGGCGAAGGCAACTGTAAAGTTGTTGGAATGGGTTTAAATTTTCAATATATCTCATGTTGTTATGTACGGTGTTCCGGAGGATGTGGAAGCCATTGTGCAGGAAATAGGCAGGGCAGGCAGAGATGGTAAACAATCACATGCAGTTATTTATTGCATTACACAGCACACAAAGGTACATCATGTAGTCAAGGAGCTGCTAAATACAAAAAGATTTGTACAATCATTCTGACTTAAGTATACCTCAGCAATTATACCAGGTCATCTGTGTTGCACCTACTGTCACGCAGCATGCCAATGTCACCCAGAAGGTTGTCAGGAGACCACCCCAGTGTATGAACTGCCCCATAGTGGTGTTTCTGCACATCCTGTCAGGAGAGAGGTGACATATGAAGACAAGTTGCTCTTACGGGACCTCTTGGAGCAATTTCAAACCACATTAGTTTTGGACACAGAACATTTGTACACCGGCAGAACAGCTTCTACTGGGATTGGCTCCGAACTAATTGATGCTGTCACAGAGTATTTGTTTGTATGACTAAAAATACGTTTTAAGAAAATGCCTTTTACAGATTTTTATTAAATGGCACACCAACGGGGTATTGTAATCAGAGTAAATAATTATTGCCACTGCAACACATTCAATGCATGAATTACATGTTTCTGCTGTAAAATAGTGTGGTAAATGTATACATATTATGCATGTGGAGCGTAGCAACATTTCCTCAGAATACTTGTGGAATGTGATGTACCACAATCTTGGAAAGAGGCTTGAAAACCCTCAAGATGCCTGCTCAGGAGTCAGCCTCCCAGTACTATAAATTATCTGCGTATGTGAGCTTCCAATGAGTTTCTGATCCAGGAAGAGACCGACCAAGATCATATATACCAATGTCCACATGTGGCCTTACCTCACTGTGGTGGTTTGTTTCGATATGCTCTTCTACAGCGATATGATGAATGCAGTGAAGGGATTTATTGTTTATCAGTGAGGATTGCTGGTGTGTGTTCATGAAGAAGTCCAGATTATCAAACAAGGATATGATAACATTCACATTCATATCAGATATGAATGTGGAACATTCACACCTGCAGCTTCTGAGACAGAAAATGGGCTGAAGATGAAGAAGTCTCTCCTTTCAGGATCGTCATCTGTAGAAAAAAGTATGATGAACCAAATTACAAATCCATTCACATACAAACAGTAAAGTAGTATATGCTTATTTAGTTTGTTGTCATACGTTAGTGAAATTATCTCAGGTCCTCCATGTTATCATTCACACATGTCCTCAGAGAGCCCACCTGGGCCAGAGGTCAGGTAAAGTTTTAGCTCCTGTAGTAACTCCTTTTGTTTGCCGATTGCATGCTGGTATGATGTTTTGATGGCCATTTTGCTTAACCTCTTAAAGGCAGCCTTTTAATGCCTCCATGCTGCATTATACTATTTAAATAATAAGCAAAGGCTGACATCCAAGGCTCTCTCCCTGGTAGTGCTATACAAAGTGCAGTGCAAGCACCTGTTAGGCTTTTGCTGCTGATTATTTGGAAAATGGACAGCAAAAAAGGAGAAAGGTTTTCAAGGGCCACAAGAAGATCCTCTGGTGTAGTTTTCCACAGCATACATGTATTGTTTGGGTTTGAGAGGCACTCACATTCTTCACATTTAACTTCAAGTTCTTTATGAGCTGAAATCAAGTTGGCTGCAGTTTTCCACTTTTTATTAGTTATGTTCTGAATGATCCCAGCTTCAGACGGAGAGGAAATCTTGACAACAGTTTTGCTTGTGTACTCAGTAATGACCTGTGAAATAGAAGACACAATGTTCATAAGTGTTAAAGAAGGATGCGACTTACACTTAATAATCATTTGTTAAAAAGACCCTCGATTGATGCACCAAGTCTGTGAGGGGTGGGGGAGAAGATACATCTTTCAACTCAGTCAGTACCCAAATCATCTTCATTTTCTCTTAATTACTATTCAGATAGATCGGGAATGTGTTATAACACATCGATTAGCAGCAATGTCTTATCTTATCTTATCTTATCTTAATGTATGTGTCAACTTGTAAACGAATGGACATTTTAGAAAAAGCAAACTAACGTAATGTAGTTTTATAGGTTAATTATTTGGTGGTAATTACATGGTGATAAATGCCTTAATCCGTAATAACACATTAGTGAATCGGGTTCTTCACTGCCTCCAATGTTTACTTAGATATATATAGACTTAGCACTCAGTAAACTCTCAATAATACTGCACTAAACTACCTTTCATTATGCATATGTTTACTGCTGCTGCTGCTGCTGCTGTCGCTACCTCACTGTAAACTACTGTTACTTGTGCAATAATCTGTGCAATTACCTATGTGCAATATTTATACCATACTATGTGCAATACGAAATCCACATGCAACACCTACACCACACCATATTATGTGCAATCTGTGAAATACTCTACTTACACCTTATTTGAGCTTTGATTTAATCCTACCTGCACCTTTGTACATTGTACCTTGTATTTTTATTACATTTTATTACATATATTTATTATATTGTTTACTTCTTCTCCTGCACTTTTGCAACACTTTTTTTACCATGTATTATTATTGCTTGAATCTTGAATAAAGAGTATAGGCAATAGCACGTCTGTGTGATGCTTCACATGGTTGTGGACTGAGTGGGGGGAGGACTACGCCGAATCTTCGTCAGTACTCTTGGAGTTTTAGAAGGAGTTGAACGTTCTCGTTTGTCACCAGTTCCAGATGATGTTGTTGTTTCAGTAGTGAGAGTTTCCTCGTCTTGTTGCCATTTGCGAAAAATGGGTAGGTCCCGTTCCAAGTGCCCGACAAGGCTTGCACATTCTAACTGATCTATTTAACTCTGGTTTTACTGCAAGGCCCAAGTTCACAAGTCACTGCAACAAAGGTGAGCTTTGTGAGTTTCCAGTTACACCACGTCTCCTCACTTTTTTACCGCAACAATGACACAAGTCATTTACAACGATCTCTGTAGCACTAGCCATGTTGAATTAGCTCTCTGTTCCGTCTCCAGTTCACGTCTCTGTCTGTTTGCTCTTTGTTTTCCACTCAGGAAAATTTGCTGAACCACCAGTGACCAGACTCAGCTGCTGGTACAGCGATGAGTCGGGATTTTTTCAGGCAACTCTATATTACTTTTACTAAATCTGCACTGAATTGTAGCGGTGGTGTGAAGCACTATTTCATTTTTATGTAACATAAAAATGACAAATAAACGAATTTAATCGAATCCTGTCAAATGCTACTTGAGTCAAATGAAACTTTTATGCAATTTTAGAAACACTTTAGATCACACTTTCATACTAAATGAACTGAATAATTTTAAACCACCGTCGGATATTCTCTGAGCTTTGACCAATCAGAGCAGGAGGTGTCGGGATAGAATGGAGCAGAGTCTGCCTGGGCACTCTATGATTTTAAATGTAACTATTTATAATAACATGGTTAGAATTATACTCAATTACAAGTACAGGTTTAAATATCTATATCAAGTACAATTACCCCCAAAAATATAATGAGTAACATGGGTACTTGCATTGTTATTTTCCACCCCGGTACATAGATCACTGTACATACTGGGACAAAGACACATCGCCCCAGCCCAGTACAGTAGTAGTTATAAGCAGGCTTGGGGAGTAACGGATTACATGGAACGGCGTTAAGTAAAAGGATACAAAAGAAAGGTAACTGTATTCCCCTACAGTTACAAAGAAAAAGACGTACTCAGATTACAGGTACATTTAGTGAAAATGGGGATTACTTAGCAGGATTACAATTTGAAAGCATTTTATGTTATTTAATTTTTTCATTTAAAGCCGGAGGTCATATGTAGGGAAAACAGAACGTACAGACTCTGTGAAACAAACTTGCAGCGGCGCGCGCTGTGGAATACACTTGCAGCGGCTCGCACTGAACTTCACGCAGGTCGCGCACTACGGACTAAACTTGCAGCGGGCATGGTTTCAAAAAACGCATTTAGCGGGTGGAAATTTAGGGAGGATTTTATTTTTAAAGAAGACAAAGGGAACAACATCACAGTGCAGTGCAAATTGTGCCTTCCAGCGGTTAAACACCTGTCAATGTCCAAGGATTCTACTTCCAATCTCAAGAAACATTTACAGGTAAGATCGCTAATATTAACGCTTTGATACTGACAGGCCCTAAATGTCCTGCTTCAGTCATGTTATGTGTGAATATGAGTCATTTCTTTGTCTTGATTCATTGGTAGGAGCCAGTTTTGAGTTAGCTATCGACTAGCAAACTATTAGCAAGCTAGCTAACGTTTGCAGACACACTTTATGTGTACTTTTTTTAGTACACTTTATGCATTTGTAGAACGATATTACAATATTTAAACATTATCTAGGCAACATAGTCATGTTAACTGATCCATGAAGACCCTTTAGACAATTCCGAGCAAAGCTACAAAGTTAGATGTAGGCCAGCACGTGTGGAAGAAATTCTCAAGACCTCGTAGGAAAAATGCAGGCACTTTAATGTTGAACATCAGGGTATACAGACATGATTCTTCAGATCTCCTTGTCGTCTCCCATCGTCTCCTCGTCTTGGTACAGAACTGAGCTAAATTTAACCTACAGAGTAGTTAACCATTAACTCCTTAGGTAACCCTTAGGTAATGAACTTATGCAAACGTGGTACATAACATGATAGTAAAACACAGGCAAAGTCCAGTTTAAAAGACCACGTCTTTAGGTTTTTAACTGAGTCAGCATAAATCAGCCATAGTTGTCGTAAACCTCAATGTATTAGTAACTATTGAGTGATAACACAAGAACAGAACATCAGCGACCTTTGACGTATTTCATAACAAAGATTATTTTCCTCACAGTTCCCTCCTTTGATCACATAAACACATGTGATCACACTTACATAGTAGAGTGGCAAGATGCTCCCTCTACAAATAAAATTAATCATCTCAACATAACAATTTAACCTTAGCATTCATAGAGCATAACACATCTCAATGTCTTTATGTCAATATATCATGTAAATCATTGTACAAAACTCGGACGGCAGAATAAGTCACAAGGAGCAACACCTTAGGGCTTAGAATTTAGATCATTTATTTATTCAGCCAGAACTTAATTCGTTCAATTTTAATCAGACTAGATTAATGTATCAGTAAGTCAAAATTACTCTATTAAACCTCTGAGGCAAGGGACAACGCAACAGCCAATTACAATTAAAATAGCAATTGCAGTCACTATGAAAGTGATAATGGAGACAATTATCGCAGCCCATGGGCCAAACATTTTATGAAACCAACTTGTCCAGGCATATTCAAGTACACCAGAGTTTCTTTAAGCTGTGAGGACAAGGACCTCTTATGGACATGGTCCGGTCCAGTTTTATAGAACTTGGGTCGGTTTTAAGTTCAATGAATCTGTAGGACCTATAGTGAATGGGATAATTAGCATAATTGGCACACACACCTCACCATGTTGGAGATAGTATTGCATATAGACGGAAGTCTGCACATAACCACCAAATATCTGCTCATGAAATGGATTGGTTAGTCAAAAGTGCAAAATTGTCATAATTGTCAGAAGTGAAAGTCTAAAAGTAAAAGTCTGATTACAAAAATTATTAGTGAAACCCTCAATGTCAACTCTGTTGTCAGTCCTTATGTCTGCGTTTGTGATCATATCTCTGAGAAAACATGTATACATTGCAGTTCCCATTTTCCAAGTGGTGGGTATGTCCTTTGAAGTTACAACCAGTAACTTGTCATGGCAGTTAATAACACTCATCAGTCCGTTCAAATGATTTTCTAATAAAGAGCTTAAGTATACTCGTCAAGTCCTTGTTATTGGAATATGGTATGGATGCAGTAGTTAGTTGTGGTCTGGCAGCCGAACATACAATACAATCTTCTGTGGTCAGAGTATGGACCGTATAATGTAATCATTTTAACTCATTTTAGTATGTTTAAAGTGTTTTCTGTCATTTCCAATCCTGTCTCTATTTTTATTGCTTCAGTCAAAGAATTTATTTCATTCACTGGAGCAATCTTATTAGTTACTAATATGGTTATGTGGATATAGCCTTCAAAATTTAAATTGATTCTCCAATTACATGAAACAGTGGTGATTTTTGAGCACTGGAAACCTATAGCATATATTCCTAAGTCACTAACTTCTGGATTTTGAATTGATAGTTGCATCGCTGAGTAGGGGATTTACTCCCTCTGCAATGCTTTAGATCTGCTTGATAAGACACCTCATCTTTCCTGATCTTTGTTAGGTTAATTCTCTGCTGTTGATCAGTTCTAAAATCACCTTGGTCTGTATTATGATGATCGTCCGTACTAGAAATTGCTCTGGTATTGTTTGTGACCCTGTGGTCCTCATAATTATTAGCTCTGGTCAGACAAGTGTCTTTACAAACAATTTGGGTATTAAAAACATAATCTATAGCAGGTATGTTTAACCTACAGTCCAATATTTCACATACGTCGAATAAAACATTACATGTTTGGCCTTCATAGCAATATTTTTCAATTCTGGAAATTTTAGAAAGTTCCCTTTTTGCCCTTTTTAGTGCTCCTTGTGTCTTACCCATATAGTTGGCTGAGTTGGTCGTGCCGTGAGTGGTCGTTGTGGTTGTCGTGTTGTTTGCCAGCCGTCCGAGATCAGTCTCAGTCAGTAGAATGTATCCATACTATAACAGAGAATAATATAATCAGCGTAGTCAAGATTACACATTGTAAATTTAACAAATTATCATAATATGGCCTATACTGTCCTTTTTCTTCTCTATCTCCTCGATCTCCTCCCTTTTTCCTCCCCTTCTGGAGCCTCAACAGCGAAGGGTCGGATGGGGTCATCAAGCTGTTCATCGGTTTCAGCATCCGGTTCTGCATAGGCAGCTTCATCTTGGTTCCAGTAGTCCATTGATGGTTTCTTAAATTCCTGCTGCTTGTTCTTCTTTGAGTTCATTTTGGTATTTCTGCAGTTGGAGTTTCATAGTGGCCAGTTCCAGCTCTTGCTTCTTCTCCTCGGCCTCTTTTTTACCTCTATGGTACTTGTTTATTTGATGGCTGCAGTGTGCATCGAACTCATCATCAGATTTAGTGTATATGCCCATCACATCGTCCAGAGCGTCTTGCACTGCTTTTGGCATACCTTTCACCAGAGCTGAGCGATAGATGATTGACATTCCTGCTCTGGCATCGATCCGCTCTCCTGTGGCATCATGGTATAGATTAGTAGCACGTTGTTTGTAACTGTAGTAGTCTTCGTTGTCTTTCATTTGCATTGACAACAATTCTTCAGTCACGACAGAAGGATAGCGTTGACTGAGTTCTCTCTCCAGCACATCACAATAGTTGTATACACCTTCTTGATCACGCAGTGCATATCTCAAGCTCCTTTCGATAGCTTTTTTGATGTTTCTGGCAACAGTTTCATCAGCAGCTTTGGTCAGAGCAGCCTGAATATCGCCCCAGCAAAGTTGGTCTCCTGCGGTTTGTTTGAAAAGAGCTCTTAGCCATGGTAAGCCACCTTTGGTAAGTCTTGGAAGTGTCAACATCAAAGCACTCCAGTCTTTGATTGAAAATGGCTGATAGACCACAGTTTGACCATCTGTTCTCACTGGATACACACTTGCTTTTGGCCCTCGTTCCTTCAGCAACTCTCCTGTCAGTACTTTGTATGTTGCCTTGGAGGATGAGTCTTCTCCAAATTGGGAGGGCTTCGAGAATGTAGCAGCTTTAGTATCGGGGCTTCTCAGCTTGCCGCTGGTGTAGGGTGAGGGATGGTATGGTCTTGGTGACTTGTGGTAATAATCTCTTCGTTCAATAGGTGGGTCGGGTAATGGTTGGTACATGTTATCAAATAGAGAAATCTCTCTGTCAGTGTCCTCATCCCATGCCCTTCTACTTCTTCTGTGTGACCTTCCTCTTCTCTCAGCAGACCCTTTTTCATCTTCGGTGTCACAACAAGAGTCTCTGAATTGTCTGCGAGTTAGCACTGAATCTTCCTTTATTTTCACTTCTTTTCCGGTTTTCTTTAGGACCAAGATAGAAGACAGTTCTTTGGTATCTTATAGGACTTTCAGGACTTTTGATTTGCTCGGGCTTGTTTGGGGTCCGCTTCATCCTGGAGTGCTTTATTCAACCAATATTCTGTCAACTGGCCAACCATGATAAAGTGTGAGGACATTTTGTGGTAATTTGTTTTTTGAAGTTGAATTATTTATTTATTATACAAATTTTGGGCACAACGTCCAGTTTATGGCTTTTTAGTGAATGTATCGCTATTTTGAGTACTGTGTACTTTTGATTCTACCTTTGGCTCTAAAAAATTTAATTCTTGGGGGCTTCTCCGTTCTATAGACAGTTCTCTAGAAGGGAGAAGAAATTTGATTTAGATAATTGTAACTTCAGGTTATAATTAGTTTAAAATATTTAATTTAAAATTTCAATCACCTAATTGACGCACAGTTTTTTGCCTCAATTAGAATATGTGTCTATCACGTTTTGTTGTCTGCGGGACGGTCCGAATTGCAGCTATTAAGTTTTAAGCTTCTGCAACAAAGAGAGAGAAGTAGCGTAGGAGTAAACGTAGAATTTTGAAAATAATTATTTTATTAATATTTAATTTAGATAAAACAAGAAAACTCCCAATCTTAAGTTAATTATAAAAGCAATTAGTTTATCCAGTACCTCCTTTAATATGACAGGTGATATAACCTTTTATATTTTTGAATTGTACCCGAAAAAATGAACTGTAATAAATTAAAAATAACTTTGAGCAATTTAAACCTCTATACTCCAATTATTTGTGTTAAATTTTAAAATGTATCTACCTCCTCAATTGTTTTAGGACCTGATTGCCGATAAGATATTTACTTTAATAATTGCAATGCTGTCTCAATAGCTTAAACTGTTTCTTATTTATTTATTATTTCGTTCATTGATGGCACCGTGCAAAGAGTAATTCTCACACTGCTCCTTTAAACTCAAACTAGTCCAACTCGTACTGAGCAAACATACAGACCAGAGGCGCTCCGAGCCTGAAGCAACAAAGCGCTTTCTTTAATTCCCACATAACACTCAAAATACAGATTGACACTATTCTATCCTTGTCCCTAATTTTTCTAATTCCTTTTTCTCAACTCTTACAACATTAACAAGAACAACAACATTAATAGAGCTAAATTACAAAGAGCTAACAAAGAGCTCATATCTTTCCCTGTGACCTCTTGACCTCTCTGCTCGCTGCCGCTCATACACTCACACACACACACACACACACTCAGAGAGACCGCAGGCAGAAATACACAAACACTCATAACAAGATTTATTATTCCCATGAAATTGATTAAGCTAGCAAATCTTTGTGAGCTGAATTTAAAATATTTACAATTGTATTAAATTTAGAATTTATTGGTTTAAGTAAATTACACAATGCAAGACTTTTACTTGAGATTTGCCAAAACAAGACAATTTTCAGTAAATAGAAAAATCTCCCGTTTTAGGTTATTCTCCAAATATTCCAGGACATGCAATAATTTCAGAGATTTATTCCGAATTTTAAGAACATGCAATTTATTTCTAAGAACATGCAATTTTAAATTATTCAATAAATGCAGAATTATTTGATCCAAGTATCATTTGTAAGATCATGACACTCACACAACCAGAATTTCCACAAACATCTCTCCAATAAATGCCATAATTCTTATCTCTCAACATTCTTCTATCACATTTTATTTATAATCCAAACTTTCAACAAAACTTTACATAAACCACCATAGCCAATATTTAACTCAGATCAAAACTGGATTTTATCAATCATAAACAACTCTGAACACCTCATCTCATGCTTGCTCAAATAAGTGCTTCTTAATAATTTAAACCATTTACAAAGTGCCATCAATTTGAACAATTTATTTATACTGTCTTCCTCTTTAAATCGACACCAAGAAACAAATCTCCCAGGTAATTCTAAATGTGTCCTACTCGTCTTTTTAATTTTTTCAGTATCTGCGTAATTTTGGTGGAATTAGCCGAACACAGACTTTTCGTTATATTTTCAGCTTTTTCTGTAATCTCCTTTACAAGCTCAGCTTTTAGTTTCAAGTGTATTTCTTTTTCACAAACTTTTGATGACGCTCTCGTAACAGTACTACCAGACGGGAGAGTCATAAAAAGGCAACCTGCTTGTGATTTAGGTCGGTTTTTCCAGGTACAACTCAATTTACTCAATTTCGGTCACATCAGTTTCCTGTACCAAAGTATTATTAATTTCGTCACAAACAAAATTGCGCATCCCCTATAAGATTGAGTATGCTACGAGTGTCTGTCAATTCGTGTTAGTTGCGTTTAGTTGGACAATTGACCTTCGGCCAATTTTACAGAAGCAAGTGACGTCATGTTCTTCGAACTCTTACTTCTGCATCTTGGGTGTCTTGAGAGCTTAAGGCAATCAAAAACACCAATAATGTTACTTTCAGTATCTGTTGATACTATATTTTGGAATTCCTTTTTTTGTAAACTCAAATTAGGAGTTTTTGTTTTTTCTTTTTGTGTAAAGTTTAACCACAAAAGTGTTTTTCTTACAAAATCCGCTTTTTTTCTCTCTTCGTGCAAAGCAATAAACACGGAACTTAATTAATAACTTTGTTTTTAATCACGCTTTATCAAATTTAAAGCTTAAACGCTCATTATTATTTTTATTCTACGCTCCTTCTTTTCTCACGTGTTGGCGTACAAACACGGACTTTTTAATTACTGATTTTATATTGTTTTAAAATTACCACTTAATTTATTACAAAGGTCCCTCACAAAACATCACATATAATTTTGGTTTTGGCCAAATGTGACAGATATTCTTTGAAAAAGGCACTGCCATACCGTTTTTGTAGAGCTCTGGATGCGTTGTTTCTCAGAGGGGCCTTTGGGGAGACGACGGCCTGGTCCTTTCTGCATAGTTCTTTCACGTCGCGGGTCACCAAATTGTGGAAGAAATTCTCAAGACCTCGTAGGAAAAATGCAGGCACTTTAATGTTGAACATCAGGGTATACAGACATGATTCTTCAGATCTCCTTGTCGTCTCCCATCGTCTCCTCGTCTTGGTACAGAACTGAGCTAAATTTAACCTACAGAGTAGTTAACCATTAACTCCTTAGGTAACCCTTAGGTAATGAACTTATGCAAACGTGGTACATAACATGATAGTAAAACACAGGCAAAGTCCAGTTTAAAAGACCACGTCTTTAGGTTTTTAACTGAGTCAGCATAAATCAGCCATAGTTGTCGTAAACCTCAATGTATTAGTAACTATTGAGTGATAACACAAGAACAGAACATCAGCGACCTTTGACGTATTTCATAACAAAGATTATTTTCCTCACACACGCAAGCTGGACGAACATCCTGTCCAGCTGCGGAGATCGGGCAAGATGACTGTCCCGGTAAAACTAAAACTTTAACTGAAAATATAATTTCGTTGAAGTCATAGGTGTTTAGGTGTCCTCCTAAAAACTTTTAATTGTATTGTAATTTTTTGTTGTTATAGGATATTTGGTGTTAAAGTAATCCAAAAGTAACTGAAAGTAATCAAGTTACATTACTTTAATATTATAGTACCGGGATTACGTTACTGAATACATATTTTAAGGAGTAACTAGTAACTGTACCGGATTACATTTCTAAAGTAACCCTCCCAACCCTGATTATAAGTTTACATCAAATAACCATCGAGTAACTAGATGTGCTCTTCTTTAGGTCACATTATGAATACGCAACCTCCTTCACTTTGACATAAACATACAGCTCATATTGTAAGTCTTACTGGTCTTCCAGATGATACAGTTAAGTGTAAAGTCAATTCCTCCATCTCTCTCTCTCTCCATCTCTCTCTCCCTCTCCACCTCTCCCTATCGGACATAACATCCGGAGACGATGGAGGAGATTGGTGGCCAGGATGCTGAATTTTTCATGAGGCAGGAAAGGTTAGATAAGATCCTCCCACATACCCAAGATAGTACACTCTCCGAGCACTTCTAAACCCAATGGTAAAAATATATCTCTGGTTTTTGAATGTGACCTCAAAAGTGTAATAAAACTCTTCGAAACCACGACAACGGAGATCCTATTTGATCTATTTGGCTAGTAATCTTGGCTAAAAACACATATTTGTCATCATTTGCATTGCCTGAGATAGCCTGTCTATTAAATAAAGCCCAGTCCCCAGACAATGCATCTAGTTGAAATACATCGCAATCATTTTTCATATTCAGGACCTGTCAGATTTTAAATGTTAGCTTCCCATCGACTACAAATGAGTTTTTCGAAACAATTACAGTGATTAGCTTATCATAAAGAACGCTGAAGGAGAAAGGTGGGTGATTCTGATGTTATTGTAATTCTATGGGTGAAGGAAATGAAAGATGTATTGGAATAATTGTATTGTTTGTTTGATTGTCTGCAAATGTGAGTATAAGGTGTTGCCAGTTTAACAAAATGTCAAATTCTAGATAATGTGAATAAATCAGTCAGTTGAGATTTCTGTTGTGTTTTGATTTGGTAGGTTTGGTAAGAGCTGGTAACGGTTATCAATGCATTTTGATAAGTTTGCATCAAATTTGCACGCTTTATAAATGTGTTTTGTTACGGACAAGCGTTTTGTTTATTTTATTTTATTTGTTGTATTTTAGTTGGTATATGTGAATGTGTTGTGTTACATGAGCCATTTCTCTGTGTTTTTCTATGGGTGCCGCCATTTTGTAAGGTCCATGTATGTGGGCGGGACACTTCTTGTCCCGCCTTCAGGTTCAGAGAATGCTTTCTGATTGGATGACTTTGATCTAGCTTTATTCTTTGTTCTTTGTTCTTTTATCTGTGGTCTTACCGGCTATAAATTCAGACCTTAGGGGGTCACTGACAGAGAGAGGACAGACACCACTGAAGACACACCGGAAGGTCCAGGACCCAAGCAAGAAGAAGCTCGGTACGGACGGCAGGTGGCGGTGCCGTGAGCTTGTATTTGTGTTGTGGGTGCTGCTCCAGCGCCTTGGATTACACGTTTTCTGCGGACTCTCTGCCTCGAGGGTGCCACTGGAGAGGATTCCGTGCATTCCATGGACTTCTGGAGACTACGGGCAGTTGGACTGGTGGGAGGACGGCCAAGTCACGTGCGCACGCCAGTGGTGCAGGACTGTAGGATACCTGTGTAAACTTTATTCTGTTGTTTTGTTTCTTTTTTTTTTGTGTGCGTGTGTAGTTTTGTATCCCAGATAAACGGAGACTGTTTTTATAACTTTGTGTGGGGCATTGGCTAACTGCACACGTAACATAATTGGGGGCTCGTCCGGGATGAACGCCATGCGTTAGTGAGTCGTTTGTAGCCTGTTAGCATTCGTGAAAGCCAACTTTAGCATCGAGACTCTTCTGTTTTTTTTGTTTTTTTTTGCTTCATCATGGCGAAAGCAGCGCTTGACTTTCTGGAAAATCCAACTGTTAAAGGTCTGCAGGATTTGAGAAAAACTGAATTGCTAGAGGTCACTAGGTCTCTAAACCTGCCTGGTATAAACGCAAAGTGCCCAAAAGCTAAAATGGCTCAGGCTGCTGCCCGGCATTATCATCGTGAAGGCATTTTTAGCATTGCCGATTTAGCTCAGTTTGAGGAGCCTGACTCCCCAGCTGGACCTAGCACAGATAGTGGGAAAGACTTCTCTTTCCAACTGCAGTTACTTCGGTTGAAAAGGGAAAGAGAGAAAGAACAGGCAGAAGAAAGAGAAAAGGAGAGACTTTTCGAGTTGGAGAAGTTAGACAGGGAAAGAGAACGAGAAAGAGAACGGTTGCAAATGGAGAGAGAGGCTTTAGGGGTGCAATTAGAGTTGGCAAGGCTAGGGAGAACAGCCACAGGACACCTCGGTAACTTCGTTGCTAGCAGAGAAGTGAGACTGGTCCCACCTTTTGATGAGCAGGAAGTAGACAAGTACTTTCAACATTTTGAAAAGGTGGCAGGGAGTTTAAAATGGCCCAAGGAGTATTGGCCTTTGATGCTGCAGAGTGTCTTGAGAGGAAAGGCACAGCAGGCTTATTCAGCTTTGGCTGGTGGTGATGCCTCGAGATATGATGTGGTTAAGCAGGCCATATTGACTGCTTACGAATTAGTGCCAGAAGCATACAGGCAGAAATTTAGGGGCCTTAGAAAGGATGAAAAGCAGACCTATGTTGAATTTGCTCATGATAAGGAAGTGTACTTTGAACGTTGGTGCACATCTAAGTCTGTCGATGGTGACTTCAAGCTGTTGAAGGACTTGATGCTGGTGGAGGAATTCAAACGGTGTGTCAAGGATGACATTAAGTCGTATCTGGATGAAAAGATGCCACGACACTCCGGGAAGCGGCTAAGTTAGCTGATGAGTATGCACTGACGCATAAGACTAAATTTGGATTCCAAGACCGGCAGGCTGTTACTAGACAGACTGGTGGGAAACCCATAGCAGCACCGACCACAGGCATTAAAGCCAAGGCGGCTAAGGGTAGGAGTAGAGATGACGATGCCAAAGAGGAGGCATTTATCGGTCCTACCTGTCACTTCTGCAAGAAACCAGGTCATATCATGTCTGAGTGCTTTAGCCTTCAGAGGAGGAAGGAAAGAGAGGCATCTGCTAGTGGTAATGGTTTAGTGGCGTCGTGGATAGAGAGGTCCACGGATATTGGTTCGACTGAGCCATCTGGCCCTGGCCCGTATGGGACCAGAGAGGTCGGGTCGTCTGATCTTTTCAGGAAAGAGTTCCTGCCATTTGTGTCAGAGGGATTTGTGTCCTCAAGTGGGAGTTCTACTCCTCAACCCATTCGAATCCTTCGTGATACTGGGGCTTCCCAGGCACTTTTGTTGAAAGAGGCATTGTCCTCCGGTGAATGTGAAGGCACTGCTGTCGGTGACTTCACACTTGTTCAGGGTATTGAGGGTAGAGGTGTGATGGTACCTCTGCACTCTGTGTTTTTTGAAGTCAGACTTGGTTACAGGACAAGTTAAGGTGGGCCTCATGCCCAATCTGCCTATTAAAGGTATTTCCTTGTTACTCGGCAATGACCTAGCTGGCGGTAAAGTTGTCCCCTCTATGCAGTTGACTTCTCAGCCGAGTACTGAAGAAGAGTCTAATGTGGATTCTGATGTCTTTCCCTCATGTGCAGTTACTCGAGCTGTGGCCAAAAAGGCTAAAGAAGAGGAGGACTATGTGCAATCTAGCACTGTGTTAGGTCAGAACACTGATGAGTCTGGACTTCATGCAAGCCAGGACTCTAGTAAGGGTGGCTGTTATGATGAATTGTCAGATACGTTTCTTGGCACGTTGTTTGAACAGGATCTTGGTAGTTCACCCGTAGAAGTGGGTGAAGATCCTCACGTGTCTGACGGTTTGTCCTTGTCAAGAAAACAGCTAATCGAGGAGCAAAATAGTGATCCAGAAATTGCTGGTTTGAGAGAGAAAGCTCTCTCTGATGACGAAATTGTGAGGGTGCCAGTTGGTTATTACCTCAAAGATGGGGTTTTGCTGCGAAAATGGCGTCCCCGTGATATTCCTGCCAGGGAAGACTGGGCGGTTGTCCAGCAAGTTGTTGTTCCCAAAGCCTACAGGAATGACATCCTCACTATGGCCCATTGCTTACCACTAGGTGGTCACCTTGGTGTTAGGAAAACGGTTAATAAGATTATGAAGCAGTTTTTCTGGCCAGGTGTACATAAGGATGTGGCTACCTTTTGCAGGACATGTCATAGTTGTCAGATGGTTGGCAAGCATCAGTTAGACCCTCCTGTGGCTCCACTGAAACCCATCCCAGCCTTTGGTGAACCTTTCTCCAGGGTGATTGTGGACTGTGTGGGGCCTTTGCCGAGAACTCGGTGTGGAAACGAGTACATGTTAACCATTATGTGTGCCGCCACAAGGTTCCCTGAAGCAGTTCCACTTCGTAATATTAAAGCAGCCACTGTTGCGAAGGCCTTGACTAAATTTTTCACCTTGTTTGGTCTGCCTAAAGAGATCCAGTCAGATCAGGGAGTAATTTCACCTCTGGGCTCTTCCAGCAGGTCGTGTACGAGCTGGGGATCAAGCAGATCATGTCGAGTGCCTACCACCCTGAGAGTCAGGGGTCTCTAGAGAGATTTCATTCTACTCTGAAAATAATGGTTAGGGCATACTGCTTGGAGAATGAAAAGGACTGGGATGAAGGGGTTCATTTGTTGTTGTTCGCTGCTAGGGAGTCAGTCCAAGACTCTCTTGGTTTTAGTCCATTTGAGTTGGTGTTTGGACATCAGGTCAGAGGACCGTTGGCCCTCTTGTGTGAGCAGTGGACCCACAAAGACACGCATGTGAATCTATTGGATTATGTGTTGACCTTCAGGGAGAGACTTCGCAGAGCCTGTGCATTGGCTCGAGAAAAGCTGGAGTCTACTCAAGGGAAAATGAAAACGTGGTATGATCGTAAGGCCAGGGCTAGGACTTTCAGACCAGGGGACAAAGTGCTTGTGTTGTTCCCACTACAGTCCAATCCCTTGCGGGCTCGGTTTCACGGCCCCTATGAGATACATTCAAAGGTCAGTGACCTCAATTACCTTGTGTCCACCCCGGATAGGAGAAAGGCTAGACAGTTGTGCCATATCAACATGTTGAAGCCTTACCATGAGAGATCTGTGGAGGCTGTGTCAGTGGTTAGTCAGCAATGTGGTGAGAGCCCTGTAGGGGATGAGGAGTTGCAGGATGAGGAACCCTCTGTTAGGCCTGACATCGTTCCCTGTAGATTGTCAAATTCTGAAATTCTGCAGAGCCTTGACCTAAAATTGTCTCACGTAGAGCCTGCGCAGAGAGACCAAATGACTGCCTTGATACTTAAGTACCAGGATTTGTTTCCCGATGTGCCAAAGAGAACTCATGTGGCCATTCATGATGTTGATGTGGGTGACGCTCCACCCATCAAGCAACATCCTTATAGAATGAGTCCTGTGAAATGTAAACTGGCTGAAGGTGAGGTGCTGTACATGTTGGAGCACGACATTATTCGGCCATCGCATTCTGATTGGAGCTCGCCATGTGTGTTGGTGCCAAAGTCCGATGGTACTCCACGATTTTGTACTGACTATAGGAAAGTAAATGCTGTTAGCAAAACGGATGCTTTTCCAATCCCAAGAGTGGATGACTGTATTGACAAAGTTGGACAAGCAAAGTTTCTCACGAAGATTGACCTGTTGAAAGGGTATTGGTGTGTTCCGCTAACTGATAGAGCTAGGGAAATATCTGCATTTGTCACCCCGTCAGGGTTGTATGAGTACAATGTACTCCCATTTGGAATGAAGAACTCACCCGCTACATTTCAGAGAATGATTCACTCCGTGGTTAAGGGCTTACCCAACACCAGTGCCTACATTGATGATTTGGTTACAGGGAGTGACACCTGGGAAGGTCATATCGCTGATGTTGAAAAACTGTTACAGAAACTGGCAGAGGCCAATCTTACGGTTAATCTAGCAAAAAGTGAATTTGGCTGTGCCAGTGTTACCTACCTGGGGCATGTGATTGGCCAAGGCAAGGTGGCTCCCGTTGAGGCTAAGATCCAGACTATAGTGGCCTACCCTGTTCCCACCAGTAAGAAAGCTTTGCGGCGATTCTTAGGCATGGTAGGATACTACCGCAAGTTCTGCAAGAACTTTGCCGATGTAGCCCTGCCATTGACAGATTTGCTCAAGAAACGTGAGGAGTTCGTGTGGACTGACGCCTGCCAAAAGGCATTTGACAGACTAAAGTTTGTGTTGTGTCACTTCCCTGTTCTCCGTTCACCTGATTTTGGCAAACCGTTTGCCCTAGCTGTAGACGCTAGCGAGGATGCAGCAGGTGCCGTGTTATTACAACAAGATACGAATGACTGTGTGGAGCACCCCATAGCTTACTTTTCCAAAAGCTAAACCGACATCAAAGAAACTATTCCACTATTGAAAAGGAGCTTTTAGCCCTGATTCTGGCCCTCCAGCACTTTGATGTGTATGTTTGCACCAGCCAGAAACCCATGATTGTATATACAGATCATAACCCCTTAGTGTTCTTGGCTAAGATGAAAAACAAGAATAGGAGATTGCTAAACTGGAGTTTAATTCTTCAGGAATATGACATTGTGATCAAGCACATCAAGGGTAAAGATAATGTGATTGCTGATTGTCTATCCCGGTGTTGAACCCACCATGGGTTGAGTGAGGGACGTGAGTGAAAATTTTGATCGTTGAAATCAAACTTTTCACTTTAAGGGGGAGGGTGTTACGGACAAGCGTTTTGTTTATTTTATTTTATTTGTTGTATTTTAGTTGGTATATGTGAATGTGTTGTGTTACATGAGCCATTTCTCTGTGTTTTTCTATGGGTGCCGCCATTTTGTAAGGTCCATGTATGTGGGCGGGACACTTCTTGTCCCGCCTTCAGGTTCAGAGAATGCTTTCTGATTGGATGACTTTGATCTAGCTTTATTCTTTGTTCTTTTATCTGTGGTCTTACCGGCTATAAATTCAGACCTTAGGGGGTCACTGACAGAGAGAGGACAGACACCACTGAAGACACACCGGAAGGTCCAGGACCCAAGCAAGAAGAAGCTCGGTACGGACGGCAGGTGGCGGTGCCGTGAGCTTGTATTTGTGTTGTGGGTGCTGCTCCAGCGCCTTGGATTACACGTTTTCTGCGGACTCTCTGCCTCGAGGGTGCCACTGGAGAGGATTCCGTGCATTCCATGGACTTCTGGAGACTACGGGCAGTTGGACTGGTGGGAGGACGGCCAAGTCACGTGCGCACGCCAGTGGTGCAGGACTGTAGGATACCTGTGTAAACTTTATTCTGTTGTTTTGTTTCTTTTTTTTTTGTGTGCGTGTGTAGTTTTGTATCCCAGATAAACGGAGACTGTTTTTATAACTTTGTGTGGGGCATTGGCTAACTGCACACGTAACAGTTTGTTGTCTTCACGTTTGAGATTCTAAATTGACTGATCCTGTACCAAAAATGGTGCATAAAAGGTGCGTTATGTAACCTTCTGGTGCAGGGTCCTTCACTTCCTTGTTTCTAATGTCCTCTGCCTGGAATGTTCCACAGTATGACATTAAACAGTTCTACTTTACATTTATTTAAGGTGATTTTATTGCTAAAAAACACCTCAAAAAACAGGCATTCTGACTGTGAGTGGGATTGCCTCTCCACAGATCTGACCTATAACTTGGTCTGCTTTGATCTCCTTGAAGATAGAATGGTTTAATGCCATACTGTGAAACATTCCAGACAAATGAATAATATTTCCGTGAAGAAAAGCTTTTGACGGACCCTCCATCAGGAAAATCACACAATGTACTGTACCTTTGAGTTTTTGTCCCTGGTGATTTGTCTGTAACTTATTATCTTATTACTGCACTTATGTAGCTTTTGTGGTCTTGTTTCTATAATTGAATGTTCCACAGTATGGCATTAATTATATCTAACTAGCCTGCTTGTCTCCATGGTCATAGACAAGTTTAAAGGTTCTATATTACACAAGATTCCTGTGAGCTTTGAGCCATGTTATTGTGTTTTGTTTCATTCACACATGTTGGAGTATCCCTTTATATATTAACCCTAGAACACTTTCAGTATAAAAAGTAACACCATTACTTTTGCCGGTAATTTTATAATATACCCAACAAAAAGTACTTGTCATGAAAAATAAATCAAAATATGATGACACATGATAAATTAGAGTGGTTTTCTTTTATTTTCAACTGTGGTATGTGTAACAAAATGGAAAACAAAAACATAGGAAGACCCTAAAAACATGCTCCAAAATTACTGAAAAATTAGGAATTTGAGAACAAAAAATTCCTAAAATAAATAAATAAATAAATGATACTGGAAATTTGGTCTTTGGTCCTTTCCCCTTTGGTGACTCTTTGACACACGAACAGTTGCAGGAGAGAGGAACAAAAAATAGTATTTTTTCAGTGGGTAAAAATGACTAAAATATTGTTTTCACCATAAGAATTCCCTTTGAAATCACCACTTTGTGATATTTAAGTTTAAGTTTAAGTTTATTTATTTAAATGGGACAGCTAGTGCTGTAAATACACCAGATTTAGCTCAAGGCTAATTTCCATCTGTAGTCCCACAGAACAGGGGTGAAAGTCGATAAAACACAAGGTACAAACCATGTAAAGACCAACAATGAAAACAGGACCACAGAAGCAATGACAGAATCAAAGCAGGACACAACAGTTTTACAAAGATTTTGAGTTAATAGATCTAATACAAAAGTGCTTTTAGTTACATGAGGTAATTTTAATAATAAAGTGCCTTCAGTTACATGAGGTAGTCCAGTGTTAAAGTGCTTATAACTCTCTACCACTGCACTAAATAAGGATAGATACACATTCCAGGACCACTCTTACTTACCTGTTTTTACATCCTCTTACACTGATAAAAGAAGAAATTCAATTTGTCAACTGGACAAAGTTTGTTTGGTCGAAAACGTTTCGCCGCTCATCCGAGAGGCTTCGTCAGCTCTAATTAGAATGCTGGTAAGACACTTGCTTATATCTTGCTGCAGGGAGGAGCTAACTAGCTACAGTAACTACTTTCTGAAACTATCTCATTGGTTTCAGTCTTTTCTTTCTCTGGCGTCTAGATTAGCATACCTATTCATCCCTACAACAACTGTTTTTCACACCTCTGGCCCTGCCCTGGCTAGCCTTATTGTTCCCCTGTTTGCTTGATCTAGGCTTAAGAATGGAATTATAGATGGGAGACAAATTATGTCTGACTCTACCATTTCTGTTCAAAGAAGGATTCTCTTTTTTGACAAAAATAGCCTCTTTAACTCCCCTCTCAAACCAGTTCTTTTCCCTGGCTAAGATCTGAACCTCACTGTCCTCAAATGAATGACCCGTGGCTTCTAGGTGAAGATATACGGCAGATGACGGTCCACTCTGGCACGCCCGTCTGTGTTGGTACATCCTCTTGTGAAGTGGCTGCTTGGTTTCTCCAATGTAGCGCTCACTGCAGTCTTCACTACACTGAATGGAGTAGACCACATTGCTTTGTTTGTGGCTCGGTGTTTTGTCCTTTGGGTGGACGAGTTTTTGTCTTAAAGTGTTCTTACATTAAAATCATTACATTCCCCTTTCACTGTCGCTAGATGAAAATCAGACGAAAGCCTATAGGAAAAAGTGGGCTTTGGGGTAGGGAAACACCTACACCTTCAAAGATGTCAAAAACAATGGTGAAGCTCCCCAGGGACCCATGACACTCAGAAAAATGCAACATATTGAAAATCATGTAAATACTTTTGCTCGGGTGAAAATCACCCGGCGATAGTGCTCTAGGGTTAATCTGTTTACATCATCAAAGCTCAAAATGCTCTATTCCACCTTGTGATGTCATGTAGTGGTAGTTTTTAAGTTAGCAGCTATTTTGTTCAGTAGAGATTGGCAATTTCAGGGCTGAAATTATCCAAATGATTCTACTGAAGGTGCAGCATCTCCTGTTTTACCATACAGCCTAATTCACTAGCTAGGACCAAGCCATCAACATAATGCAGTGAAGATGTTTATTATTGAATGATAGTGGATGTCTCGGTGAATAGGTGGTGATGGCTGGGTTGAGACAGTGGGTGGGGGCTCCGTCTCAATCTTCGATTGGCCCAGCGGAACGGACCCCCCCTTTAGGAGATGTCTTGTGGCTGAAAGACGAACGAGATAGGGGTGGGAGGGAGGGGTCGAGATAACCGAGACGAACTGGAATGAAGGGATGAGTGGCTATAAATGGCTCCGGGAAATTAGAGGTGTGGTTATGGTGAACTGTGATTCGCTGGTGAGGAGGAGAAGGTGGTTGAGGCGTGGTCCTGCTCCTGAATTTCAGTTAATCACATTAACTCCATTTCACTAGCTAGGACCAAGCCATCAACATAATGCAGTGAAGATGTTTATTATTGAATGATAGTGGATGTCTCGGTGAATAGGTGGTGATGGCTGGGTTGAGACAGTGGGTGGGGGCTCCGTCTCAATCTTCGATTGGCCCAGCGGAACGGACCCCCAAAAGTTTTTGAAAGAGCATAAAGTGGAATGGGTCTGGAGGAGATCGTTGAGGTCGTGACGATCGTACACGAGGTAGGTGCTGGAGACCCGACAACCAAGGGTTCGAATCTTTCCGGTCGGGTACATCTGCCCTGGCCGTGGACATAGTGGCGCCAATGCGAAATAAATGAACGGAGAATGGATGGGGTGTTATGCCAGAAGAGGTCTGTGAAAGGCGAGAGGTTGCGGGAGCGCAGAGTGAGAGTGCAACGGTAGAGAAGGTCCGAAATAAGTGATAGGCGTTTCAGAGGAAGGCGAGGTTCAGTTTTTTGCAGTCCTTTAATCAGGCACGGGAACATGAAGATGAGACTGGCAGTCTTCACCAGAAATCAGCTTGTATATGAGATTTATCCCTGAGAGGTAAGCCTGGACCTACTCCTGCGGGAGGATTCATGGGGGCCGGTGCATAGTGTTCTGGGCAGCAGATTTGCTGTCCCCGTGACCCAGAAATGGAAAAGCAGAAGATGGATGGATGGATGGCAAGCCTGGACGGTGGAGACGCAGACATTCCTGGAGTGGCGTGAGAGGGTGCTGAAATTGCAGATGATGGTGACGTCAGATGAGCAGAGGGGAAGCTGATGAAGGTGATGTTGACTGATTTATTATTGTTAGAATGAATGGGAATGCCTGGATTAATCAGACCCCCCAAAAAATGGTGGAAAAGTAGGACGAAGTTCCGATGAAGCTGAAGGCTAATTGTGCGATTCGAGGGCTCTGGAAGCAATGCAGAATCCGACTACTGCCGAAGATTCGGATTGAACACTGGAGAGACTGGAGCTGCGTCGTGAAGGTGCCGTATGGCGAATGAGTCAGGAGTGATGTAGAGAAACCGTGACGTGGAGGGTCTTCTCCCCTGACTGAGGAGTTGGACCTTTGCTGGAGTGGGGGTCACTCGCGCCAGCGCAGATGGTTGACGGACGTGACCATGATAATGCAGATGTGCGTCCTTCAGCATGGGTTCGGATGGCAAGCATAGGAACCTGTAGGTGAAGAAAGCCACGCTCGAATGTTGAGGGTTGGATAGGTGAAGGATGAGGGTCGGAGGGATGGGGGGTCGGAGTGATGAGGGTCGGGGGGATGAGGGTCGGAGGGATGCGGGTCGGAGGGATGCGGGTCAGGGGGGGACCTGTCGGGAGCGAGACCTGACGGGAGTCGAGAGAGAGGCAGAGAAAGACCCGTCGTGGGTCGGGAGGGAGGGAGACCCGTCATGGGTCAGGAGAGTGAGGCAGAGAAAGACCCGTTGTGGGTCGGAAACGAGTGAGACCCGTTGTGGGTCAGGAGAGAGGGAGACCCGTCATGGGTTGGGAGGGAGGGAGACCCGTCGTGGGCCATGAGAGAGAGAGAGAGGCGGAGAAAGACCCGTCGTGGGTCGAGAGACCCATCGTGGGTCGAGAGAGAGACCCGTTGTGGGTCGGGAGACCCGACGTGAGAGCTGGGCGAGCCGTCGTGAGAGCCAGGCGAGCAGTCATGCGGTCGTGAGAGCCGGGTGAGCCGTCGTGAGACCCAGGCGTATTGTCATGCCGTCGACCTGACGGGAGGAAGACCTGTTGTGGGTCAGGAGAGAGGTGGAGAGAAGAAGACCTGTCGTGGGTCGGGAGAGAGGCAGAGAAAGACCCGTCGTGGGTTGGGAGGAAGGGAGACCCGTCATGGGTCAGGAGAGAGGGAGACCCGTCGTGGGTCAGGAGAGAGGCAGAGAAAGACCCGTTGTGGGTTGGGAGGGAGGGAGGGAGACCTGACGGGAGGAAGATCTGATGGGAGGAAAGGAAGCTATGCCTTTATTAGTCCCACAGTGGGGAAATTCCAGTTCTGCATGTAACCCATCCTGTTATTAGGAGCAGTGGGCAGCACATTACTGCGCCCAGGGACCATCTCCATGATCTCCCCGCTCCGGCTTGGCCAGGACCCAAGCCGGAGGACCTACCCACGGTGCATGCCCTGGGCCGATGGGGGAAACCGGAGCGCCCGGAGGAAACCCACCCAGACACGGGGAGAACATGCAAACTCCACACAGAAAGGCGTAAGCGACCCGGGGATCGGACCCAGACCATGCACGCAAACTCCACACAGAACACACACCTGAAGACCTGTTGTGGGTCAGGACAGAGGTGGAGGAGAAGACCCGTTGTGGGTCGGAAGACTCGACGTGAGAGCCGAGCGAGCCGTCGTGAGAGCTTGTCATGAGGCCAAGTGAGCAGTCGTGAGCCGTCGTGAGAGCCGTCCTGAGAGCCAAGTGAGCAGTCGTGAGAGCTGTAGTGAGAGCCAGGCGAGCCGTCGTGAGAGCCGTCAAGAGAGCCAGGCGAGCCATCGTGAGAGCCATCGAGAGAGCCAAGCGAGCCGTCGTGAGAGCCAGGCGAGCTGTCGTGCCGTCGTGAGAGCCAGGCGAGCTGTCGTGCCGTCGTGAGAGCCAGGCGAGTTGTCGAGCCGTCGTGAGAGCCAGGCGAGTTGTCGAGCCGTCGTGAGAGCCAGGCGAGTTGTCGAGCCGTCGTGGGAGCCAGGCGAGCTGTCGAGCCGTCGTGGGAGCCAGGCGAGCCGTCATGCGGTCGTGAGAGCTGGGTGAGCTGGCGGTCATCATGCTGTCATGAGAGCCGGTGAAATGTTGTGACAATCGGCCAGTCGTCAGTCGGCTTGGAACCTGTGGAAAAGCTAAGGACCTGAGGGTGGAGGTGCATATTGGGGATGTTCACAGGGCAGGTACGAGTTGAATGCTGGACAGATGAGAGCGGTCGAATTTGGAGACCGTAATAGTAGTCGCGACATGAGAGCTGAGAATGATGAAAGAATGCAATGATGTAGCATGAGCAGGAGAAGATGAGGATTAGATGGCGAGAGCATCGCTGAGGACGTGTATAGGATAGAATGGTGAAGTCATGAGCTGACGTCGATGGTAGGATCCTCGATCGGGAAAGAGGTGGTGAGCCGAGATGGTGTAGCTCAGGTGAGGGCGGAACTGGGAGGAGCTGAATAGTGTGACACGTGGTTATGATGGCTTAAGCTCGCTTGTAATGGATGACGTGAGCTGCCCGAGCTATAATAGCGTGAAACAGCAAGGGCCGGAATATGAATTGATGGCGAGCGGGTGTAAAGACAGCTAGCGTACGTCAAAATTGCGTGAGCAGCACGAGCTGAAATTGAGTGAGTGACATGAGTCGATGGGTGCTGAATATTGGAATAGCAGAGAAAGGATGTAGAGACTGCTTAGCTAGCATGTGATGGAATGGTGTGAGCTAGCATGAGTTGCATGAGTTAGAATGGTCGGATGCGAGTCGGTAGGAGAGGTTAAGCGAACAAAAACATTCGTACGACGTTTCAGAGTGTGAACGAAAATAGTGTGAGTGGGCGTAGTGACTTGTGTAGGCTGCAACGACAGATAAAACATTTGGGTGTTGGGGAAAGGGGGGGGGGATAGAGCAGAAGACGGGAAATGGATTAGAGGCCCTGCCTAATGTGGGTAGGGCACGAGAGCCATCTAGCTCATGATGACTGAAAAGAGAGAAATGAGAGATGGGGAGAAGATGCATGTGCATGGGGAATTGTGCAGCCTGCGAGATGGGGACAAGAATGAGACACGAAGGGTGCAGGCACAGGGGGAGATGGCCTGCTTGAAAGCAGGCTGAGATGATACAAAAGAATTCAAGTGAAACTGCACAGTAGACAGAATATGTTTACTGTCCACTGGTGGTGATACTACTTAACCCCCAGCAGGGGGAGCTATGAGGCTGTAGTGGAGGAGAGGAGGGAGTGGCGACGTCTGCAGCTGCACGCGGGAAACTTGATGGGAACCCGGAAGCTCGTTCGTCTCGTTCCAGGGCGCCGGGGTTACATTCTTGATCTAAACTGTTTAAAGTCCCGTCTTGATGTGTCAGCCTGAAGGAGCACGGCGGGTGCTGGGCGGTACCGAACGCTGTGGCTGCTGGAGGCCGGGCCGCGCTGTGCCGAAAGCCGTGGTTGCCAAAGCCGGTCTGCGCACCGAGAGCCGGGCTGCGCCAGGCTGCGCCTACACGAGGAGGAGGAGGCGACGAGAGGGACAATGTGGTTATCCCGTATATACCGCCAGCACAGAGATATTGACGGTGGGTGCTCCTTAGAGGTGGAGGTCCGCTGCGTGAGCGCGCGCCTGGAGCGTTCGCTGGGCGGCGCGGGCCGTGGGCTGGACGCCGCGGATATGCGGTGGAAGATCCTCCGGCTGCGGATTCCTGGATAGAAATCCGTCGCGGCGTAAGGAATTGCGGACTGGAAGGAACGAGGAGACGTGAGGCAGGTTGGTGTTTGAATGTGACGGGTTGTTAACCCAGCTCGAGCGAGCTGACGCGGTTGAGCTGTCGAGATAACCGAGACGAACTGGAATGAAGGGATGAGTGGCTATAAATGGCTCCGGGAAATTAGAGGTGTGGTTATGGTGAACTGTGATTCGCTGGTGAGGAGGAGAAGGTGGTTGAGGCGTGGTCCTGCTCCTGAATTTCAGTTAATCACATTAACTCCATATATGTAGGGTTTGTGTGTTAAGTGTGTGGATGAAACCAAACACAACTCCAGGTCTGTTTTTGATGAACAAACAAGATTATAACAGATCAGAAAATAGCATAATATGGTTCCTTTAATACTATACTATAGAACATTCATGTCATTTGTTTTTATGTTGCTAGCATAATTATTATATGTTGAAGTCAGTAGATAATGTAAAGATTCTTAAATGTAAGATGCATTGTGTAACTGTTCTGGTGGAGGGTCCGTCAAATGCTTTTCGCTTTAGAATATTTCACAGTATAGCACTAAACTTTTCTATGATCGTGGAGACCAAACCAGACAAAGTTACAGGTCAGAGTTTGGGAGAGAATGCCTGTTTTTCTGGGTATTTTTGAGCTAAAGCCACCGGTAACTGAATCAATGTAAGGTAATGCTGTTTAGTGCCATACTGTGGAACAGTATGGCACTAAACAGTATCCACAGTATGCTACTGTGGAAGCAGGTGACGGACCCCCAGCATAGTGCATCCTGTATAATTTTGCTCATTTAATATTTTCTATATAGACTCTGAAGCAATAAAGCCATTTGAAACAAGGTACTGTAAATAAATGTGAGTTCAGAATTGTCGTGTGGGGTTAAACTGGCCCCCCTCTGGTCCTAATACCCAAACAAGGCGTGTCCCATTGGCTATTCCCTTAAACTGTTTTATACGGGGAGGAGATTACAGACTGTGAAACCAGCATCATCATGGAGATTGCAGAGGATGGAGCTATAGCCGCGGTAAACATTCTCCTTTGGGTCTTTATCCCAGCTGAGACCAAGACAAATATTTCCATAATCACCGCGGCAACCAGACGAGTGGCAGTCGCAAAGCCCAGATGTAGCACACGACATGCTACAGCTCTTAGCCGCAAAGGTCACGGTGCTACACGAACACTGATAAAACGCATCTCCACAGAGCTATTTCTCAGGCTGGGAGTTGGGGGGTTTCAGTCTCTGCTAAGTTAAGAGTGTTTTTGCTAGTGTGTTTTTACACTGGGTATAAATCTGCCATAACATTACAGCACTTGTGATAATATTGTAGGAAAGCACCAATTCTGGGTCAATACAGCTCTGGAAAAAAATAAAAGACCACTGCATTTTTTTTTTCTCCTGAAATCAGCATCTCTACATGTATTACAGCCATTCCATTCCAGAGTCTGTTGAATTCCAACACAAACACAAAGCTGAGCTACTGTATTTTCTGCACTATAAGGCGCATCAGATAATAATAATAATAATAATAATAATAATAATAATAATAATAATAATAATAATAATAATAATAATAATAATAATAATAATAATAATAATACATTTTATTTATTAGGATTATAAGGCGCACCTTCAATGAATGGCCTATTTTAAAACTGTTTTCATATATAGGGCGCGCCGCATTATAAGGCGCATAGAATAGAAGCTTCAGTAGTGGCTGACTACGGTAACCATGATTAACCAATATTGATCCATATACAGTGGTACCTCACCTTACGAATGACCCAACAAATGAAAATTTCAAGTTACGAAACGCCTTCACGGTAAATTTTTGTCTCTAGATACGAATGAAATTTCAAGTTACGAAACGCGAAATCTCAAAAATTCAAATAATGCGCGCTCAGCCACACACATTATACGCTTTTCTCAGACTGGATTTAAACTTTTCTCACATTTGTCTCTGTTTAAACACTCAAACTTTCATAGATTTTCAACAAAACGTATCAATATTGAAGTGTGGGGGGAAGCAGGAGGGGGGAGAAAACTGCGCGGTCACGTGTGCGCAGCATGACCCGGCGCAGAGCTGACAGCAGGACTAGACCAAGATCTAAACCTGGACTGGACCAGGACTAAACCTGGACTAAACCAGGTGGATTAAAGCGTCGCGTGCAGGTCTATTTCCTGGTTTCTCACGAGTCACAGCTGAGGCGAGCAGCGAGGAGGCAGTCTGAGCGCATGTGAGCAAGAGCCATGCAAGAGCCGCGGTGGTCTGGACTAAACCAGGACTAAACCTGGACTAAACCAGGAGGAGCCGCGCTCACATGCGCTCACACTGCCTGCGGTCCCCTCCTCAGCTGTGACTCGTGAGAAACCAGGAAATAGACCCGCACGCGGCGCTTTAATCCACCTGGTCTAGTCCTGGTTTAGTCCTGGTTTAGTCCAGGTTTAGATCTTGGTCTAGTCCTGCTGTCAGCTCTGCGCGGGGTCATGCTGCGCACACGTGACCGCGCAGTTTTCTCCCCCCTCCCGCTTCCCCCCACACTTCAATATTGATACGTTTTGTTGAAAATCTATGAAAGTTTGAGTGTTTAAACGAGAGACAAACGTGAGAAAAGTTTAAATCCAGTCTGAGAAACCAATCAGGACAGAACACATTGTTACACTATTAAAAAAAGTTACACTATAAAAAATTAAAAAAAACTTGGATCGGGGCCTTGGAACGAATCAGGCTTTTTCCATTGAAATAGCTACTCAACTTAATTTCGTAAGGTGAGGTACCACTGTATAAGGCGCATCGGATTATAAGGTGCACTGTTGGCTTTTGAGAAAATTGAAGGCTTTTAGGTGCGCCTTATAGTGCAGAAAATACGGTACTTCAGTTCTTGCACCAGGAGTGGAATAAAGTCACCCAAGAACAATAAAGACTTGTGGAGAGCATGTCAAGACGCATGAAAGCTGTGATTAAAAATAAGGGTTATTACACCAAATATTGATTTCTCAACTTTTCTTAAGTGTAAACATGCGTATTATGTTGTTTTAAAATGAATTTGATCTGGTTTCTTTGCATTGTTTGAGGTCTGAAAACATGCATCTTTTTTGTCATTTTCTGCAAATAAATGCTCTAAATGATCATATTTTTATTGGGAATTTGGGGGAAATGTTGTCAGTAGTTTATAGACTGTTCCTTTTGCCCAAACACATACCTATAAGCAGTAAAATCAGAAAAACTGATAATTTTGCAGTGGTCTCTTATATTTTTTACAGAGCTGTATGTCAAAGTAAAGATATTATAATTGCTGTTTTTATATATTAATATTGTTTATAATTTCAAGAGCCCATATTACACTATTTTCTGATCTATGCTCTATTTTTTCCTCATCCCAAGCATACATGGATTTGTGCTTTGTTTCATTCACACATGTTTAACACACAAACCCTGCACATTTAGGCTGTGGTCTTCTCTCAGACAGAAAACACCCTGCTCCACTTTATGATGTCATGTGGTAATACAGGAAGTGCTTCATTGTGTTTTTAACCTCCACACACCTTCACTAGAATCATTTGGATCATTTCAGCCCAGGAAATGCCAATCTCTTCTGAACAACGGGTAAAAGGGAGCTGTTAATTTGAACTGGGCAGTACTTGGAGGAATAAAGAACAGATATCCACATTTTCAACTCCGCCCCAGAAGCCAGCTACGTATTTGTACACCGAAACGCCTGGCTGTAATCACGGCAGTCCTGAGTGATGCCACGTAGTACTTGAAATTGCACTGGCCACTGGAGGCAGCACCCACGCTTTCACACTTTTGGACACAAAGCTGCAAATTGACCTAGTTTGCCCTGAAATTGCCAAAAAGGACTACATTTACGTAGAGTTAGACAAACTTTATTGATCCACAAGGGAAATTATTTGGACACAGTTGCTCACACATCTCAATATAATATAATATAATAACAAAGAGAGAAAATATAATTGATAATAATACATTTTAAAGGTCCCATGGCATGAAATGTTCACTTTCTGAGGTTTTTGAACGTTAATGTGACCTCCCCTACCCTGTTTAGCCCCCCCAATGGCTAAAAGTTGCGAAATGTCTAAACTGAGCATTTGCGATCCTTTTCTGCGTTTGAAAAAAACACAGCTCAAATGGGCGATTCTGGACAAGGCACCTTATTGACGTCAGATCGAAAAAAGAAATTCAAATTCAGTTCCACCACCGTCTGGATCTCCACCTCCTCTCTCTGGAAATCACGCCCAGAGAATTTGGACTGCGGAGGAGCTACGCAATGCGAAATGCGTTTTTTTATTTGCCTGGAGGCACATGCAAGTGTTTCTAGACTCGGAAGTCCTTTACCCAACCCTCTGGACCTCTGAAACAGCAGTGGTTTAATTTTATTTTCTGTGAAAATGTGTTTTTTTTTCATTGAAAAGGCTGTCCTTTCCTCCTTCGCGCTTACACACGCGAAAGTGGGGCCAGGCACAGCGCACCGCTAAAACAAGGAACCAGCGGTGCATTTGCCCCCACCCCCCCCACCCCCCCCCCCCACCCCACCCACCCGCTCCTCTAACCAATCTGTGTCCTTCTCATTTGCATTCAAGCAACAAGGCCCATAATGAGGTGTTCAGAGAGTTATTTTTTGACTCTGACTCTGTACATGTGTCTTTCTCATGCACTAAGTGTTGATTTTGAAGAAGGATTCATTTACAGTATTAGGGAACCATTAAGGCACCATACAAAAGCATCAAGAAGTACCATGTAATGGGATCTTAAACAAGTAGCAAAAAAAAATAAAAATTGTAAGAGTCTTGGGTCAAATCAGGAACAGCGAACAAGGCTATTAAAGTACAGTATAAAGAGTTAGCTTAATTTGATATTGCACTTTTCCACATCCAAACATGACTATACAGAACATGAATATTTCTGGGTAGAGTGACTTTTTGCCAGACCTTTCCCACAAAGCCGTGAAAGTGTGTTTTTGGAGCATGGCGGAGGTTACAGACGATTGCAGCAGCCCGGGCTCTCATCAGAACAGAATTTGACTTTTTCAGTAATAGATTCTAGTGGCTCTGTTTCCTATTGTGAAAAATGAAGGTACTTTTTGACATCAGACGTGTGCTCTTCCAGGGCAGCTCCTTTCAGTCCACCTTGTTGCCAATTTTACTCCAGATTTTTTTTATGGTGACCCAATTTCAACCAAAGTTATTTTTCCTTTTTTTTTATGATACTGGTAAACCAAAAACTGAAGGTTGTTAAAAAGTGTGCTACATAATTTGAAGATGTCATTGTTTTGCCTGGAATGTTCCACACTATTCCATAAAACATTTCAAGCTAGCTATTATATTACAGTGTTTTTATTGTTCTTGTTCATCTCCTCTCCATAGATTTGACCTGTAATATGGTTCAGTCTCTCATTAGAGCTAGAAAATGTTATAATGTGGAATATTGTCAAGAGAATGAATTGATTTTTCTGAGCTTTTTTTTTTACCATGTTACGTTACCCTGAAGAGGTTTGAAATGTCATCCATGCATGTTTCAGTAATTTAGCAATCTCTCCCAGGCCTCCTTATGTGTGTAGAATCCCTCAGTCGTCCAGGTAGAATCCACAGCAAAAGGAGAAATTCAATTTGTCAACTGGACAAAAGTTTATTTGGTCGAATACGTTTCGCAGCTCATCCAAGCTGCTTCTTCAGTTCTGGTGGTGGTGTCCACACTGCCGATATCTGTCTGCAGGGAGGAGCTAACTACAATGAAATTACTTTGAAACTACTAAACCTGCTTTTTTCAGTTTCTGTTAGTTAGGTGGGGCTATTAGATATGCAGTGGGAGTGGAGTGTGGGGCTTGTTAGCAGAACCATTCAGGACCACTGACCTGCTGTCCTATTGTTTTCTTTGTTTTGATTTAGGTTTGAGGATAGAGTTATAGATGGGAGAAAAATGATGTCTGAAACCTCCATTTCTGTTCAAGGAAGGATTCTCTTTCTTGACAAAAATAGCCTCTTTAACTCCCCTCTCAAACCAGTTCTTTTCTCTGGCCAAGATCTGTACCTCACTGTCCTCAAAGGAGTGGCCCGTGGCTTTTAGGTGGCGATGTACAGCAGATGAAGGTCCACTCTGTCTCTCCTGTCTGTGCTGGTGCATCCTCTTGTGAAGTGGTTGTTTTGTTTCTCCGTTTCCAACTTTTGTCCAGTTGACAAATTGAATTTCTCCTTTTGCCAACCCTCCTTATGGTTAGCTGTGAGATTCTGTCCAATGCTAAGCCCGCAAAGCTCCTGCTCCCGCAATTCTCCACCAAAACAGGATACAAAAAACTGTACACAACCAAATGGACAAACCTAATGTGATTTGCTGTAGTTTCATTAGCAGGATGCACGCTGTTTGTGTTGTGATAGCACTCTGAAGGGGGAGCGTGGAGAGCAGAGGGAGGGGAGATGCCAAAACAATAGGTAACATGGTGATTTAAATATGTGTTCACACATAGAAGTAAACATATAAATATGAAAAATATGACTTCTTACAACAAGTTCATTGCCTCTCCACAGATCTAACCTGTAATATGGCTTAGTGGTGCCATCTGCTTGGGGCTGGATAAGTTTAAAGTCATACTGTGGGGCATTCTTGTTAAAGCTGTGCACAGTAATTCTGTAAGAAGAAAAGTTTAAAATGCATTTTTCATCAGTGTTGGGAGTAACTCGTTACAAAAGTAATTAATTACTGTAATGCATTACTTTTTGGTGTAACGCAGTAATGTAACGCATTACAGGGAAGAAATTCGGTAATATATTACTCGTTACAATGCCAGTAATGCACATTACAATGCATTTTTAACCTGCTTTGTTTTTGTGGGTTTTGCGTTTTCTTCATACAAAGTTCGCGGATCACCGCGAGATCAGCTACTGAATCTGATAAGTCCGTGCAGAACATTACATTTCATACAAAGTTCCGCGAGATCAGCTAGTGATATAAAAGTCCGCGCAGACCATTCCATTTCCTTTTACTTCGTCTCGAACTGGCAGACTGACAAAGGATGACAGAACCAGAAGAATCGGATAGTGCTAGCTCCTAGAGGGCAATACAGCTGGAACTATCTTAATAACTATACATATGGGCTATATTCACAGATGTGTATACCAAATGTGAAAATGCCATTTGCTACAGAATTGAAGAGGATGGCAGTGAACAGGTGCTGGAGTGCATGGTAAGGTGTGGCAAGAAGGGAAAGGACGATTTATCTTTTGGTATTGTAAGTGGGTAAGAAGCAATTAATGAACATGTTGGTTTTCAGTCTGCAGGCTCCCAAAACCTCCTGGATGGCAGGTGAAAGTCATGACACATGAGAGATTTGAACTGTAGATTGCCAAATCCTTATTTCCAGTCATTTGGGCGAGAGTAACTAAAGTAATGCAAAAGCAGTGTAATGCCTTACTTTTTATTTAGAGTAATATTGTAATGTAAGGCATTACTTTAAAATGACAGTAACAAGTAATAAGTAGTGCATTACAGTTTTTGAGTAACTTGCCCAACACTGTTTTTCATATATGACATTTTAAAAAATAAACCACAACACATGCAATGATTATTTACATTATCAACTTTTTTCATGAAAGTCAAAATTAATTCAATCCAAACAAGTGCATGATGATAGATACATTTATTTATTTATTTATACATATGTTTATTTTGCTAGGGGTGATCACTGAGGGGTTAAGGTGGCTGCTATTCTGCTGCTGGGAAGGTGATAGTTTATTAGTTATTTGTACAACAAAAAAGCTGAATATTTCTTCTGTATACACCATCAAAATCTGTTAAAATACGCTTACCCGGTCATTTACTCACTCTTACTTACATAGCCTCCTCACTAAATTAGAACTTTAAAATTAGCATCTTTGTCTGTGGTCATCAAGGCCCCTAATCACACTCCCTACCCTCTCCGTCAGCCCTCACTCTCCCAGCGGAGGGCCCTTCTCCTGGACATGTTTTGACACAGAGGTTCAAACTAAATGAAGCCTTCGTGACACCAGCAATCACCAGAAAACGTCACTTCTTCGTCTGTATTAAAGGTTGATTATTAAATACAGAATTGCCACTTGTTTGGCCGATCCTATGTCGACAAACGATAACTAAAGACGTGTTTCGTGGACGCTAGCTCCTTGTGTGGGGGAATAAGAATGACCCCGGAGCGCTTTGAAGACTTGTCAAAGTGTACTGTAGGAGGGAGAGTTGATGGCTCTGTAATTTAACAGGGGTGAGATGAAAATGGTTTTACAAAGTGCCAGGGTAAGTACTCAGAACTTTGACAAACTTGGATGTGTGTGTGTGTTTAAAGTGCGTGTGACAGGTTTTCGTGTTTTTTTATAATTGTTACTTGGTTTGGAGTGGTGGGAATGTACTTGTGGTAAGTATTTATTATAGTTTTATATCAGTTTAAGGTCCTATATTACGCAAAATGAACTCTTGTGAAATTTAAGACGTGCTATAATGTTGTCAGCTGCTCAAAAACATACCTGGAGTTGTGTTTTCATTCACGCGTGTTTGAGCAATCCTACATTATTTGTCTGTCTACATCTCCAAAGCTCAAAATTCTCTTGTGATGTCATGAAGTGGGTTGTTTTCAATTGCATTTTACCTTTTGTTCAGTAGAGATAGACAATTCCAGGGCTGAAATCATCCAAATTATTTTAGTGAATGTATGTGGAGTTTAAAAACACAGTGGAGCACTTCCTGTGTATTACCACCTGACATCACAAGGTGGAACAGAGTGTTTTCTATTTGACAGAAGAATTCTGCCTAAATATGCAGGGATTGTGTGTTAAACGAAAGAATCAAAACACAACTCCAGGTATGTTTTTAATGAGGAAATAATATTAAAAAACAAATCAGAAAATAGAGAATATGGGCCTTTTAAGTAGCAAAAGTTTTGAGGGAAAAAGCATAAAAATACAGGAAGTAAAAATACTGGAAGTAGTGGTGAGTTCTAAAACAGAATAATCCCAAACCAATGATATTGTCCAACTGGATTTTCAGATTGGTTATTTCAAAAACAATGAATCTGACCCTGAGATATCAATTTGAAATGATAACATTATATCTATAAAGTAGTAAGCCTGTTTAACAGTTAACCAAGGTAAGCTATGTATGACTAATAGTATTAGTATTTGTAATACCACTGTAGTAATAGTACTAGAAAGGTTTGTATTATAAGTTCCATGAATACATTTGTCATCTGGCTTTACTGTATTATATAAGATCATCATCATCACTGAACTTTATTACAGACTTGTAGTCCAGAGTTAAAAGGCACACCACAAACACTGGGGCCACAGTGGTCAGACAAGTGGTTCCTCAAGATGAAGGTCAGAGGATCGATTCTGCTGTTGAGTTTTTATTCAAGACACTTCACCCACATTGAAAGTGGTGTGCTTGAGTGATTGGTGGTGGTAGGAGGGCTTACCGCCATTCTGCCCCAGGGCAGCTGTGGCTACAGTAGTAGTTTACCACCACAAAGTGTGGTGTGAATGAATAATGAAGACATTGTAGTGCTTTGAGACACTTCAACAAGCCTGTAAAGAGCATTACAAGTGTACACAGTAGTATATAGTTATGTTTTTGAAGGCAAATGTGGGTACTAGTTCAAGATAGAAGTAGTTATAATAAAACTTATTTCTTCATACTTTTATTAAAAGAAATAACTAATTTTCTTCAGGATAATGATATACTTTAGTTGAGATTGTGTAAATCAGTACCAACCTGGAGCACTTTTAACAGTTTAGGGGAACAGTTAATGGAACACGTAAAATACACACTGTTATAATTGACTCAGTGTTTTTCAGATCCTCCAAAATGTTCCTGTGCTCAGATAAAAGAACAATGGATATGAAACAAATTAAACTGTTATAAGCTTAAGCGCTGGTTCATGGATTACTTTTTGTTGCTGTATGGATTAAACAAACACCAACTCTAAATACACAGAAGGTTTAATCTACTGGGTTAAATGTTTGAATCCATGTTTTACAGCATTATTCACGACAGGTGTGTCCTAAAACTACCACTACTACCTTTTCTCATTCTCCCACATGAGCTGAGCCTTTGATAACCCTGTGCTGCCAAATCAAAGGTGGAGCGCCCCCTGTAAGCTGCACGTATGTTCACGTCATTGGACACCAAGGACAGATCAGCCATTTTAAGAGCTGAATAAATCTGTATGCTTTTTAATGTTTGCGAAGGTTATACTGTACAAAGAAGGTCCATTGAAAGTCCACTGCCGACAGGTCAATGGCAGCGTGCATTAAGTAGATACGTGGTTTTGTCTGGATACAAGAAACACATGTTATTTTATCTGTCCTATATATAGTATTTGTAGCAGAAATTCAGGCCCGTCACAAGTCGCCCCGGAGGCGTTTTGAGTTATTCACAGATTCTGAAAGTGTAGTGTGAGTTTTGGAAAATGCGTCCGTAAGAGGTCTGAAGGAAGGCATTGGTCGAGGTTGAGGTTATTCAGCATTTTAATGTAAAAATAGCAGAATACAAACGAAATGGTGACATCAGACATCTTCAGCATCCATGTTGTCAGCAGAGAGACGTCGACCGTGAAGAGGGACGTAGTGGGGGCCCTCCCCAGTGGGGTCGGATCACACACACCAATGACCACAAGGGGCTGTCTTTAAATACAGTACAGACTGTTGAATATATGACATCAGCAACAGCTAACCTATAGGAGAATAGTTTAACTATGCAGACCATATAAGGCTCATAGAAGAACTCCCAGCTTTAAATGAGAAGAGTTTCCAATAGTGAGGTCAGCCAATCAGACAACTGTCACAACACAACCCCACAGTAAATGTAGTATTAGCTGTTTACAGCACCCTGTGTATACAACCCACAGGAAGGTCTCACACCCCAAGTTAGTTTACAGCCTTTTACAACCTATAGCCACAAGTGAGGTATACAACATATGGTGAAACAAATGGTGAGGTGAGACGGATCCCACAGTAAGTAACTTAAAACCCAGGAATATAAAAGACTAGATATAAAGAACACTTCAAGAATAAAAGAATAAATCTCACAGTAGATTCTAAGCTTTTCAATGATAGCTTACACATTTGAAACCATAAAAACAGCTTGTGAAGTTTCTCCGGACTCCAGGCCTTCTGGGCTCATTTGTATGACATTAAGGTAAGCGCTCCCCCTGCAGATCATCATCATTGTGGTGTTAGAATTAGAAGGTACTAGTACTGGTTTAGTCCTGTTTTAGTCTTGATTTAGTCCTGTTTTAGTCCTGGTTTAATCCTGTTTTAGTCCTGTTTTAATCCTGGTTTGGTCCTGGTTTAGTCCTGGTTTAGTCCTGGTGTAGTCTTGTTTGGTTTAGTCCTGGTTTAGTCCTAGGTTTAGTCCTGTTTTAGTCCTGTTTTAGTCCTGTTTTAGTCCTGGTTTAGTCCTATTTTCGTCCTGTTTTAGTCCTGGTTTAGTCTTGTTTTAGTCCTGGTTTAGTCCTATTTTCGTCCTGTTTTAGTCCTGGTTTAATCCTGGTTTAGTCCTGGTTTAGTCTTGTTTTAGTCCTGGTTTAGTCCTGGTTTAGTCCTAGGTTTAGCCCTGTTTTAGTCCTGCTTTAGTCCTGTTTTAGTCCTGTTTTAGTCCTGGTTTAGTCCTGTTTTAGTCCTGGTTTAATCCTGGTTTAGTCCTGGTTTAGTCCTGGTTTAGTCCTAGATTTAGTCCCGTTTTAGTCCTGTTTTAGTCCTGTTTGAGTCCTTGGTTTAGTTCTGGTTTAGTCCTGTACACACATGTACACACACACACACACACACTCACTCACACACACACACTGGATGTTTTCTGTTCACGTTAATCGCCGGTGTAATCAGCGGTTTGGCTAGTCTGTTATCTATGGCATTATTGCATTATTCTATGTCGCTCTATGGTAGGGTTGTCAGAAGTATCGAAAATCAGATACTTATCGATACTTAAACTGGTATGGAAACTAGATTTGAGCAGGTATCGATACTAAAAAAGTCACATTCACAGGACAGACTAGAATACGCCCATGGACCACTATGGAACCTGCATGTACGACTGAGAGATTACACAGATATAACAACACAGGGTAAAATAAAAGAAAGTACTACGATTTAATGTTGATAATCACATCTATTGTCTAAAGAAAACGTATTTTTTTATTATCATTGTGGTATCAGAGTCAGTATTTTGTGTCAAGTCTATTCCCTGTTTGGTTTTGGATTGACCGTTTCCAGGCGTATTTGTCTCACACAGCTCTCTGATTTGCAGGTGGAGTGGGCGGGGCAACGATGGCGGGATTCTCGGTGAAGGTGGCCATGGGAGTGCGTCCGTTCAACGCCCGAGAAATTGCACGAAATGCCAAATGTGTCATCCAGATGCAAGGCAACTGCACATGTGAGTAAAACTGCTAGCTCCATTAATGTTGGAAATCACATTCTGTTGTCTAAAGAGAGAGAGAGTGTGTGTGTGTGTGTGTGTGTGTGTGCATGTGTGTGTTGTTTTTTTGTTTGTTTGTTTTTTTGTGACATCACAAGGTGGAACAGAGTGTAAATATGAGTCTAAATATGCAGGATTTATGTGCTGAATGAAACAAAACACAACTCCAGGTTTATTTTTGATGAAGAAACAACATTATAACATACAGTAGATCAGAAATTACTATAATACAGGCCCTTGAAAATCCTGTTTAGTTTTTGTCCTTTTAGCAAAAATCCTTCTTAGTCATAGTTATCTGAAAATGAATAGAATAACTGATTATACAGATTAGTGGCTGCTTTTAATTGTAAGTAGTTCACTGAAACACAGAAATCTGACCCAGAGCTTTATAATACTAAGGAGCTACATCTCGCAACTGAATGTGTGGGTGGAAAGCTAACGGAGCTGTATGCAAATAAATATATAGGAAAATAATTTAAGTGCGATGTTCAGCATTTCATTATTTTAAAGTTACAGTTTTTCAAAAGCAGAAACCTGTCAAACGATTTACTAAAATGGAGCTTTAATTTGGCTGATGTGCTTCTCCACGTGGGAAAATTACCCAAATTGATTTTTCTATTATAACCTGAATAAAAAAGCAGAATATTCAGCTTTCACAGATCAACTGCTCAGAGGGCTTCTTTGTTCGTTTGATTTATAGTTTTAGACAAATGTTGCTATAACTTATCAAACTGAAAATACACTGTAAAAAATGTCCGTAGAAATAACAGAAAAATACTGTTAAATCCCAACATTAAAAAACTGTAAAGGGAATTACAGCAAAACATTGTTTTCTTTACAGTGTAATTTAGTACATTTTTAAACTAAATATAACTCTAAATTTAACATGAAAACGCTGTTTTTAAAACAAAATTTCTTTGTTAAATTACTTATTTATGTTATATTGACACATAAAAAACCAAACCAAAAACCAAACAAATCCATATTAAATAACAGTTAAATAAAAATTAAATTCTGTAGACTTAAAACATGCATGCACACTGTAAACCCCCACTGACCATCTCAGTAAATTAAGTAAATTAAGTTAAGTTATTCCAACTCATTTCTGCTGTATGGTTAACATTACTCTATGCAACTGGGTCACAACAACCCAAAAGTATATAAATGACGTGTTAACTTATTTGAACTGAGTTCTGACGGATTTTTAAAGTCATTTAAGTAAAATGGATCTGATCTATTTAAGTTATGTTAACTTTTCATGGTTCACCTGATCTAACCTTATGTTGTTTTTATTTTTTTAATTAACAATGTTAATAACAAAATAACTTGGAAAATAAATATTTAGAAGTTTGACATTCAAGGATACTGTATAAAGCAGAGCCCAGTGCTTTAATATTAATTTTCAAAATGTTACAAAACTTGTGCCCTGATAAAGACAAATGCCCTTCCCTGTGTTGATAGGACTCCAATCAAAGGCGCCTATTAACAGTTTTTTTTTGTTTGTTTGTTTGTTTTCCCCTGGGGGCGTTTAGTTATACCGACCCTTGAATGAAAAATAAAACAGTGATGTCGGGACACAGCCTCGAATTTACTATGTCTGATTTACGGGCCGCTCACGCTACTGATGAGCTAAACAAGCAACGGTGTTTTTGCAGAGGTTAATAGCAGTGAAGAAGGTCTAGCATTTATTACAGCATAAAAACATACCTTATCGAGATTTACACATAATATTTAAAGAACAGCACATTTGGCTGGGTGCTCAAAGATTTGGCTGTGAGCACAAGCCCCGGAGCACCCTCCGCGAATGGAGAAATGGGACAGGTGTAGCCCACTAGCTAACGCTACGTAAGATACGTAACGTACCGTACGTAACGCTAAGCGGTAAAATGAGACCGGTAAAATGAGCGCAAACTCTTGTCTTACGGCCTCTGACTTTGGTTTTGCACGCAAATTACTGATCATTTGGCGCACACACGCGGCACGAGCGGCATCCTTCCCGGAGGATATTTTTGCATCTGAGTAAGTACAAAACATTAAAGTTGTTGATTTTATTAGTTAACACGTTGCGTTTGAAATAGAGTGCAATACACATTAAGTACCTTGTTTTCTGTTCTGATATGGTAAGGGTGGAATGTTCCATTTTCAAATGTGTTTCTTAGCTACTTAGCATAATGTGTGGTAACCATGGATGTCAGTAATTAGTGAAGAAAAACGGACTTTGGCTGTAGTCTGTAACTTGAGATAACGCATGGTGGTATTTCGGAGATTTTGAAGGCTGTATGATGGCGTTTTGCCGCAGTGGCGTTTAGTGGTTATACTTTTCAACCGCATGGTCTGGGTTCGATCCCCGGGTCGCCTGGGCCTTTCTGTGTGGAGTTTGCATGTTCTCCCCGTGTCTGGGTGGGTTTCCTCCGGGCACTCCGGTTTCCCCCACCAACCCAAAACATGCACCATAGGTAAAATCCTCCAGCTTAGGTCCTGACCAAACCGAAGCAAGAAGATCATGGAGATGGTCCCCGAGCGCAGTAATGTGCTGCTCACTGCTCCTAATAACAGGATGGGTTAAATGCAGAAATGGAATTTCCCCACTGTGGGACTAATAAAGGCATAGCTTTTCAACCGCATGACGCTATGTGCTAATATTGCTGGCTACTGTTAGCATCACGCGGTCGAAAAGCAAAAGTCTTTAATTCTGCCATATTAATGTATGTCTGTTGCCGCTAGCTAATATTGGTACCACACAGTTGAAAAGTACAGTAATTCTTCCTCAAAACGCTAGTAATAGCTTGTTAATATTGCTAGATACTGTTGGCACCATGCGATCGAAAAGTACATGCGCCAATTCTGCCCCACGGCGCCATGCATGGCGTTAGCAACATCTTGTCAATAGCTACTGTTAGCGTCATCCTGACTAAAGGTTTAAGCGCTCGTCTTGTGAAGCCATAGCCGTAGTTGGACCATGTTGGTCTTAGTGTTGGCTAACATTTCACCGCATTACACACGGTTTTCATATTTGATATTATCCACCGTTGTTGCATGAGAGAATCAACTCATTGTACACATGCAGTGTTATTAAGAGTCTGCACGGTCAAGTTGAACTATACGCTTATTTATATAGCAGAATAGCACTGTTTGTACCTGTTGAAACAAAGAAACAAGTTAGTTTTCAACATTTTTATTTTTTCAAAGAGAATTATTTGCAGGAGGCTTTAGGTGGCATGCTGAGATTACTCAACAGAATGCTTTTTAATCCTAATTATCAGTATTTTTCACATTTATTTATTCATTAATCTACTATATTTAATCTGTACAAATCTTGATGTCCATTTTGATGGCAGTGCTTCAGGTCCACATCAAGGTCCAGGTACAGCAATGTGCAAGGAATGAGCACATGGAGCGTACTTTTGCCCTCCGACGTGAAGAGATTGTGGCAACTTCTCCCCCTGTGGCTGATCTCAAGGAAAGATGGCCTGGACTATTTAGTGAGTCACAGGTAATTTTTGAGACTGCAGCTTATTTTATGCTGTATTCATATTTTAACTCCCATGTCTCCCTCTAGCTTTACAGTGAATTTCATCGCATAACCAATCACAATCTGTTGCATGCATTTTATGCAGCACTGGATGAACATTCAGCGCAACTTGTCAAACTTTACAGAAGGATGCCTAGGGGAGACAATGGAAGTTCTGTTAGCATATGATAAACAGGTAAATAACATGTATTTTGGATCACTTTGATTTGAAGGCATTTTTTAATTTCAATGTTTGTCGTCCATTTAGGACAAAAATGACATAAATGCCAAAAGAACGATTGCCCTGTCTGGCCTTATGGTTTACCTCAAAGAGGACTCGTCCAGCCTCTTTAGAATAGTCCAGGTGAGGTGTGTGTTTTTTTTCTTTTCTTTCATTGTCCTATTCCCACTGTCCTCTCCATTGTCCTCTCCTCCTCCCACTGTCCTCTCCTCTTCCCATTCTTCCGTCTACTCTTCCTACTGTCCTTCCTCTCCTTCCACTCACACGGTTTATTAGAGCACGTCTGCCTGTAGTGGTGTGGTGGAACAAAGGGCAGCATCAACGGTTGTTTTGAAATTAGAGATGGCATTTGACATGACTTAATATAAATCTGACCAAAACTTTTTTTTATACTTGATCAGAATTCTACTAACAAATTATTCTCTCTCAGGACGAAAAGGACTTTCACGAAGGAAGGGTATCACTGGTGGCCATGGCGGAGGAGGAGGTTCCTGCAGGTGGAGTGCCCTTCTCTCCTACAAAGGTGAATTTCCTTAAGTGTGTATCTGAATGAAGACCCAAACATCATAAAAGAATACATGGTAAGTTTATTATATGAAATGTTAGTAATTGTGAGGAAAATATCAGAATTTTACTTGCTTATTGTTAATAACTAATGCTTTTGGATTAACATATGTGTGGGTGTAGTGAATTGTGTCCAGCACATTTGATTTATGTGTACAAGTTTGAAAATATTTCTTTCTTTTTATATTATATATTATAGCTTTCTTTAGTGTTGCCGAATCATTTCATGCCAATCATTTCCACAGGGAGACCAACTTTTAATACTTTTGTACTTAAAATGGACACCAGTGCTGCCTTTGCGAGGGGCACTGCCTCTGAATTGGGGTCCTCTACAAACTCATGTCCATTGCTGCAACTAAAAATGCAATGTGTTGTTGGGTTTAAAGGTCCCATGGCATGAAATTTTCACTTTCTGAGGTTTTTGAACGTTAATGTGAGCTCCCCTACTCTGTTTAGCCCCCCCCCCCATGGTTAAAAGTTGCGAAATGTCTAAACTGAGCATTTGCGATCCTTTTCTGCGTTAGAAAAAATCGGAGCTCAAACGGGCGATTTTGAACAAGGCACCTTATTGATGTCAGATCGAAAAAAGAAATGCAAATGCAGTTCCACCCCCGTCTGTCTGTACTCAGCGTCTCTGTAAATCACGCCCAGAGAGTTTGGACTGCGGAGGAGTTACGCAATGCGAAATATGTTTTTTTATTTGCCTGGAGGAACTTGCGAGTGTTTCTAGGTTCGGAAGTCCTTTATCTGAGCCTGTGGATATCTGAAACAGCAGTGGTTTAATTTTATTTTCTGTGGAAATGTGTTTATTTTTCAATGGAAGGCTTCTCATCTCTCCCCCCGTGCAAAAACACGGAAGTGGGTCACAGAGCGGAGCGGAGAGCTTGGCCACGCCCCCACCCCCTACTATAGGCCATCTCTGTCCTCCTCATTTGCATTAAAGCAACAACGCCCATAATGGAGTGTTCCAGAGTGACATTTATGACTCTTTCTCATCTTATCTCTCTTTCTCATGCACTGAGTGTTGATTTTGAAGAAGGATTCATTTACAGTATTAGGGAACCATTAAGGAGCCATATAAAAGCATCAAGGAGTACCATGTCATGGGATCTTTAAATCTAAATCATTTTTTTGAGTGTGGTTTGTTACAGCCTTTAACTTAACATTTAAAAGTAATTTGAAGCTGATAAAAAGTAAAACTAATACTTGTGTACATGTCCCGTTGTATTTACGGAAAAATACTGGCAGCAGCAGTCGCCAGTATAATCCCGTTAAAAATACAGTACATACTGTGTGTAAACATTACGGAACAACCTGTAAATTTAACATCCTAAAACTGCTTATTTTACATTGAATCCTGGTGAAATGTTCATGAAATCATTATTTTCTTTACACTGAATATCCGTAAAATTAACAGTTATGTGTTGATTATTGTACATTGCATACCTGTAAAATTTACATTTATTCATCATTAATTGTACATGGAATCCCAGTGAAATGTACAAGTTGTACCGTAATGCTGTTTACATTTGACTGTATTTTTAACAGGATTTCCCTGGCGACTGCTGCTGCCAGTATTACTCCGTAAAAACAACAGATTTTTTTTTACAATGTACGTCTTCGTTTATTCATTTGAAATCACAGTAGCCGTATACTCCAGCAGCAGAGCCATCAGCCTTCTCAGCCTCTCATCCTCTTTGCCACCACTACAGTCAAATTTTACTCTTTTTTTTAAGCATACTTTTTACAAAAATACAGTATATTTACTCAATGATCACATTGTTATTGCAGTAAAAATCACATGTGGTGTCCCCCAGGGCTACATTTTAGGCCCTGTGCTTTTCAACCTGTACATGCTTCCCCTTGGCGGCGTCATCAGGAGACATGGAATCAATTTCCACAGCTATGCAGATGATACACAGCTTTACATTTCCGTGTCTCCTGATGACACCAGACCAATGGATGCTCTTTTTAACTGTATTCTAGATATCAAATCCTGGATGGCAAGAAACTTTCTCCAGCTTAACCAGGACAAAACTGAGGTTTTAGTCATCGGTCCTGAGGCCCAGAGAGAGAAACTTTTATCAAAACTACAAGCACAGTCCTTTTACCCATCTCCTCAAGTGAAAAACCTGGGCGTCATTTTTGACTCTGAGCTGACTTTTATTCCACACATCAAGAACATCACAAAAATGGGCTTCTATCACCTAAAAAACAGAGCCAGAGTTCGCCCTATTCTCTCTCAGGCCAATACGGAGACACTGATGCATGCTTTTGTCACCAGCCGTATAGACTACTGTAATGCCCTGCTCTCTGGTCTTCCCAAAAAGAGTATTTCAGGTTTGCAATTATTGCAAAATTCAGCAGCACGTGTCCTGACTAGGTCCAGAGGGCGGGATCACATTACACCGGTCTTAAAATCTCTGCATTGGCTCCCTGTGAGTTACAGGATAGATTTTAAAATTCTTTTACTGGTTTTTAAATGTCTTAATGGTCTTGGGCCTTCCTATCTTTCAGAACTGCTTTCCCCTTATGAACCTTCACGGGCCCTGCGCTCCTCCGGCAGCAGGCTCCTGGTCATTCCCAAAGTCAGGACACACACTCACGGAGAGGCGTCTTTTCAGTACTACGACCCTCGTCTATGGAACTGCCTGTCGGAGGACCTCAGGGCTGCAGAGAACGTTCATGTTTTTAAGAGTGGGCTCAAGACTCACCTGTTTAGCTTGGCCTTTGACTGACTTCGGTCGTCTGTTTGCTTGTCTTTTATTTGTTCTTTTGTTTGTTGTTGCTGTTCCTGTTGTTGCTGCTGCTGTTGTTGCTGTTCCTGTTGTTGCTGTTCCTGTTGTTGTTTTGTTGTTGCTGTTGTTGTTGCTGCTGTTGTTGTTGCTTTTGTTGTAGCTGTTGCTTTCGTTGCTTTTGTTGTTGCTGTTGTTGTTCTTGTTGTTCCTGTTATTGCTGTTATTGTTTTGTTGTCGCTGTGGTTCTGTTGTTGTTGCTGTTCCTGTTGTTGCTGTTGTTGCTTTTGTTGTTGTTGCTGTTCCTGTTGTTGCTGTTGTTGTTGCTGTTGTTGCCGTTGTTGTTGTTGCTGTTGTTGTTGCTGTCGTTGTTGCCGTTGTTGCTGTTGTTGTTGCTGTTGTTGTTGGTGTTGCTGTTGTTGCTGCTGTTGTTGCTGCTGCTGCTGTTGTTTCTGTCGTTGTTGCTGCTGTTGTTGTTGCTGCTGTTGTTACTGTTGTTGTTGCTGCTGTTGTAGCTGTTGCTTTCGTTGCTTTTGTTGTTGCTGTTGTTGTTCTTGTTGTTCCTGTTATTGCTGTTATTGTTTTGTTGTCGCTGTGGTTCTGTTGTTGTTGCTGTTCCTGTTGTTGCTGTTGGTGCTTTTGTTGTTGTTGCTGTTCCTGTTGCTGCTGTTGTTGTTGCTGTTGTTGCCGTTGTTGTTGTTGCTGTTGTTGTTGCTGTCGTTGTTGCCGTTGTTGCTGTTGTTGTTGTTGTTGCTGTTGTTGTTGCTGTTGCTGTTGGTGTTGCTGTTGTTGCTGCTGTTGTTGCTGCTGCTGCTGTTGTTTCTGTCGTTGTTGCTGCTGTTGTTGTTGCTGCTGTTGTTACTGTTGTTGTTGCTGCTGTTGTTCCTGTTGCTGTTGTTGCTATTGCCGTTGTTGCTGCTGCTCCTGTTGCTGCTGCTGTTGCTGTTCCTGTTGCTGCTGTTGTTCTTGTTGTTGCTGTTGTTGTTGTTGCTGCTGTTGTTGTTGCTGCTGTTGTTGTTGCTGTTGTTGTTGCTGTTGTTTCTGTCATTGTTGCTGCTGTTGTTGCTGCTGCTGCTGTTGTTGTTGCTGATGTTCCTGTTGTCGTTGTTGTTGCTGCTGTTCCTGTTGCTGCTGCTGTTGTTGTTGCTGCTGTTGTTCTTGCTGTTGTTGTTGTTGCTGTTGTTCTGTCGTTGTTGCCGTTGTTGCTGCTGCTGCTGTTGTTGCTGTTGTTGATGCTGTTGCTGCTGTTGTTGCTGTTCCTGTTTTTGTTTTTTTTTTCCCTGGCGGCACGGTGGCTGAGTGGCTAGCACTCATGCTTCACAGCAAGAAGGTTCGGGTTGCCCGGGCCTTTCTGTGTGGAGACTGCATGTTCTCCCCGTGTTTGGGTGGGTTTCCTCCGGGTACTCCGGTTTCCCCCACCAACCTAAACATGCGCCATAGGTAAAATCCTCCAGCTTAGGGCCTGACCAAAGCATAAATAACAAAACAAAATCATGGGGATGGTCCCCGGGTCAAATATAGAAACAACTTCTCCTGTGCGAGATCAATAAAGGTCAATCTTCTAATCCTTGACCACTGTAAGGCGCTTTGTGCTACAATTTTGTATGAAAAGCGCCTTATAAATGTTTGATTGATTGATTGATTGATTGATTGATATAGTATTGCTATATTTCAGCACCCATTTTTGACAATGCAATTTAAAGATGGATTGTGTAACTTTTCTGAAGAAGGGTCCGTCAAACACTTTTCCCCATGGGGATATTATTGCTTTGTCTGGAATGTTTCACAGTGTGACATTAAACCTTTCTGTCTTCATTAAGACCAAACTGGAGCAAGTTACAGGTCAGATGTTTGGAGAGGTGACCCCGCTCACAACTAGAATGCCTGTTTTTGAGATATAAAACTGTAAAATTTTATAAATGTAAGGTAGAGCTGTTTAATGTCATACTGTGGAACATTCCAGTCATCATGCCATCCATAGAAACAAGCAGGTTATATAGTGTTATATAGTGTAATATAAATCAATACAGAATGTAATGACTTTATTTAGTCAAATTAAGGTACAATAAAAGGTGGCGTCACGGTGGCTGATTGGCTAGCACTCATGCTTCACAGCAAGAAGGGTTCGATCCTTGGGTCGCCCAGGCCTTTCTGTGTGGAGTTTGCATGTTCTCTCCGTGTCTGGGTGGGTTTCCTCCAGGTACTCCGGTTTCCCCATCAACCCAAAACATGCACCATAGGTAAAAATCCTCCAGCTTACAGCGGATGTCGCCGTACTGCATCCGCTGTAAACATCCACTTACAAGTGAACAGCCTAATAATAGCTAATCTGCGCGCAGTGATACGACTCGAGAGAAAATAACCCCAATGCGAATTAGGCTACTGAATTTTTAGAAAGAAAGAAAGAAAGAAAGCTATGCCTTTATTAGTCCCACAGTGGGGAAATTCCATTTCTGCATTTAACCCATCCTGTTATTAGGAGCAGTGAGCAGCACATTACTGCGCCCGGGGACCATCTCCATGATCTTCTTGCTTCGGTTTGGTCAGGACCTCAGCTGGTGCATGCTTTGAGTTGGTGCCCGGAGGAAACCCACCCAGACACGGGGAGAACATGCAAACTCCACACAGAAAGGCCCAGGCGACCCAGGGATCGAACCCAGACCATGCATGCAAACTCCACACAGAACACACACAGAAAGGTCTGGGCGACCCGGGTATCGAACCCGGAACCTTCTTGCTGTGAAGCATGAGCGCTACCCACTCAGCCACCGTGCCGCCGCGGTGTGTCTTTTAGCAACTGTGTGTGATGCAAATATATCACTTTTTGGACAAATGTTTTGAGAAGGAAAAACAAGCTTTATTAACTGTCCTGGCTAACTTACCAGAACTACTTTCACGAGCTACAGAACGGGAGTAGAACTGGGCCCAGATGACGCTGTCATGGGTAAGTCAGTGTTAATCTCACGACACTGTTGAAGGGTTCACATAAAAATAAAAATAAAAATGCACTATCCCTTTAAAAGCTAAATACTTTGATTTCATGATGGAAGTGAAAAGGCTTGGAAAACACTGTATTTTTGAATGGGTATCTTCAATTTCGGTAATTAACGGGTAAAAATCTTACACAGTGTACCTTTAAAGGTGCATTATGCCACTTTTTGGTTGTTTCTATGACATTAAAGAGCTCTACTTTACATTTATTCAATTACAGGTGGTTTTATTGCTGAAAAACATGCATTCTGACTCCACGGATCTGATGTGTAACTTGGTCTGATTTGGTCTGCATGACCTGGTTAAATAAAGGTTAAAAAAAAAAAAACACAGAAATGTTTAATGCCACACTGTGAAACATTCCAGACAGCAATAACATGACCATGGAGAAAAGTGTCTGACGGACCCTCCACCTGAAAAATGACACAATGCACCTTTTACTTTGCACCAATATTTTCTGCTTTATTACAGCATTAAACTGTCTGGACACTGGCTCTGGGTCGGTCAGTAGTTTGGACAGTGCCCATCGCTCTCTCCCTGAATACACTGTTTCTCCTCTGTAGATCGTATATGTGTATGTGGACAGTGTGATGACCATCCCCAGTCCCATGGGTGTAATCACTACATGCCCCACTGATGCCTGCTTAGCTAAGCACTTTTAATACACAAATCAATGGAGCCTTTCCCCCAGCTCTGTGTCTCAGCTCTCCAAGTGTGAGGCTATGAAAAATAGATGGTCCTTAGCATGCAGTTTGTAACCCAAGTGAATCTTAAATCTGCTCTGGTTCTTCTCCAACAGATAATGTCCAAGAACACCTGGAGTTTGTGTAGTCAGATGAGAAGTGGCTGCACTGCAAAAAGTCAAATCAAGTTAAAATGACTTGATTTGACAAACAAAAGGTAAAAGATAACTGTGGAAAACAACTACGAAATGACATCACAAGGTGGTGGAACAGAGCATTTTGAGCTTTGGAGATGTAGACAGACTAATAACCCAGGATTATTCGAACATGTTTGAATGGAACAAATGAAAAAATGGTCAAGTGTTCTTAATTGAAGTAACGTTAACTCATTAGATTGAACTTTTTGCAGTGTGCTTTGGTATTATTAGTTATTGACAGTTATAGACTAACATCATTTCACACTCATCGTAGAGTATTTACTGAGCCAGACGTTATTTGTACAAAGGTCACAGGTCAAGCATCAGCTGAAGGCCAGTGCTTCTCCACCGGGGGCACTACAGATATTTCACGGCCATTGATTTGGGAGAGTGCGTTTTAGGAGTATTATGTGCTTTCCCAATTCAAAGAGGCCATTGAAAAGGTATTTCAATGTGGTTTTAACTGCAATGTGGTTTTAACTGCAAACACATAACATTTAGATCATCACATGTTACCTTTTATTGTTTTGAAAATGACTAGACTAAGCTAAACCTTTATTGGTCTCACACACAATGACACACAGGAGAAATTTGACTTCTGCATTTGACCCATCCTTTTCAGGAGCAGTGAGCAGCCATCTTTCGGCGCCCAGGGGGCACCCACACTGGTTAGCTCATTGCCGGGGGGGATTTGAACCCACAACCCCCAGGGGGAAAGTCAGTGACTTACCAGTTGAGCTAATCAGCCAGTAAATGCTATATTCACTGAAAAGAACGTACAGCTCTGGGAAAAAAAAAAAGAGACCGCTGCAAAATTATCAGTGTTTCTGATTTTACTACTTATAGGTATGTGTTTGGGCAAAAGGAACTTTTTTGTTTGAGTCTATAAACTACTGACAACATTTACCCCAAATTCCAAATAAAAATATTATCTTTTAGAGCATTTATTTGCAGAAAATGACAAATGGTCAAAATAACAAAATAGATACATGTTTTCAGACCTCAAACATTGCAAAGAAACAAGATCAAATTCATTTAAAAACAACATAATACTAAAATTTACACTTAAGAAGAGTTCAGAAATCAATATTTGGTGCAGTAACCCTTATTTTTAATCACAGCTTTCATGCGTCTTGGCTCTCCACAAGTCTTTCACATTGTTCTTGGGTGACTTTATTCCACTCCTGGTGCAAGAACTGAAGTAGCTCATCTTTGTGTTTGTGTTGGAAGATGCTGATTTCAGAAAAAAATGCAGTGGTCTCTTATTTTTTTTCCAGAGCTGTATGTAAAAGCTTAATTCCGTATTTTTGTTCATCTTTTTTTCTTTTTACTTTATACAATGAATATATTTACCCTGCATATTTAGGCTGAGTTGTGGTAATACAGAAAATGCACCACTATGTTTTTAAACTCCATACACCTTCACTAAAATCATTAGGATGATTTCAGCCCTCAAACTGCCAATCTCCACAGACCAAAACGCAAAAGTAGCTGTTAACTTGATTAAGCTTTTGGAGATGTAGACAGACTCAAACATGTGTGAATGAAACAAAACACAACTCCAGGTATGTTTTTTTGATGAGGCAGTAACATTCTAACACAGCTTAAAGCTCACAAGAGTGAATTTTGTGAGATATAAAACCTTTAAGGCTGTGTTTGTTATAATGCAATGAAACTGTGGAGTTGAGAGTTCCTAATGTAAGGACATCTCAAACTTAGACCTTCAAAAGCAGGCCAGTTATACAAAAAATATGATTCAAATGTGGTTTTGAGGCAGCTGGCTCAGTACAATGTGTCCTACATCACTGCAAGTCCTGTTCCCACATGTACCACTACTGTTACTGCAAATATACAGTAGCTCGTGTTATAAGTACTTCTGTCTCTGCAACACCTTTGTATGTATGTCAGTAAAATAATAACTGCATTATAATTAGCCTGTTTTTTGCCTTCATTATTCACAAATTTGTTGCCATAGAGATGTTATTGCTTTGCCTGGAATGTTCACAGTATGTCATTAAATGTGTCTTTCTCCATAACGATAATAAAGTGGTGCCAACCAAGGACTAAAACAGGACTAAACCAGGACTAAACCAGGACCAAAACAGGGCTAAAACAGGACCAAACCAGGACTAAACCAGGACCAAAGCAGGACTAAACCAAGGACTAAAACAGGACAAAACCAGGACCAAAATGGGACTAAACCAGGACTAAACCAAAGACTAAAGCGGGACTAAACCAGGACCAAAACAGGAATAAACCAGGACTAAACCAAGGACTAAAACAGGACTAAACCAGGACCAAAACAGGACTAAACCAGGACCAAAACAGGACTAAACCGGGACCAAAACAGGAATAAAATAGGACTAAACCAGGACCAAAACAGGACTAAACCGGGACCAAAACAGGAATAAAATAGGACTAAACCAGGACCAAAACAGGACTAGACCAGGACTAAACCAAGGACTAAAACAGGACTAAACCAGGACCAAAACAGGACTAAACCATGACCAAAACAGGACTAAACCAGGACTAAACCAAGGACTAAACCAGGACCAAAACAGGACTGAACCAGGACTAAACCAAGACTAAACCAGGACCTAAATCAGGAGTAAACCAGGACTAAACCAAGACTAAACCAGGACTAAAACAGGTCTAAAACAGGACTAAACCAGGACTAAACCGGGACTAAACCAGGACTAAACCAGGACTAAACCAGTAAAGTACCTTCTAATTCTGACCTGTCCTGAAGGCTAACACCACAGTGATGAGCCCAGAAGGCCTGTAGTTAGAGAACTTCACGAGCTGTTTTCAGACCTTTCTAAAATCTGCTGTGCATGTTTCAAATATCCACAAATTCTTCAAATGTTCTCAGATTTCCATGTGTAACGCATCGTTGGAAAGCTTAGAATCTACACTTTAAGAATCTAAATAACTCAAAACGCCTCCGGGAGGACTTGTGTCTGTTTTTTTTATTTTCTCAGCAATAAAATACCTGGAACCTGGACCTGTAACTCACTCTGGTTTGGTCTCCATGATGATAGAAAGGTTTAATGCCATACTGTGAAACATCTCAGAGAAAGCAGTAACATCTCTGTGGAGAAAAATATCTGACAAACCCTCCACCAGAACAGTTAGACAATGCACCTTTAAATGTAGCTGGGCTGTAATATCTCTGAAGCATTTGTTTTTGTGCCACAGCAATTATGTGGTGTCATTTGGCAAGGCGCTTTCTCTTTGACCAGCTGATGATTCGACTGCTCAACGAAATGATAGCCGCCATAATTATCCTTCACTATAAAATGAAGCTATCACGAGGAGAATGGGGAGATTTCACACTTTGGAAATGAGATTCTTGTAGGTGTCCATGTCCTTGACTGTAAGAGCATTAGTAATCAGCGTTGGTTTGTACAGTCCTCCTTGTGACATATACTATACCGCAAAAAGCAATATTTAAGTCATTTGAAATTATTTAAATTAAGAAGCGTGAACAGTTAAGAACAGTTTACTTTATTCGAGAAGATTTATCTTGCCAAGTAAAATTATCTGCCAATGGAATAAGTGTAGCAAGATGTATTTTCATATTTTAAGTACAAAAAGGCTTGTTCCATTGGTAGATAATTTTACATGTCAAGTCAAATCATGATAAAAACTTTCTTAACTCAAGTCATCTTAACTAGCTAGACTTTATGGCAAAAAGAAATTCAATTTGTCAACTGGAAAAAAGTTTATTTGGTCGATGTTTCGCCGCTCATCAAAGCTGCTTCTTCAGTTCTGGTCAGACGCTGGTGGACACTGCCTGTATTTGCCTGAAGTGAGGTAGTTTCAAAGTAATTTCATTGTAGTCAGCTCCTCCTTGTCCAGTTGACAAATCAAATTTCTCCTTTTGCCATGGATTCTACCTGGACGACTGAGGGATTCTACACACATAGCTAGATTTTAGTTTCTGCGTTCTAGGCCACAATCTGCATTTCATTTCATTTTGTTTGGCCCAATCACATCACATTAAATCCGGAAATGTGTTTGATATTCATAGAGAGATCATAAAAAGACGATGCCAATGCAGTATCACTTGATGTATCATGTACAGCTCTGTAGATTAGCCACAGATACAGAGGAGCTTTCTAAATGTCAAAAGGCCTTTATCATTGTGATGTAGTGCACCATATAACATAGAGGTCCTATTGTGTAGAAATAGACTGTCGTATAAACATTTGTCATTGTGATTGGTCTCGCTCTGTTACATTTACAAATAGAAATCCTTCGGAGGAGTGCTTGTCTTAGGCTACGTTTATATGATGACGGTCTGAACAGAAGACGCAAAAGTGGCGTCGCGTCTTCACTTTTTATTCCGCGTTTAGACGAGCGTTTTCGGGAGTAAATCTGCGTGCATACGGTGACGCAAAAGTGTGTGGAATTCAATTGGGTATGCATGCCAGGCGGCTAGGTGGTGCTGTGATACATTATCACTATGTCCGCGCATAGGTAGAATCTTCTCATCTGCGCCGCGAAAAGCAAAACAAAACATGGCTACCGGTAGCAAAAAAAAAAAAGTGTGTGGTCAGACAAAGAAGTTCAACTATTGCTTCAGACCACGTTAGACTACAAAGCAACGAAGGCGCAACAAGGTGTGGACTGGGAGTCCTGCCAAACAAAGTACACTGATATATGGACCGATGTGACGTAAACACGTACACGACGTCAGCAGATTTGACCAGAGTTTTGCATCTTGGGCAGTGTAGACGAAAACGCTACGGCGGAGCGTATTCGTTTTCCACTTTGGAGGGCTGTTTCAGTTCTTTGCATTTTTAAGCCCCCAAAACGCTGTCACCGTCTAAACGAAAGGCACTTCCGATAAAATATTTGGTTGTTTTTACTCGTAAGCATTCTCTTGTAAACAGGCCCTTATACTTGAATGTTCCACAGTATGAAGCTTAAAACAGACCAAATGACAGGTCTGTGGAGAGGCAAGCATGCCCACAGAAGAGTAAAAATTGAGTCAATAACATTCCAGGACAAACAGGTGGTGGACTTTCCTCTAGATAAGAAATTGTGCATGAATTAAAGTTCGTACTGTCCAAATTACGGCAAACTTTGACACTGACAATAGGATATATCAATCATGCAATCAAACTTTATTTAGAGAGGCTTTTACAACACTCAAGGGGACCAAAGTGCTTTACATTAAAATCAACACAATATAAAAACACACAAAAACAACAATGAAATATGGATATATACATTAAAAAGGCAGTGTAAATTTTGTTGCGGCAAAACTTGAATTTCCCTTGGGATCTATTAAGTCTCTCTAAAACAGTCCCTAAACAAATACACAAATTACCCTGACCTTGAAAGGATTGTATTTGTAATTCTATTGTCGGTTTACATATGAGCCGACTCCAACATCACGTACTTTTCCATCACGTTCTACTTGACATAAGCCTGTACTTTAGACATTACCATCCCCAGTCATTACTATGGTTCATACATATATTCATAGTAGTCTATATGTCCAACTCATGTTTTATTATTAGCCTAATTACTGTAACATTCCATCTGACGTGTACACTTTGAACTCAACACGTCTGCGTAAACCCACTCTTTGATGTGTGTTGATTTTCATAATAAAGTATGCATAATTTGACACTCTGTACTCTGTCTGCGCGATCAAAGAATGACCTTTTACCGTTGTGATACAGCTACATCTTCCTCCAAAAAAAACAAAACAAGAAAAAAACAGCTTTCTTCCCGGTGCCTCCGAGAAAAGAAAGGTTTGTTGCCATGACAATAGTAATGTCACTTCAATGGCAGGGACGTTAAGATGGCGGTGCATCAGTGTGTTTCAATATGCAGGTGGTACGCGCGAGGGGAGAAGTCATACAAGATAATAGAATCAATTTCCTGTGATTTCTGGAGCAGAGAAAGTGGCGGCGCCAAATAATAAAGGAATTAAATGAGCTAGCGCTAAACATCATCCACTGGTTACCGACGGCGACGAGGCTCCAGATTGCCACTTGCTTGAAAGAAAGCGGCAGCTGATTTGCAATGAAAACATGTTAATAGGGTTCTTTTAAAAAGTTTGTAAAAAGTTTAAACAGGGTTGATTAAAATAGAAATGGATTTGTAAAGATGTTTTTATTACTATTTGTAATACAGCTGCTCCTGCTTCTGCTGATATATTTGGTACTGCTCAGAGTTATACTTAAAAAAATAACAACACAACATTTAGATAAATTAAGAATCTAGGAGACAAGATAACTAATGATGTGACCATTAGGAGTGCACCAATACAATTCTAATATTGAATATTAGAATTGTATTACTGAAACGCTATATACAGCTCTGGAAAAAAAATAAGAGACCACTGCATTTTTTTCTGAAATCAGCATCTCTACATGTGTTACAGCCATTCCATTCCAGCGTCTGTTGAATTCCAACACAAACACAAAGCTGAGCTACTTCAGTTCTTGCACCAGGAGTGGAATAAAGTCACCCAAGAACAATGTGAAAGACTTGTGGAGAGCATGCCAAGACACATGAAAGCTGTGATTAAAAATAAGGGTTATTGCACCAAAGATTGATTTCTGAACTCTTCTTAAGTGTAAACATTAGTATTATGTTGTTTTAAAATGAATTTGATCTTGTTTCTTTGCATTGTTTAAGGTCTGAAAACATGTATCTTTTTTGTTATTTTGACCATTTGTCATTTTCTTCAAATAAATGCTCTAAATGATAATATTTTTATTTGGAATTTGGGGCAAATGTTGTCAGTAGTTTATAAACTCAAACAAAAATGTTCCTTTTGCCCAAACACATACCTATAAGTAGTAAAATCAGAAAAACTGATAATTTTGCAGTGGTCTCTTATTTTTTTCCAGAGCTGTAGTTAGCTAGATCAGTTATCGGTCACATGATATTGGTTAAGCCAAAATCATGCATCCGGGGCCGAGTCGCGGAGGCAACAGTCTAAGCAGAGACTCACAGACTTCCTTCACCCCGGATCTCCAGCTCCTCCTGGGACCCCAAGGAGTTCCCAGGCCAGCACCATTATTATTATTATTATTATTATTATTATTATTATTATTATTATTATTATTATTATTATTATTGTTATTATTATTATTATTATTATTATTAATTTTATTTTTTTCTTAATTTAAAACAAGGACAGTGCACAGAAAATTTTAATCTTGAGAAACTTTTCATTAGACCAACTCTAGCTACAACATTTCATCATTAGAAAAAGAAGAAAAAGAAGTGACTTTATTGATCTCACACAGGAGAAATTCTTCTCTGCATTTAACCCATCCTGTTATTAGGAGCAGTGGGCAGCACATTACTGCGCCCGGGGACCATCTCCATGGTCTTCTTGCTTCGGTTTGGTCAGGACCTCAGCTGGAGGGTTTTACCTATGGTGTATTAACAGTGTCTTCTTAAAGTAACCACTATCCAGCACCATTAAACATTTAAAACAATCAAAATTCATTCATTCTAATTTCCATAAGTACAAGATTTCAAATTCATCATTATCATCTAAAAATGCCATTGTCATCAATATCCTCTAAAACGTACATTTTCCAAATTCATCATTATTATTATCCTCTAAAATACAATTCATCAACAACATGACCATCAAGACAATGTCATTAGTCAAATATAAGACACTTACATCTACACAACACATGTACAGAACAGTCAGAATGTTTAAATGTTTGAAGGCTAATGTTGACACGCCTGTCCGCTCAGAATATCCTGACCTTTAGATAGATGAAATAAGACTGACTTTGTCCTAGAACATCTCATAATGTTTGAGTTTATATCCATGCAAGGCTGTTCAATCGTGATGTGAATGGAAATAAGTGCCGTTTTCTGTCCCTACACTGGTATCAGATTTTGAAACCACAATGATGATTTAAAGACTCCTGTTTGATCAAAGAGAATGTCATTTTCACAAAGAAAGGCTATTTATTTGACGTTATCACATTGTCCTGAACTACAGCAATTCTTATACTCAGATCATTTTTGAAACTCCATACAGAGAGGCTTCCGAACCCGGGAATTGAACCTGTGACATTCTGGCTACATCTTTTACAGCTAGCTGACTACAACTAACCCCGCTAAGTAAAGATGCACTCTGGAACCTTTTGTGAGTGGTCTGCAACTATGTTTTCTGTATGGAGATGCTCTTTCTTTTCCTGGAAGGTTATAATATATGGCTTTAATTATCTTGTATCTTTTTAATCATCTTCAAAAACCATACCTGTCTTGGGTATAGAGAGGTTTGCCAGTAATGCATTACTGCGGAACATTCCAAGCGAAGCAATAAATACATAAAGAAAAGCAACTCCACAAGAAACTTTAAAGCCCCAGTGTGTAGGATTCGTGACGCATAGGTGGATAGTCGCTATTGCACTTTCTGTTTTAGCTACGGCAGACCTCGAGGGACCCGCGTGCCGCGCGGTCCCGTTTATTTATTTATTTTTCTTTTCTCATGAAAACACACATTCCCGATCATGTACCATGACACTCTACACATCAAATGAAACCTTACAGTCTCCTCTTTTTGACTATGCAATTCATTTCCCTGCACAACAATCACTCCCCGAGCACATGGGGCTTTTATACGGAAAAGCACAAAACAAGGTTAGCTTACCTTAGAATGCTTTCCACAGGTCAAACTCTGTATTTCACCATAAACTTGCTCTCAATTTGTCCGTAAGGATCCAGCGAATAAAATCCAGTAAAACAATTTAGTCCAAAACACGTGTTAGATCCATTACGAGGTCTGATCCGGCAGCATGCTTGTGTTGTTTACCCAAAACCACAAGCCTTGCCAAAGGCGAAGGCGGAGCCCAAATGTCCTTCTGCGGCTGTCGTATTCAAAATGGCTGCCTCTGCATGGGGAAGATCCCCCTTTTATGTGACTATATCTAAGTCCAAAAGAATACTTTGATTTCATGATGGAAGTGAAAAGGCTTGGAAAACAATGTATTTTTGAATGGGTATCTTCAATTTCAGTAATTAACGGGTAAAAATCTTACACACTGTCCCTTTAACTACTACTTTTACTTTTCTTCCAAATCCTTTATTATGGTTACCTGGGCCGTCATTTTTAAAGAATTTCTACTTTCAGGGTACTTTTCAAACACCACACATTTACTTCTACTTGAGTAATTATTGAAATAACTTTTACTTGAGTTTTTTGAGTAAATCTACGAGTGACAAAAGCGTGATTTGAGCATTTATGCTTCTTCAACTGCTCCTTAAGATATGATTAAGGCTGCGTCCCATTCCTCTGTCTTACCCCTTTATCTACGTCTTTGTTGAGCTGAGAGGGCTCGGGGTACGACTGTTCCCCTAAGAAATGGGACGCCACTCAATTACCGTTTGCGTCATCATCCCTTGCCTCTACCTGGCTGCTACGTCTACAGAGGCGACAACAGTTGAGGCAAACAAAAGTAAACAAATGTCAAGGATTATCGGGTACCTCAGCTCGACAAAAAACAATCTTGTTTATGCATGAAAGTTCGATGAAAACGATAACAGCAGCTAAACAGACCTCACTACAATTAAAACCGCAACAACAGTTCACTAAAAGTAACGTAGAACATAAACGTCATAATTGTAAACCATCTAAACTATTAATCGATAATTACAACTGCTGAAAATACATTTATCAGACTCCTTGGCTGGTCGATGTGACGCTGCCATCCTGATCCCAAAACCTGCCTGAGCTTGTAGGCGTACCCCTTCATTCCAAGTCTGGTCGAGAGCTTACTTCATTTCAAGGGGCATGTAGCCCTCGGTCATGGCTCTAGCCCTTGATCAAAATTAGAATCGGGACACCTCTTGCCCTCACATGAACGCGCAAAACCAAGGGGTAGGGGTAAGACGAAGGGGTAAGACAGAGAAATGGGACGCAGCCATACTCTAATGTGTCTATAATGCCCAATTTTAATTTTATAATTTTAACTTCAAATTATAAATCAAATGTTTTATACCAAACTACACATTTTCCAAATACCTAGCTCTTAGTGGAGTAATTGTACTTCTACTTGAGCATTTTAAACGAACATTACTCTTTGACGACTGTACCTACCCCTGCAGATTCTTCAAACTGTCCCTTTTTTACTTTTACGAAATAATCACTCACTTTTTTTCTTAACCTTCTTCCTGAAATCATTACAGTAAACACTCTCTTATTTCGCCACACATGCAGCTAATAAAAACAAGCATCTAAACCCAGGCGTAATTGACTGCAGTGTTTTCCATTTAGCGTGTGGCCGAACTGCGCGTTGTGTTATTGCAGTACAGTACACATTACAGTACTGTAGTAATGGGATGTCTCTCCTCTCTCCGTCCTGCTCTGTTTGGCTATCTGATAGTTTGTTGCAACTCAATGACAACGATTGCTGTCCCAGCCGTCCTCCAGCTCAATACTAACATGCTTATCTTGTACTTTTAACCCGGACGGCCATGTTGTGTCCCCTGAAAAAACAAAAGATTAGATTGTCCACAGAGTCCGTAAAGATTTAGCAAGGACACACACGTTTTTATTTTTTATTACTTTTTATTATTTTTGTGTTGTTTTTTTTATCAAGCGGTGAGAGGAGAGGTCGAGGAACGCGCAAACTGAACTGACAGCCGGAATTACGTTCGGTGTCTCCGAGGTGGATGGAGCTTGGCCACCCTCCAAAACAGACAATGCATATTTATGGAGGTTATGAAGGCAGGTCTACCAGGACGTCAAGTATGGAAGAACAAGCTCACGCAGTAATAAGAGGAGGATGCACGCATTTTAAATTATAATTAGGCTTTGGTTTAATAGCAGAAATAATATGCTTAACTTGGACGTAGACTTAGACAAACATTATTGATTCACCAGGGAAATTATCTGGACATATTAGCTCACCACCACAATAAATATAATAACAAAGAGCAAAAATATACATGGTAATAATACCTTGAAAATAAGTAGCATTCATAGCAAGAAACTGGTGGCAAATAAGGCATAGTTACAGTATATAAATGTATGTGTACAAGCAAAATATAGATATACAGTAATACAAATATGTATAAAGTAGGGCTGTCAACGTTAACGCGTTAATGCATGTAATTAATCACAAAAAATATTGCATACATTTTTTTTTACGCAAATTAATCACACATTTATTTTGACTGCACGTGCTCCTTTATCGAAAGTGCGGATGGTGACCTGAAAGGCGGTACAGGTTATTAGGTCGGTGATCAGGTCTATCCATACCCCGATGCAAAGATGACTGATAAGACTATGACCGGGGTGCTCAGCGGCAAATTTCTCTTCGAAAAACTTCCCGACGGAACTTTAGATAAAACTAGGGTAGTTTGCATATATTGCAGCGATGAACTCTCTTTCCACAGAAGCAAAACAAGTTTAAAATACAATTTTAAAGCAAAACACGTTTTTGATTCAGCGGCTAGCAAAGACGCTACTTGTATACCGACATCAAGCCGAGCGCAACAAACAACGCTAGCGGAGTGCACCCGCGAAAATGTTGTCAACAAAAGTACTACAGATAAGTTGACCAACGCCTTTGCAAAATGGATAACCACAGCATGTCGGCCAATCAACATCGTTGAAGACCAAGGGCTGCAAAATCTCATGCACATCGCCGCAGGTGATCCGTCATACAAAATACCTTTGAGACGATTTCCACAAGAATAAACGAACTGTGCTGCGCAAGTAAGACCGCCAAGATGCAACTGCTGGAGATCACTGGACCTCAGAAAGTAATCATAATTACCTCGGTAACAGCTCATCTAATTGACGACAAATGGCATCTACAGTCCTTCGCTTTGGGTGTTTGTCAAATGTCAATAATATAACTTTCTGACAATAAATTGAATTATTATTAAATTATGGAAAATTAGGACTGTTGCCTGTTGCCATAGCAATTTAAAGCAGAGTAATATATCTTTTGAATCATATTTAACCAATCCAATCCACTTTATTTATATGGCACTTTGTATAAACAAAACCATTTCAAAAGCTGCACAATACAGATAAAAAAAGTACAGTGGGAGTATAAAATAAAGCTATTTTTAACTCCTCTAGTCCTAATTAAGACAATAAAACTAGGAAAATTATATAAGAGCAAAAATACCAATAAATAAAAAGGTAAAAATATTAAAATAAATAAAAGAGCACACAACTCACATAGTTTTAAAAGCCAGAGAGTAAAAGTGGGTCTTAAGATGGGCATGGGCTGTCCCCCCTGCTTTTAAGTTGTTAAGATGTTAAATAGATAATATTAACTGAATATAAATACATAATACAAAATATACAGTATGGAATAAGAATATTAGTAGCATAAAAGCAGTGCAAATAGAAGTATTACTGTTTTCTGATGCAAATGAAAAACAAAGAATATTGTGACAATACAATATACTGTATGTATGTAAATTACCTCTGAATTGTTAATCTTCAACTTATTAAACCTGCAGAATCAATCGTTTTATTATTGCCTTGGCGGAGGTCTGTACTCTCCACTGTTTGTTGCTGCTATTTAGAATTGTCACATTGATTTTATTTATTTTTTTTACCCTATGTTATATGTGAGTGTAGAAATATAGTGTAGAAATTAATTAATGGACAAATCGAGGCAAATTTGTCCATTAAAGCGAATAATGTGCTCCTCACCTTCCACAGTGGTTGGTCTCTCTCTCTCATCCAGCTCGGGTCCTCTACCAGAGGCCAGGGAGCTTGAGAGTTCTGCACAGTATCTTAGTACTGCACTTTTCTGGACTGAGATGTCTGATGTTTTTCCTGGGATCTGTTGTAGCCACTCCTCCAGTTTGGGGGTTACAGCCCCGAGTGCTCCGATCACCACAGGCGCCACTGATGCCTTCACCTTCCAGGCCTTCTCCAGCTCTTCCTTGAGCCCCTGGTATTTCTCTAGTTTCTCGTGTTCTTTTTTCCTGATGTTACCATCGCTTGGTATTGCAATGTCCACCACCACGGCTCTGTTCTGTTGCTTATCCACCACCACTATGTCTGGTTGGTTCGCCATCACCATTCTGTCAGTCTGTATCTGGAAGTCCCACAGGATCTTGGCTCGGTCATTCTCCGCCTTCGGAGGTGTTTCCCACCTTGACCTTGGGGTCTCCAGCCCATACTGTGCACAGATGTTTCTGTACACTATGCCCGCCATTGGTTGTGTCGCTCCATGTATGCTTTCCCTGCCAGCATCTTACACCCTGCAGTTACTGTATGTGCTGGAATGGATATATATATATATATATATATATATATATATATATATATATATATATATATATATATATATATATATATATATTTTTTTTTTCTTTCTTTCTTTATAATATTTCTTTATATCCTAGTAGAAATAGTAGCTGAAATTGTTAACCTTGCCTAGTTGACATTTAAAGTGCCACACTTAAAATCTTTATGTTTAAGATTTGTGCTAAAACATTCACTCTCCTTTTACCAATTTGGCCATTTTTTTGGTTTAAAATTTGACTTCCTGGTTGGAAATCGTGACATCACAATAGGGAAGTCTCTAACTATTACCAAACAAAACTCCTCTACTGTACACAGAAATTATTATCTGACAAATATACACCTTTATTTTGTTGAAATCATGTTTGAAGTATCAGAAAAAATGTGTTTCTTACATGTAAACTGTACCAAACTTTTAGACAATATGTTTTAAAACTCTCTAATTTGCAACATATTTTTCTTTGCAAATTGCTTCTTGATTGGTGTAAAACTATAATTTATGTTTACAGTCGTTATAATCTCACCAAATTAAATCAAAATTAGAGAATTATAAAAATCTGTCATTTTAATTCACATTTTTAAGTTATGTCACATTTTCTTAGTACTTTCTTTGTAAATTCTCCCACTGGACCATTATCATTAGACTCCATCAGCTCCATCCTTCACTCCTCATTCTGTGCCGTAAACTCCTAAACCCCAGAATAAGCCTAATCAATCTTAGTGAACGTAAACACTGGAAATTCATCCTCATTTGTCCAGACGCCTCCCTCATCTGTAAAAGTCCTATTTTCCAAATGGACGTGGTGTTTTAAAGAGACAACCCCGTATTCAACAACAAGCATTTAACTTCTTGTTTTTGTTTAACTTTTCCCATTATTAATGACCACATTTACATGACGCTTTTTTAATTCCGAATGAAATAGTTTGGAATTAAATTATTCTCCTTCGTGTTTACATGGAAATAATAATTCTGAATTGACGTTTACATGGAAAACACATAAAATTGGCTTTATTTAATTCTGCTCAATGTCTGGGGGTCGGGAAGGGTTCTGATTGGACAGGGAGACGAACGTATTTACGTCTAACGGAAAAAAAAATGCACGATCAGCTGCTACCGGCTTTTTGTCATCTCAGTTTGGTTAGTGTTTTTATGTTTTCTGCCATCCAGTCTTTTCATTATTTGTAGTTCTTACAGTGAACTTATTAAAATTATTTTTTCGGTTCGAGACCAATTTTTGCTCCGGGCCGTCATCTTACTGTGCGTTATCGTGTCAGAAGGGCGACCCAATGAGCATGCGCTGAACGACCAGAATTATTTTTAAGCGGAATAAACATTTACATGATCGAGGAATAAATCAATTTGGCTTTAAATTCAGAATAAATTAATTCCGACTAATCATTTTCATTAGGAATTAAGTGTTTACGTGATCTTTTTAAAGTAGAATAAATTTTTATTCAAAATTAAATTAATTTTAATCGGAATTATTGTTTACTTGCACAATTTGCTCCGAGCAGTGAGCTATGTACTATTTTGTTACTTAAAGGAGCAACTTTTCTAATGGAGGGTCCACCATCTTCTTGTCTCCATGGAGATGGATTGTCTCGAATGTCCCGGTATGGCATTATCAATCAATCAATCAAACATTTATAAGGCGCTTTTCATACAAAATTGTAGCACAAAGCGCCTTACAGTGGTCAAGGATTAGAAGATTGACCTTTATTGATCTCGCACAGGAGAAGTTGTTTCTATATTTGACCCGGGGACCATCCCCATGATTTTGTTTTGTTATTTATGCTTTGGTCAGGCCCTAAGCTGGAGGATTTTACCTATGGCGCATGTTTAGGTTGGTGGGGGAAACCGGAGTACCCGGAGGAAACCCACCCAGACACGGGGAGAACATGCAGTCTCCACACAGAAAGGCCCGGGCAACCCGAACCTTCTTGCTGTGAAGCATGAGTGCTAGCCACTCAGCCACCGTGCCGCCAGGGAGAAAGAAAAAAAAAAAAAAAAAAAAAAACAGCAGCAACAACAGCAGCGACAGCATCAGCAGCAGCAGCAACAACAGCAGCAGCAGCAGCAACAACGGAAACCACGGCAGAACAACAGGAACAACAACAACAGCAAGAACAACAGCAACCACAACAACAGCAACAACAACAGCAGCAACAACAACAGCAGCAGCAACAGGAACAGCAGCAACAACAACGACAACAGGAACATCAGCAACAACAACAGCAGCAGCAGCAACAACAGCAGCAACAATGACAGAAACAACAGCAACAACAACAGCAGCAGCAGCAACAACAACAGCAGCAGCAACAACAAGAACAACAGCAGCAGCAGGAACAGCAGCAGCAACAGCAGCAGCAACAACGGCAATAGCAACAACAGCAACAGGAACAACAGCAGCAACAACAACAGTAACAACAGCAGCAACAACAGGAACAGCAGCAACAACAACGACAACAGGAACATCAGCAACAACAACAGCAGGGGGGTATTCCACGAAAGCTACTAAGCGCAAAGCCCGGCTTTATTCGTCAGTTGGCGCTAGGTTAAGTGAGAGTTCGGTTCCACGACGCTCGCTAAACTTAGTTCCCGCTGAGTTACTGGGGCAACATGGTCTTAGCAGATAGTCTGATCGCGGCAAGGCTAAAGTTCTGTCTTACTTAGGCCGTGTCGCAGAGAATACGTACCTGACGTAAACAGAGTGTCAAACACACCGTTCCGCACACCTCCCCGCATGAGTATCTGTGTTGTCCGAAAACAACATCAGCAAAAAAACAAATTACCTTACGTTCTCGGTTCTTGACAATTCTCCGGTAATCTAAACATATGCTTTTCAACCGCTGTCTTTACGACATTAACATATAGAAGAATTCCAGCAGTGTTCCAAAGAATATCTGTGGTCGAGTGGATATATACTATGACTCTTGTATGTGCGGGCCGGGTTCGATTCCCGCTATTGACCTATTGATGCCCACGTCAAATTTCAGTTAAATTTTCATTTCATTTATATTTGCAACATATTACAGAAATGGAAATGAATTTAACCTACAATTACTCTTATCATCACATCAAATTATATCAGCTGGGCCTAACATCACTCTCACTTGACGACATTGACACTTTATATTTTATGTGACATCTCTATCAAAGAATACAGTTACAGGTAAACCTTTACTTTTAAAACAAAATGTAGCCAAATAACAGGCACGCTCCATGATGCAACATTTCAATGATTCAACAAATTTGCTTAAGAGATGCTGTGCAAGCTTCTTTAATGAAATCCTATTTATCAATTTCCATCAATAGGCATAAAACAATAAAAGACATTAGGTATGACATTCTGGTGTGAGGCCACTGCTGGAGGACTGCTGAGGGTCAGGCAAGGCACTGCTGGAGGACTGCTGAGGAGGGTCCAAGTGTACGCCATCTTCAGTAACTTGAATATACTCTTCAGGAGAACTCGCAGGAAGGATCTTTGATGGGGTCCCTCCTTCAGTTACCTCCACCAGTGGGCGACCCCGGTTTAGGGCCAGTGCCAGCTCCTCTGCAGGTGAAAGGTTTTGAGGGGGGCTCCCACCTCCTGTGGCTTGGTAGCTACTGTTCATTTTAAATTAAATTAAGGTACCATTTCAACAGTATTACTAATTTCACTGAATAATAATATGCTTTGTCTTTACCTGCAAAACAGTCCTCTTCACATTATTCCTGCTCAAAGACAAGATAACACAATTTAACGTATTAGTTGGAGCAAATACTTTTACACAGTAAAAATAAATTACAATTGACAAGACTGCTATACAAATGTATAATAATTATGCCATCAACTGCTCACCATGAGTATCGAACTCACAATCTCCCGCTCTCCAGACGGCGACTTTACCCCTGCGCCATAGATCAGCGTTGACGTCAATGGTGAAAAACAGACTTAAAAAAGCACTGTTATAGCACTGTTATAGGACTTAACTTACGTATTTAAGCGTTCGGCGAACTTCTGCCACGCCATGTCTCTGGTCTTGGTTATTGCAAATGTGTTGTAGAGTTCCAAAAGCAACTTCTGTTCTGATGCGCTGAAATAATCGGCCCGAATCTTCGACATGATCGCGTTTTCGACAGTCGCTTGTTCAGGGCTTCTTACCTTCCCCGGGCACGCGTCTAGGCCCGGCCTGATTAGGCCAGACTGAGCTTAGCTCTGACTAGGCGCAGCTGAAACGCGTTAGTGGAACGGGTTCAAGCTTTTGTCTAAGTTGTGTCTCAGCCAGGCGAGAACTTAGCACTTAGTCGCGGCTAAGTTTAGCCACGTTCGTGGAATACCCCCCAGCAGCAGCAACAACAGCAGCAACAATGACAGAAACAACAGCAACAACAACAGCAGCAGCAGCAGCAACAACAAGAACAACAGCAGCAACAGGAACAGCAGCAGCAACAGCAGCAGCAACAACGGCAATAGCAACAACAGCAACAGGAACAACAGCAGCAACAACAACAGTAACAACAGCAGCAACAACGGCAGAAACAACAGCAACAACAGCAGCAGCAGCAACAACAGCAACAGCAACAGCAACAGCAACAACAACAGCAACAACAACAAAAGCAACAACAGCAACAACAGGAACAGCAACAACAACAGAACCACAGCGACAACAAAACAATAACAGCAATAACAGGAACAACAACAACAACAGCAACAACAAAAGCAACGAAAGCAACAGCTACAACAAAACCAACAACAACAGCAGCAGCAACAACAGCAACAACAAAACAACAACAGGAACAACAGGAACAGCAACAACAGGAACAGCAACAACAGCAGCAGCAACAACAGGAACAGCAACAACAAACAAAAGAACAAATAAAAGACAAGCAAACAGACGACCGAAGTCAGTCAAAGGCCAAGCTAAACAGGTGAGTCTTGAGCCCACTCTTAAAAACATGAACGTTCTCTGCAGCCCTGAGGTCCTCCGGCAGGAGGACCTCAGATGGATGATGGATATGCATTAAACATATCCATCTTGCATTTACTCAATAACACGGGTTGTTATTGACCTAAAAGCTTCCATTCTTACTGTGAGTGGGCTCGCCTCCACAGATCTGACATGTAACTTGGTCCTGACTAAAACTATAATTCAAAAATACTTTTACTTTTCAGTCTGTACGATGGGGAGTGGTTATGGGGGGGGGGGGGGGGGGGACAGACTGATGCAAATGGCCAAATAAAAGTACAGTGGTACCTCACCTTACGAAATTAATTCGTTCCAGAAGTGGTTTCGCAACATGAATTTTTCGTAAGTTGAGTAGCTATTTCAATGGAAAAGGCCTGATCCGTTCCAAGTTTTTTTTTTATAGTGTAACTTTTTTTTATAGTGTAACATTTGTGTTCTGCGTCCTGATTGGAATAAACCAGGTCTAGACCAGAAGTGAACCAGGTCTAAACCTGGACTGGACCTGGACTAAACCAGGATTATCCCGGGACATGGCAGTGCCGTTGGAGGAGCGCGTTGCTCGTGTCTCCGAGCTCCTTGCGCGTTCCGCGCTAGCGCTAAGAGGCCGAGAAAGACGCTCTTTCAGCGGGAATAAGAGCGGGTCGGGCTCTGGTTCTATGTGACTTCCAGAGCCGGGGGGCTGACACTGTGAGCTAACAGGCCGAGAAAGGTGCTCTATCGGCGGGCAAGACCGCGAGGTCTCGCTCAGGGCGGGCTCTGCTTCTATGTGACTTCCAGGTCTAGACCAGAACTAAACCAGGTCTAGACCAGGTCTAAACCAGGACCGGATCAGGTCCAGACCCGGACCAAACCGGGACCAGACCAGGATTAAATCACCCCGTGCTTAATCCGCGCAGGCGGGCCGAGCCGTGCGGGCCCGCAGCCCTGAGGGGGAGGCACGGCCCGGGCGCCGCGGCTCCATCCCGCGCCGTGTCGACGTCGCTTTTTGATCCTTCGATGTCGGCTCTTCCTATCATTGTGAAGCAGAATTCACCAAGCGTTGGATTGTTCACTCACTAATAGGGAACGTGAGCTGAGTTTAGACCGTCGTGAGTTTTACCATACTGATGATGTGTTGTTGATAGTAATCCTGTGTCTCCGCTCCGCTCGCGCGTTCGGCGCTATATTGAGCCGTGTCTACCCCCACGTTTCACTATCAACACATTCCATTGAAAATCTATGAAAGTTCGAGTGTTCAAACGAGAGAGAAATGCGAGAAGCCCAACTCCAGTCTGAGAAAAGCGTAGAATGTGTGTGGTGAGGCATTTACAGCCCTAAAACATGTAGAACAATTGTAAAATACAAAGTTGTCCTACCTCGTGGACCTCTCCCACCGCGGGCCACCTCTAGAACCCCGTGTGTGTTGATAAAGTGTATTTACGTTTCGGGGCACACATCTGAGCGCGCATTAATTGAATTTTTGAGATTTCGCGTTTTGTAACTTGAATTTTCTTTCGTATCTAGAGACCAAAATTTGACGTGAAGGCGTTTCGTAACTTGGATTTTTCGTATGTAGGGTCTTTCGTAAGGTGAGGTACCACTGTAGTTATGGATCATTTATGGAAGAGGGCTTCTGTGTAACCAATAAGGAGGCAATGAATAATAAATACAAATTTATTACAAAAAAGAGGTTATAAAAAACAACATAGCTAAAAATGTGCGGGACCTTTATAAAAATAAATAAAATCAAAAGAGCTCCACCCCCCCAATTCCATGGCGAGCTTCAGTTGGTGTTTCATGCTCTGTTGGATGTCGAATCCCTCAGTCTCTGTTGTCTACGTGGACATAAACAGAAACAGTCAGGACTGTACACCGACAACCCATAAAGACGGCCATAGACCATTTCCATTAAGAGCGCCACTACATGTACAGAGTACCCACACCGCAGGGAGCTCCTCGCTTTCCCACTGCTGGTGGTCAGCATTGTGGGGCTCAGCTCCAGTTGTGGTCGTCCGTCTCCGTCATCTATTGTCCAGCTCATGTCTCCACAAGGTTCCAACAGCCGCCGCCATCCTGCGCACAGCAACACACAGTCAGCACAAACCCCACACTACCCGTAAGTAACACTTGTGTTAGTAGTAGTGGTACTCCTTGTTGAAACAAGGAGTACCACTACTACTAACACAAGTGTTACTTACACCACAGAGGGAGCTTCCTGCTCTCTCGCCTCTGGTGTCGGACATCGTGGTACATCAGGGTTCTAGTGTTGGCTGGACGCACTGTGTCGCTGGCTTCGGGCCATGGTGACTCCATGTCTCTGCCTAGTCCAACACACAATCACTGCCATCTCTCTGCATAGACCGACGTCCCCGGTGCCCCGCTGGTACTCTCCGAGTCCTCTGCCTCCCGCTGCCGTCTCTCCTCAGTCCGGTTGCTTCCTCTATTAAGTTTCCTTTCTTCCCGCCGGAGCACACACTGTGCTGATTGCAGTGGATTGGGCTGAACTGTCACGTGACACGTTGTCATGGTAATAACTGTTTTTCACTTGTGCCACATCACAAGTCCAGTTCAAAAATGTAATGGAGTAGGAAATACTGCTCTTAAATGTACTGAAGTAAAAGTGAAAAGTATGTGGTTCAGTTATATCGAAAACTGTAGAAATCTAAGCTCAGGGTTGCGTAGCTAAATGTAGCTGTGCATTAGCGGCTCGAGTGGAGAAGAGAGGGCACAGTCTCTCTTCTGGACACTGCATTGATTGGAATTGAATTCTCTGGGCATCATTTTAGAAGTGCTCAGATGGACATTATCTCCTGTGCTAGCTGTTCCAGGAATATTCAGCCCAAAGAGGAGCAGGGCAGGGCTGTTTTCACACATAACAGGAGTATAAACAGTGGTGTTATGGACCACTGTGATGTATGGGGGGAGCATTTGAGATGAGATAAGAAAAATGTAAAGTTCAGTTTTCATTTCAGTTTTGATTCATACTATGGACTGAAGGTTTTGGCTGTTTTGTTTCATAAAATGTATTTTATTTATTTATTTATTTATTTATTTATTTAAAGAGGGTTTGCCAGGTTGTTGTGTACAGTTTTCTGTCATGCTGTTGTATATCTATGGAGAGTTGTCGTGTGGGAGTATGGGTGACGAAGGCTTATGTGCGGAGCAGACAGAACTGGACAGAACTGTACAGCTAACCTTAAGAGGGGTTTAGGAAGAAGAAGGGAAAAGAGCCTCAGTGAGATCACAAGATTACTCAAACATATATGGATGACATCTTAGACCTCTTCAGGCATGTTTTTGCTAATGATTTGGCATAAAATACATGATACACCGGCTTCATAAACCTGAGGGGATGAAATAGTTTCATTAGGCTACGTTTATATGATGTCGGTCTGAACAGAAGACGCAAAAGTGGTGTCGCGTCTTCACTTTTTATTCCGCGTTTAGACGAGCATTTTCAGGAGGAAATCTGCGTGCATACAGTGACGCAAAAGGGTGTGGAATTCGATTGGGTATGCATGCCAGGCGGCTAGGTGGTGCTGTGATACATTATCACTATGTCCGCGCGCATGTGTAGAATCTTCCTTCTTCTCATCTGCGCCGCGAAAAGCAAAACAAAACATGGCTACCGGTAGCAAAAAAAAATTGTGTGGTCAGACGAAGAAGTTCCAGTTCCATCTGCAGTCCCTGAGGAACAATAATAAATTATACAATTTACACATCCAACAATATAAAAAGCACACATTCAGCAGCTCACATACAACATTCACATCACAATATTAAAAAGTAAACTTATTAATACATTCTTAAAAGTTCAACTGTTGCTTCAGGCCACGTTAGACTACAAAGCAACGAAGGCGCAACAAGGTGTGGACTGGGAGTCCTGCCAAACAAAGTACACTGATATATGGACCGAGGTGACGTAAACAAGTACGCAACGTCAGCAGATTTGACCAGAGTTTTGCGTCTTGGGCAGTGTAGATGAAAACGCTACGGCGGAACGTATTCAAGTTTTCCACTTTGGAGGGCGGTTTCAGTTTTTTGCATTTTTAAGCCCCCAAAACGCCGTCACCGTCAAAAGGAAAGGCACTTCCGATAAAATATTTTGTCGTTTTTACCCGTAAGCGTTCTCGTGTAAAAAGGCCCTTAGAGACGATGCATGCTGATTGCGGTTGTTCTCTGAAAGGGGAGAGAGTTAGCATTGAGAGCAAAGGGTGGGAAATCTCAGAAAGTCAAAAGTGAAACTCATAAAACATATTAACGTTAAACAATAAAAGGTAACATGGTGATCTAAATATGTTATGTGTTAACAGTCAATACCCCATACAAGTAAAACAACATTTAATTATGAACTATTTAACTACTAATCTTCAACTTTTTCAAACTTCTTTACATTTTTAGCCATTTCTTTTACATTTTTTTGACATTTTCTCCCAAAAATGACTGATTAAAACCATGACTCAGCTCGATATGACAGCCCAGCGCCCCACTACATTTAACTGCTGATTCAGACTTGATCAAGAACAATTAATTTTAAAAGGGTTTGGGGGTGCCTTCGCGTACGTTAGCGTCCATCGTTAGTGGTGCTTCATTAGGCCGCTATCTCCAGGCTAGTGCTAATTAACTCCCTGTCTACTGCAAATGTATTTAAGCTTTTTCATACATTGCTATTTACCTATTATCTTAAACAATCTCATATGTAATCTTTGTGCATGTGTGGGCTGTAAAGGGAGAGTAGTGGAGGAGCATATAGGAGCAAAGTGACTGGTCTCTTCTATGAAAGCGCTATTAAAATGTCAGCTATGATGGATGTCCCGCCTTTTTTGCATTAACTGGTACATTAGCAGTCATTAATTCTTCAGGATGTGCACTACAGATCACAGCCTCCCAGTGGGGCCTTGGTACCATGATAAAGAGTGAGGAGAGGGAGGAGGGAGAGATGGGAGCGGAGACATGGAGGAAGAGTGCTGTTTGGGAGTATATTGTGGATGTCATGTATAGATTTATGGTGGGTTAGTATTGGTTTAGTTCTGGAGAGGCAGGGAGCAGCTTTGGTCCAGATTTTGGCGTGTTTAGTTCTGGTTAAAGAGGACATACTGTGCTTTTGTCTGCTGTATCGCTGAGATTACGACGTCATTAATTAATATGGATATTTTAAATTGCAATATTGATTTACAATAATTTAAAGGCGCTGTACCTGATTTTTACTGTCTGGAAAATGTGAAAAACGAAATAGAACTGTGTAAAGGCGGCTGAGTAGCTACTGTAGCACTCACGCCTCACAGCAAGAAGGTTCCTGGGTCTTTCTGTTTCCTCCAGGCACTCCGGTTTCCCCCATCAACCCAAAAACATGCTCCATAGATAAAATGCTCCAGCGGAGGTCTTGACCAAGCCTAGCAATAAGATCATGGAGATGGGTTCCCGGGCGGCTGAAAGATGAGCTGAAATGCAGAGAAATAATTTCCCTACAGGGATAAATAAAGAGTAATTTTAAAAAAGGAAATAAAATAGTTTATTTGCAGTGGGCCAAAGCTACTCCTCATTTACCTTATGTATTCCAAACATTCTATTTATTCATCACGATGAGTTTATAATTACTTTTCACAGCTTTCAGAGACCAGTGCAGAGTTCTGCCATGACTGTAAAGCTAACAACAACTAGCATGCTAAGGCACACTTCCTGATTATCGGACAATAAAATGCTTTAGATGCAGACAGAATGTAAGGGACAGACTTTTACCTCAAGAGCTGCGTATACAATAGGTGTACACTGGGGTACGACAAATTTTACTCAGATACATGAGGAAAAATCAAGTACAGGGCCTTAAATAATAATAATAAGTTTCCTTTATTATTCGACAAGTTCATTTGACATCACTTGGTCCCCATTGTCCCCATGTTTTCAAAAGCTGAGGCTACTTATGCCTACTATTCCTGCCATGTATTTGAAGCATTCTTGACATGTTCAATATAAAGTTATACAAATAAAGTTCCTACATTAAGGCTGCGTCCCATTTCTCTGTCTTACCCCTTCATCTTACCCCTACCCCTTGGTTTTGCGCGATCATGTGAGGGCAAGACGTGTCCCGATTCAAATTTTGATCAAGGACTAGGGCTACATACCCCTTGAAACGAAGTAATCTCGCGACCAGACTTGAAACGAAGGGGTACGCCTACAAGCACAGGCAGGTTTTGGGATCAGGATGGCGGCGTTACATCGACCAGCCAAAGAGCCTCATGAATGTATTTTCAGTATCGATTCAGTATCAATTATCGATTAACAGTTTAGCATGGTTTACAATTATGACGCTTATGTTCTCCGTTACTTTTTGTGAACTCTGTCTGTTTAGCCAACGTTATTTTTTTTCATCGAACTTTCATGCATAAACAAGCTTGTCGTGCTGTGGCACCCGATAATCCTTGACATTTGTTTACGTTTGTTTGCGTCAGTTGTTGTCGCCTCTGTCGACGTAGCAGCCAGGTAGAGGCGAGGGATGATGACGCAAACGGTAATCGAGTGGCGTCCCATTTCTTAGGGGAACATTCGTACCCCTGACCCTCACAGCTCAGTATCGAGGGGCAAGACAAAGACATAGAAAAAGGGGAAGGGGTAAGACAGAGTAATGGGACGCAGACTAAGTTATAAGTTCCTGTATTACACAAAATTGACTCTTGTGAGCTGCTGTAATGTTGTTACCTCCTCAAAAACATACCTAGAGCTGTGTTTTGTTTCATTCACACATGTTTAAGAAATCCTTTATTATTAGTCTGTCTACATTTAAGCTCAAAATGCCGTTTTCACCTTGTGCTGTCATGAAGTGGTAGTTTTCAAGTTAACAGCTACCTTTTACATATTGTTCTATTATTCTAGTGAAGGTGTATGGAGTTTAAAAACACAGTGAAGCACTTCCTGTGTTACCATATGACATCACAAGGTGGGACAAAGTGTTTTCTGTTTGAGAGAAGAACTCAGCCTAAATATGCTTGTTTCGTGTGTTAAACATGTGTGAATGAAAGAAAACACAACTCCAGGTATATTTGCGATGAGGAATCACCATTATAGATGGAAAAATAGCATAATATGGACCCTTTCATACCGATCTAAAATATCATAGTGCTAGCATTTACGCTGGTTTACTTCTTGCACAAAACGACTAATTCTTAAATGACTTGACGGTAAAACAAATGTGAAATGGACATCAGAGGCTTTTGTTTGTGACAAGCGCAGACATGAAACACAATTAGCGCAGTTAGCAGCACTTAGCTCGCGAGATCACAGGCGTGCGCTCAGGCAAACTATCCCTGTTTACTCCACTTAAAGACGTCTTGTGTTTACTCTTGTCGAGATGGAACAAAACACACTGGATTTCCATAAGAGCGTGATATTTCACAACAGTTATAATAGAACTGTCCACTATTGCGTGATTTTATGGAGCAGTTTTTCAGAGCTATCAAAAAGGCACATTCTGTTTAGCAATTAGCGTAATGATTTTGTAATAAGCATCCATAACCAGACCCCACAAGCCAAACAATTAACACTGATCATTCCAGTGTTTCCTCGGGCTTTTCAGGCTAAATGAAACCTGACCCCAAACCCTTCTGCCCCATTGATCCAGGCTCATTTGAAATTAAACTTACATTACATTCTTTCATAAATGGTTTTCTCAAGGCATTTAGCCCCAAGTTTGCCAGGCATTTGTTTATGTCATCAGTTCTATGCAGTCAGTATGTCTTTTTTTTTTTTTTTTTACTTCATAAACTTTCTCTAGCACAGCAGCAGAACCTGTCTTCCTGGCTTCTGTATTCTTCTTCTTCTTCTTGGTCCAGGGATGAGATCTGTTTGTTTTCAAACTAGTTCTCTCCATACTGTACATTGTAGACACTGAGTCTATACGGTTATTGTATGGTTTATATGGTTTATATGTATTATATGGTTATTTGTTGAGAAACTTTAGGAAGAAACTGCCAGGAACAGACAACTCGTTGGATAGAAGGAACTAAGTAGGGAGGGCTAACAATGGAATGGAATGTTCCGATGTATGGCGTTAACCTTACCTAGGAGAAGAAAATAGTCCCGCACATCTTAATAAATCTTACATTTTCCAAGTAAGACAGAGTGCAGGATTATTTTCTTTTCGTATGTTCTGGGACTGCTCCCTCTCCTCCAACGCACCCGTTTGAAGAAATTGAAGTGCAAAGTTCTTATTCTTGTATTAAACTTACTTTTACAGGTTTTTTATTACTCTAAGGCTACGTTTATATGATGATGGTCTGAACAGAAGACACAAAAGTGGCGTTGCATCTTCACTTTTTATTCCGCGTTTAGACAAATAAATCTGCATGCATACAGTGACGCAAAAGTGTGTGGAATTCGATTGGGTATGCATGCCAGGCAGCTAGGTGGTGCTGTGATACATTATCACTATGTCCATGTACATGCGTAGAATCTTCCTTCTTCTCATCTGCACCGCGAAAAGCAAAACAAAACATGGCTACTGTTAGCAAAACAAATTTGTGTGGTCAGACGAAGAAGTTCAACTATTGCTTCAGACCATGTTAGACTACAAAGCAACGAAGGCGCAACAAGGTGTGGACCAGTGTTGTATAGTAATGAAGTAATAATACTTCACTACTGTACTTAAGTACATTTTGGGAGACTTTGTACTTTACTTGAGTTTTTTAGAAAATGATAACTTTTACTTTTACTTCACTACATTTCTGAATTTAATTGCATACTTTTACTCCGATACATTTTCAATGTGCCATTTAGTTACTCGTTACAAAAAAAACTCTACTGACTGCAAAGAAGTCAGGACGTGCCTGGGCTTGTTCGCTACTTGCGCATGACAATCAGCCTCAAGAATCAACCTGAAGAAACACATCGAGGTAAGTTCTAGATTAATGAAATTGTTAGCGTCTATATTCCAATTTCAGTAACCATAGCATGGACATTCTAGACACCGTTGTGAAACCTTGAGCATAACATGTAGAAATTAACTTTGTGTGACATTGTTTCGGTTTCACAAAGCGTATTTGACAATGTTGGAGCTAACAGGCTACCTAGCTTTTTTGGCTCAAGGGAAGGCATGGCTGTAGGCTAAGTGTAACGAATGAGCTCAAAAGGACAAAAAATAACATTAACATGTGCCTACTTTTCAAAATGTAAACAAGCGCTGTGTGTTTGTGCTATCTAAGTAACAAAGCGAGGGTTAGCTTCAGACTGCCTTTGCTTGATACTTTTACTTGTACTTTTAATTACATTACTTGAGTACATTTATTTTTACATTACTTGTCATACTTAAGTACAAGAAGTTCCAGATACTTTAAGACTTTTACTCAAGTAACATTTCAGTCAGTGACTTCGACTTTTACCAAAGTCATTTTGGGAGGGGTACCTATACTTTTACTTGAGTTTGATTTTCCAGTACTTTATACAACACTGGTGTGGACTGGGAGTCCTGCCAAACAAAGTACACTGATATATGGACCGATGTGACGTAAACGCGTACACGACAACGACAACTTTTGCGTCTTGGGCAGTGTAGACAAAAAGGCTACAGCAGAGCGTATTTAAGTTTTCCACATTGCAGGGCGGTTTCAGTTTTTTGCGTTTTTAAGCCCCCAAAACGCTGTCACCGTCTAAACAAAAGGCACTTCCGATCAAATATTTTGTTGTTTTTACCCAAAGCGTTCTCATGTAAACAGGCCCTAAATTCCTATCATCTTCCTGCCACCTTTCCGCAGATCTGACCAGTAACTTGACCTGCTTGTCTCCATGGAGATAGAGTCTAATTGTCTACGTTGTAACACCTAAACAGAACCATGAACACTTGTGTTTCCACGCTTGTGGAAATGTTTTGTTTAAATCCATTTTGTAGTTTTTCTTGAGTTTTCAGACAATATAAAAACGTCCATGCAACAACTCCAAGTGTGATGTCATTGCACGGTATTGATATGGTTCGTTAAAATCCTCCTTGCTGAACTGACATTAGCTGCAATGCAAAGTTAAATTTTTGAGCATTTCAACTTTCTGTCTGTTGTGTTTCAGTATAACGGAGATGCTTAAACATTGAGACAGAATGCCTTATTTACCTCTACGTTGTGAATAATGCTCATCCCCGGTGGACCTCATCAAATAAATACTCTTCAAGCTGCGCAGGTCTGTTGTGTTTTACATAAGCAGTACAGATGGCCCTGTTGGATTAGGGGAAGCCTGTTTTCTCTGGGCATCCTTTTGTGAACTGTCAAAGCAGAAAACAACATTTCACTGCCAATTTAACAACAATCACTGGACCCACGACCAAGATCTCCTCTGCACATGGCTCATTTCACTCTCCCCAGTGTACACAAGCATACAGCGCTATAATACCAATGAATAGGCTAGACTGCGGTTCATAAGTTAGATATCGGTGGAGCGATAAAGTCTATCAGATAATAATTTACTTGAGTAACTTTTTAAAGGGTTCATGTTCTTCTGAGCTATGTTATACTCTTGTTTCCTTAGCCAGAGTTGTGTTTTGTTTCATTCACACATCCTTAACACAAATAGAAAACACTCTGTTCCACCTTGTGATGGCATGAGGTAATAGGAAGCGCTCCACTTTGTTTTTAAACTCCATACACTAGAATCACTTGGTAAAAGGAGAAATACAATTTGTCAACTGGACAAATTTTATTTGGTCGAAGACGTTTCGCAGCTCATCCAAGCTACTTCGTCAGTTCTGGCTAGAGAGCTGGTGGACACTGCTTATATCTAGCTGCAGGGAGGAGCTAACTACAATGAAATGACTATAATTTCATTGTAGTTAGGGGGTAGACCACATTGCTTTGTTTGTGGCTCGGTGTTTGTGGCTCAGTGTTTGGGGTGTTTTGGAAACAAAACACCGAGCCACAAACAAAGCAATGTCTACTCCATTCAGTGTAGTGAAGGCTGCAGTGAGCGCTACATTGGAGAAACAAAACAACCACTTCACAAGAGGATGTACCATCGACGGGCATGCCAGAGTGGACCTTCATCTGCCGTACATCTTCACTCCACTCCTTTGAGAACAGTGAGGTACAGAACTGTTTGAGAAGGTAGTTAAAGAGGCTATTTTTGTCAAGCAAAAAAAAAAAGAGAATTCTTCCTTGAACAGGAATGGGGGGTCAGACACAATTTGTCTCCCATATATAATTCCATTCTCAAACCTAAATCAAAACAAACAAAGAAAACAATAGGAATAGCCAGGTCAGGTCCAAAGGTGTCAAAACACCCATTATGGTACTGAATGGGTATGCTAAACAAGAGGCCACACAGAAACTGAAAACAAAGAGGTGATAGTTTCATAGTAATTTCGTTGTAGTTAGTTCCTCCCTGCAGTTAGATATAAGCAGTGTCCACCAGCACTCTAGCCAGAAGTGGCAAAGTAGCTTGGATGAGCTGCAAAATGTATTCGACCAAATAAACTTTGTCCAGTTGACAAATTGAATTTCTCCTTTTACCATGGATTCTACATGGACGACTGACGGATTCTTCACACAACTAGAATCACTTGGATAATTTCAGCTCCGCAATTGCCAGTCTCTTCTGAACTAAAAGTAAAAGGTAGATGCTAACCTGAAAACTACCACTTCATGACATCACAAGGTGGAACAGAGCATTTTGAACTTTGAACATATAAACAAGGATTTCTCAAACATGTTTAAATGAAACAAAACGGGGTTGGGGTATGTTTTTGATGAGGTAATGTACTTCTCAGAAAGTTGAGTAGTAGTTTTTATTTCACTTGAGTAATTTCTTAAGCCACTACTTCACCTCACGAAAGATCCAACAAACGAAAATTCCAAGTTACGAAACGCCTTCACGTTAAATTTTGGTCTCTAGATACGAAAGAAAATTCAAGTTACGAAACGCGAAATCTCAAAATTCAAATAATGCGCGCTCAGATGCACGCTCAGCCACACACATTATACGCTTTTCTCAGACTGGATTTAAACTTTTCTCACATTTGTCTCTCGTTTAAACACTCAAACTTTCATAGATTTTCAACAAAATGTATTAATAGTGAAGCGTGGGGGGAAGGGGGAGGGCGGAGAAGTGTGCGCGTGGACACGTGTGATAGTGCAGCATGACCCGGCGCGGGGCTGCGAGCACGAGACCCGTGCTCAAACCGTGCCTCCTCTAGAACAGGTCACGGTTTGAGCATGGGTCTCGTGCTCGAAGCCCCGCGCCGGGTCATGCTGCGCTATCACACGTGTCCGCGCGCACACTTCTCTGCCCTCCCCCTTCCCCCCACAGTCGCTGCTCACCTCAGCCGTGACTCGTGAGGTACACCGGTGCTGCTGCTAATAGCAGAGCTAGCACGAAACCAGGAAATAGACCCGCACGCGGCGCTTTAATCCACCTGGTCTAGTCCTGGTTTAGTCCAGGTCTAGACCTGGTCCAGTCCTGGTTTATTTATTTATTTATTTATTTATTTATTTACCTTTATTTAACCAGGAAAGAAAGTCCCATTGAGATTCAAAGATCTCTTTTTCAAGGGAGTCCTGGCCAAGAGGCCCACACAATACAACTCACAAGAAGACAATTAAATATAAAGTCAACACAGATAAAATGTTAAAAACAATTAGAAACACAATACGACTCACCAGACAACAAATAAATATAAAATCAACACAAATAAAATGATGAAAAACAGTTTAAAAACATTGGCATATCATCGATTGCGTTTCCAGGTCCTTTAAAAGAGTATTAAAAGAAGCCATAGGTACGAGTGTTTGAAGTTTTAAAACTCTCTGCAAAGAATTCCAGTCTGCTGGAGCACGATACTGAAAACACAGTTTTCCTTTCTCTGTTCTCACAGTAGGAACCAACAACGTGAAAACATCCTGAGAACGTAAATTCTGGGGTCCATCAGGCCTCCGCTGAAGATATACACTGAGGTACTGAGGGAGCAGCCCAACAAGTCCCTTATGAATAAGTTTATACCAATGTGTGAGCCGCCGGGTCGCTAAAGCAAGCCATCCAACACGAGAGTAGAGTTCACAATGATGGGTCCGAGCACTACAGTTTGTAATAAAGTGCAAAGAGGCGTGAAATACTGAGTCCAGAGAGCGCAGAGCTTGGGCTGGGGCATGCATATACAAAAGATCCCCGTAGTCTAGCACAGGGAGGAATGTTGCAGCAACAAGCCTCTTTCTGGCATTGAATAAAAAGGACAACTTGTTTCTAAAATAAAAACTCAATTTAAAACGCAACTTTTTGACAAGAGAGTCGATATGAAACTTAAAAGACAGTCCATCATTAATTATGACACCCAAGTATTTAAAAGCATGAACAACTTCAATAACCGAGCCATCAGGTGCAACAACTGGAGGAACATTTTGCACAGTCTTACTTCTAGAAAACAGCATTACTTTGGTTTTGTTTGCATTAAGACAGAGTTTCAATTCAGAGAAGCTGTGGCAAACAATGTTAAATGCATTTTGCAATTTGTCAATGGCTTCAGTGAGTGAAGATGCGGAACAATATATAATCATGTCATCTGCATAAAAATGGCAATTTGCATTTTTTACATTCTGCTCCACATCATTTATATATATAGTGAAGTGAAGTGGTCCCAGAATAGACCCTTGTGGTACACCTCGAATAACAGGAAGATCATCTGAACACTGGTCACCACATTTAACCCTTTGAGATCTGTCACAAAGATAATTTGAAATCCAACTGATTGCTTGTTCCGAAAGTCCAATGCTTACAAAGTCGTTGCATTAATAATTGATGATCTACAGAGTCAAACGCCTTGGACAAGTCAATGAAAATAGAGGCACAATTTAGTTTTTTATCGGACGCTGAGCAAATATCATTTACAACCTTCAATGCTGCCGTCATGGTGCTATGCTTTTTCCTGTATCCCGACTGAAATTCGGAAAGGATTTCACAAGTTTCCAAATATGATTTTAGTTGTTCATTTATCAAACTCTCTAAAATTTTGGAAACAACAGACAATTTTGAAATTGGTCTATAATTACTTTGGTGGCCTCCTTTAAAAAGTGGAAATACAAAAGCAGATTTCCATATTTTAGGGATTTCTGAAGTGGACAAGGTCAAATTAAAGATGTGTGTAAGCGGCTCTGCTATAAAATCAGCTGCCAATTTCAAAAAATGGGGATCTAAAAGATCTGGGCCATGTGATTTTTTAGGATCGAGATGTTTCAGCTGTTTATGCACATACTCAACAATGATAGGCTGAAAGTTAAAAGAGGAAGGCCTGGAAGCTGGAAGAAAATTGCCATCATTTGCCATGTTATCGTTTGAATGTTTTGACCCAGAAGCTACAAAGTATTTGTTAAAACAATTTAACATTTCATGTTTGTCTCGAACAACAATTGATTCATTAACAATGGAAACTGGCAAAAACTGAGAATTATCACTTACAGAAAGAGATTTGGGTCATTCAGACTGTCAGTAGTAATAGATAAATAATATTCTGCTTTGGCTTTCTTAATTAAGTAAGAACATCTATTTCGTAACCTTCTGAAGGTAAGCCAATCGTCAGTAAGACTGGACTTTCTTACTTTTGCCCAAGCTTTGTTGCGTTGATAAATAATATTTGAAAGCTCAGATGAGAACCAAGGATTATTTCTTCCTTTTATTCGGAATTTCCGGAGTGGAGCATGTGCATTAACAACGTTATTAAAAATTTCGTAAAAATAATTCCAAGCCAATTCAACATCTGGAATTAGACAAACACGATTCCAGTTGCAGTTTCTTAAATCAAGAAGAAACCCTTGCTCTGAAAAATGTTTTAAATCCCTCTTTATGATGATACGGGGTTTCCTTTTAATAATTTTTGTGCTTCTGACTGCTGCTACAACACAATGGTCATTACACAACACCCCAGTGGCACTGTATTTATGGGGAGCATTGGTCAAAATAAGATCAATCAAAGTAGATTTCTCATAACACTTTGGATTGGGACGAGTGGGAGAACTAATGAGCTGGGTCAGGTTCAGAAAATCACATAAGGATTTAAATTCATCAGATATTGGGCTGAGCCAGTCCCAATTTAGGTCACCTACCAAAACCAATTCACTGGTATTTAACTCAAGCAAAAGCTGTTTTAAAGATTCTAATGTACTAGGTGGAGCTGATGGTGGCCTATAGCACCCTACCACATTTAAAAAGATATTTGTGGAAAGTTCAATTTTTAGTGCAAGCAAGTCCAGTTGTTTCAACATGCAAAGATGATTTAACATAAGCTGCAACCCCACCGGGGTGCTCGATCACAACGATATACATTAAAACCACTAATCGAAATATCATTATCACATACATGATAAAAGGAGAAGTTCAATTTGTCAACCGGACAAAGTTTGTTTGGTTGAAAACGTTTCGCCGCTCATCCGAGAGGCTTCGTCAGCTGAGCCTCTCGGATGAGCGGCGAAACGTTTTCAACCAAACAAACTTTGTCCAGTTGACAAATTGAACTTCTCCTTTTATCATGGATTCTACCTGGACGACTGAGGGACTTTTCACGCATTATCACATACAGATTTCTTAAAGGGATATGCCACCCCCAGGTCAAATTTGGGCATCTCCCCACAGTCCAGAGACTAAAACAAGTGATGAAAAGCGTTTTCCTGGTCACCCAGCCATTGTCCGAGTCTGTTAGCACTGACCGCCGCGCGAGCTGCTGCTCCTCCGCGTTAGACTGGAGTCTAACGTCGCCAGAGAAAGATTTCGGCCAAAAGGAATTAATTTGCTCGATGCTTTTCCCAATTACTTTCTGTGTAGTGCGCATTCATATCGAGTGCAAATAAATGTGCAAATCAACACGGAGAACTTGACTTGGTCATTTTGGGTGGGAACTATTTTTCAGTGCAGAAAAAGACAGACGAAGCACGCACCACGCGGACAGGGGAATCCCCATTTACGCACCAGAAAAGGAGTTCCCCCGGTGCGTGCTTCGTCTTTCTTTACTACACAGAAAGTAATTGGGAAAAGCATCGAGCAAATTAATTCCTTTTGGCCGAAATCTTTCTCTGGCGACGTTAGACTCCAGTCTAACGCGGAGTAGCTGCAGATACCGCGGCGGTCAGTGCTAACAGACTCGGACAATGGCTGGGTGACCAGGAAAATGCTTTTCATCACTTGTTTTAGTCTCTGGACTGTGGGGAGATGCCCAAATTTGACCTGGGGGTGGCATATCCCTTTAAGCCATGTTTCCGAAATAATAATAATATCAGCTGCTGTTGAACGGACCCAAATTTTAACAAAGTCCGTTTTGGGCAGCAAGCTGCGTGCATTTGAATGATTTTTTCAGGTGGATGATTTTTAGACCAGCATATGATTTAAATTCAGATGGCATCTGGAGTTCTGGACCTGGGTTTGGCTGCACATTTCCAGATATCATTCATTCATTCATTCATTTTCTTCCGCTTTTCCATTTTCTGGGTCGCGGGGGCAGCAGTCCAAGCAGTGTTCTACTGCCCAGAACACAATGCACCAGCCCCCATGAATCCTTCCGCGGGTGGTGGGTCCACAGGAAGACGGCTCACGTCACAACGGGCCTTGATGTATCTTCTGCCATGGGGGCTACCAGTGTCCACAGACACTGGGGGCAAGGTGGGGTTAAGTGTCTTGCCCAAGGACACAACGGCAGCGCTCATCTGTGGGAGCTGGGATCACATGCGGTCAACCGTCAAGAGCGGGACTCGAACCGCCAACCCCCTGGATCACGAGGCATATGCTCTACCAACTGAGCTACTGCCGCCCCTCATTTCCAGATATCAATAAAAGTAAAAGAATCAGAAACCTTCGCTTTTGGATATTTTGCTCCTGAGAAAAGACACATCTGTTCAAAGAGTTTGATTTGTAAAAGGTACCTACACCCATTAAGAAATGGTTCTTCATAATGAACAAATACAAAAGATTTCTCATCCCGAATCTGAAGACCTGGAAATGCAATCGTGTATTGGTGTGTGAATTTGGACTGGGCTCATCATTCATCTGAACACTTAAAGTAGACTTTTAAAGTAGACATTATTTGTACATGTACTTTCATTTGTGTCCCTATCACAGTACATATGGCTGGGAACAAGTATTAAAAGCAATATTATCAAAGACTTTGTCATTTTACACAGTCACACGTGAAATCAACAAAATAAAAATGATGAAAAAGCGAACCTTGGGTTAGTGGAAAATTTGATGTTGTGTGCTGGTAATACCGAACAAAGCTGAGTCAAGGCCTGAGTCCAAGCAGATGGTGGAGGCTAGCAGAACAGGCTTGTGGCTAGCAGAGCAGGCTTGTGGCTAGCAGAGCAGGCTTGTGGCTAGCAGAGCAGGCTTGAGCCAGGGCCCAGATCCTGGTTTAGTCCAGGTTTAGTCCTGATCCAGTCCAGGTTTAGACCTGGTCTAGACCTGGTATAGTCCATGTTTAGTCCTGGGTCTACAGTCTCAGGAAGCAGAACACAGTGTTACACTATAAAAAAAGTTACACTATAATAAAAAAAAACTTGGAACGGGGCCTTGGAACGAATCAGGCTTTTTCCACTGAAATAGCTACTCAACTTACGAAAAATTCACGTTACGAAACCACTTCTGGAACGAATTTATTTCGTAAGGTGACGTACCACTGTACTTTGTACTGTAGCTCTACTTGAGTAATGGAATTTCAGTAACAAGAATATGAAAGATGATGGACAACATAATGTGTGTTCTGAATTTTCTGGTAAAGCTAAAGCTGCACTGTGTAACATTTCTGCTTTAGTTATTTTACATTATAGAGCATTTTCATGGACTGGAAAAATCTGACCATGACCCGGATGTGCGGCCATGTTGGAGATACTGCTCACTCAAAGTAAACACGCTTATAAAGCAACCATGCAGAAAAACTCAACATTTTGTGATAAACCTTCCACATCCCAATCTAAAACTTCTGATACAGTTGACCAGGTGTAGAGAGATAAGTTGGATGCCAAAGAAAAGGAGCGTTATATGAACAAACTCAAATTAATTGGGCAAGAAGATCCGTATGAGATGGATTCAAGTTTGTTCAGTGACAGTGGCGATTTGTCGATTCTGCTGCTGTAAACGGTCCCGATATTGTCAACTATCTGATCTTCTCCCCAAGACTCTCTAGGTCTAGCTCTAAAGGTCTGGAGGCAACAACCAGTTTGTTTGTGGCTGGTACGAGAGCACAAAGTGCAAAGTTACATGTGTAACATGTTTAAGTATTGCTTTTGCAAATACTCACGTTTTGCAAAGATTAAAATATTAACATTACCTTTTCTTCGATAATCGCTCTGTCTGTTCACCCTGGCTGGTCACTACTTTAGGTAAACGATAGAAGTGCAGCTGTTTTTCTCTGTCCAATTTATTGTGACAGCCTAGGACCCGACAATAATTGACAATTTTTTTGGCATGAAATTTTGACTTTTTGATGTTTTTGAACGTTAATGTGAGCTCCCCTACCCTGTTTAGGGCCCCCTTCCCCATGGCTAAAAGTTGCGAAACGTGTAAACTGAGCATTTGCGATCCTTTTCTCCTTTTGAAAAAAAGACAGGCCAAACGGGCGATTCTGAACAAGGGAAATTTCTGACGTCACACTCAGGGAAAAATGCAAATGCAGTTCCACCATCCGTCTGGATGTCTACCCAGCGTCTCTGGAACTCATGGCCATAGACTTTGGACCGCAAACGAGCTACGCAATGCGAGATGCGGTTTTTTATTTGCCTGGAGGCACGTGAGAATGTTTCCAGGCTCGGCTGTCCTTTATCCGAGCCTCCAAACCTCTGAAACAGCAGTGGTTTAATTTTATTTTCTGTGGAAATGTGTTTATTTTTCAATGGAAATCGTCTCATGTCTTCCTCTGCGCTTAAACGCGGAAGTGGAGCCAGCTAAAGAGGAAAGAGCAGAGAGTCCCCCCCTCTTTTGAAGGATTAATTTACAGTATTAGGGAACCATTAAGGCGCCATATAAAAGCATCAAGAAGTACCATGTCATGGGATCTTTAACTTGGTGGCATAAGTGCAATGTTCGTTTTGTTTCAACATGGCCGACTTTCGGATTACAGATTACAGTCACGTGAAAATGCTCTATTGCTTTAGTTTGAATGTTCCATGGTATGGCATTAATATCTCTTATCTAGTATTTCTGATATATTTTTGTTCCTCAGAAATACCATAATACCTTAATCAGTATTGTGGTATCTGAATTGAGTACTGAGTTTATTTCTTAATATCGAAATCAAGTTTAAAGTTTGAAAGTTGCATAGTACACCTTTAATAGTTTCCTGCACTATATAAATCTTTTCAAACTGTACAAACTATTTTGTTGTGTATTTTGCAGTGACATCCCACTTAGGAGTTACCATGGTGATACAATACACACATTTACAAACACTGTCAAAAAAGTTTGTTTACAAGTTTGATTTTTGACAAAAAGGTGAGAGTGACTAATTGCCAAACTGATGACTAACACTAGCTAGATGGTGACTGTAATTTTATGTGTGAGAGAAGTCAGATTAGCTCACCTGTTGGAGTTCCAGCTAAATCAGTCATTTCTGGCCAGATTGTGTTAAACCTCAGCTTAAGTCGTAACTTGTTAAGCTTCAGACAGAGCAATGTCCACAGTTAGCATCACACCCCAGGGAATCATCAGCCGCAAAGGGTCAATAGTAGAACTTGAACAGATTATATACAGAACAAATCATTTCTTTGTCGAGTTTCTGACAAAAGCTCAGTCCTCAGTGTTAAAAGGAACGTTCACTTTTCCAGCTTGTCTCCGTGGAGATGTGGCCCCAACAGGCCGAGTTACAGTTCACTTCTATGAAGAAGCGACCCTGTGAGAATTCATGTTGCACCAGAAGCTCAGATTGAAGTCTAACAAGTCTCAGATAGAGCAGTGTTTACAGTTAGCGTCACACTCCAGGGAATGTTGATGACAGCTGCAAACATGAATATTTACATACAGTAAGTATTCCTAAAACTTCTTTTTCTGGTGACCTGTTTAGTCCAAGAACAGGTGGCCATCTGGTGGGTCTAGACAGCGTTATGTATTGGTGTGGAGGTCAAATAGGAGAAGTTACAGAGGGCTGAATGCAGCTCCCTCAGTGCCCTACTCTAGTCCTACTTCTGTACTTCACCAGTAGGTATTTTTCATACAGTGACAGCAGGTCAGAGGCAACTATTGTTACTATTTTCTGTTTTTTCCTCTCAGACTGTGGCCCCTTCCTCCCCTCTCTGTTTTTTTGTGATTTATGTCCTCTCTTGTACTAAAAAAAGATATCTGAAAAGTTGGTAAAGTTGGACAGGCTTCACAGGTAAAAGTAATTACGGAAGCCTGCAAGCATCAATTTTCAAAAGGGCACTGGACAAATTTTGATGATAGTAATTATTACTTTGAAAATTGTCTGCGATTTTCAGAGTAGGTTTTGGACTCCAATAATTCAAACTATTCAAGGGTTTTGGCTTCCTGTTGCTGACATTTTCAAGACTTTTCAATGTTCAAAAGATATAATATTTGTTTTAAAATGATAACCGCTATGGATACAGGACACAAATGAACTTGGATTTGACAAAAATTTGGTAAAAGATTGTAAATGTTTGCATAATAATAATAATAATAATAATAATAATAATAATAATAATAATAATAATAATAATAAAACAGTTGCAATGTTCTTCTCCAAATCCAACCTTGCAAATAATCTGACAGATATTAGTGTTTCTGGGGAAAAAATTCAAGTCGTGTCAGAATTCAAATATCTCGGGATCCTTATAGACTCAAAACTAACATTCAAATCTCACACAAAAAAGGTCTGCAATCATGTCGAATTTAATATTTCAAATTTCCAGTTCATAAGATCACATCTATCATTACAGGCAGCTAAAATGTTCATTCATTCTATGGTCCTATCACACATAACATACTGTCTTACAATCTGGTCACAGGCAAATAAAACAACACTAAAACCCATAGAGTCACTATACAAACAGACAATCAAAATACTGGATAAAAAAACTTTAAGACATCACCACTGCACCATTTTACAAAAACATAAACTTTAAGTTGGGAGAATGTCATAAAATATTCAAATCTCTGTCTAATATACAAAATCATTCATGGTCTGTCATCTCCTCCACTCACTCAGTTCATAAACATCAGGACCACCACACACAGAGTGACCAGAGGGGCGGCCCGAGGAGACTGTATCCCTGTTTCCCTTGCGGGAAAGTGCACTCAGTCAGAGCGCCTTTTCTGTTACAGCCGCCCAGGAGTGGAACTCTATCCCCTCAAACATCAGAGAACTGTCCACATACAACCTGTATAAAAAACATCTAAAAAACTGGTTCATAACCAGTGCTGGGAGTAACTCGTTACAAAAGTAATTAATTACTGTAATGCATTACTTTTTGGTGTAACGCAGTAATGTAACGCATTACAGGGAAGAAAATCGGTAATATATTACTCGTTACAATGCCAGTAATGCGAGATCAGCTACTGAATCTGATAAGTCCGCGCAGAACATTACATTTCATACAAAGTTCCGCGAGATCAGCTAGTGATATAAAAGTCCGCGCAGACCATTCCATTTCCTTTTACTTCGTCTCGAACTGGCAGACTGACAAAGGATGACAGAACCAGAAGAATCGGATAGTGCTAGCTCCTAGAGGGCAATACAGCTGGAACTATCTTAATATCTATACATATGGGCTATATTCACAGATGTGTATACCAAATGTGAAAATGCCATTTGCTACAGAATTGAAGAGGATGGCAGTGAACAGGTGCTGGAGTGCATGGTAAGGTGTGGCAAGAAGGGAAAGGACGATTTATCTTTTGGTATTGTAAGAAGCAATTACTGAACATGTTGGTTTCCAGTCTGCAGGCTCCCAAAACCTCCTGGAGGGCAGGTGAAAGTCATGACACATGAGAGATTTGCACTGTAGATGCCAAATCCTTATTTCCAGTCATTTTGGCGAGAGTAACTAAAGTAATGCAAAAGTAGTGTAATGCCTTACTTTTTATTTAGAGTAATATTGTAATGTAAGGCATTACTTTAAAATGACAGTAACAAGTAATAAGTAGTGCATTACAGTTTTTGAGTAACTTGCCCAACACTGTTCATAACCCATGAGAACTGTCATCACTAATGTTTATTATTTTCTTTCCTCAAACTCCACTGTGCTGCCTCTTGTGTCTCTGCTGTCTTGTTGTGTCTTGTTGTGATGTGTGTGGGATTTTTTAACTGTCGATAATTTTAAAGTTTTATGTACACTGTATTTATCAATTGGATTTATAGTTTTAGCTCAAATTTTACTACTTGTTAATAATTGTATATTGTTCACTGTGTAATCTTATTTTGTTATCATTGTTTTTAGGGAGACCATTTTAAGATCTGTCCAGGGACAACAGATGAAAAATAGCCTAATTCTGGTACATTTACAGATATGTTAATTAATGTACACTGTCCCTGTCAAATAAATAAATAAATAAATAAATAAATAATAATAATAACAATTAAAGCCGCAAGCGGCGTTGGTCGGGACCTCGCACCTGCGTTTGTTCGTCTTACTGAGACGCACACCCATACCGAGACGCACACCCATACCGAATTTCGTGTGCCTGGCAAAAATGGCAAGCCATATCGGACAATTTTTCCTGTTAGGGGCTCAGCTAGCGGTAGATTTCTGACAGTTCACTGGCCTGTCATATGGGGCCGCTATGTCAGACTGCCAGTTATTTGGCATGAAAATCTTGGTAGTCCTCATCTACATTACCCTGTGAAGTTTTAGTCTGAGGAAGAACTCCAAATTCAATAAAAACCTCCTATTCATAACTCATAACTCTGATTCAATAAATACCTAAATTTATCGATCCGCCGTATCGTCATATTATCGCCTATTTGAAAATCCTTCGCAATTTAACATCTCCAACGTCTTAAGATTATTTTCACCAAAATTTAAGCCCATCTGAGGTACGGTGTAGGAGAAGTGTTTCAAATTCCATTCTATGTCCAATACCCAAAAATCACACAAAAGCCCAATTATCTCACTTCCTGTTGGGCGTGGCCATGACATTGCAGTGAGGCGTTTGTTCGTCTTATTGAGATACACGTCCCTACCGAATTTCGTGCGCCTATCTTAAACGGTATGCCAGCCCCGAAAGACAACACGCTAGGGGGCGCTATCGAGCTCCTGGGGGTCACTGGGGGACGGGACTTTGTGTGGTCGTACTGGCAGCACTTTGTGATGCCCGTGCAAAGTTTTGTTTTGAAGCATGGGAACATGCTCAAAATTGCCCCAATTATCTCACTTCCTGTTGGGCGTGGCCATGACATTGTAGATACCCTGTCAGAACAGACCCTGTCAGACCCTGTCAGACTCTGTTAGACCCTGTCAGACCCTGTCAGACCCTGTTAGACCCTGTCAGACCCTGCATGTGGCCTCCATGCTGAGGCCTACATGAACCTTCGATGCTTGTCCCCACATTGCTGCTTGCAGCTATATCAGATCAAAGGTACAAAGATCAAAGACCTTTGATCAGGGCGTTGCCTAGCAACAAATACCTCCCATTCATAACTCATCACTCCCATTCAATAAATACCTAACTTTATCGATCCGCCGTATCGTCATATTACCGCCTATTTGAAAATCCTTCGCAATTTAACATCTCCAACGTCTTAAGATTATGTTCACCAAAATTTAAGCCCATCTGAGGTACGGTGTAGGAGAAGTGTTTCAAATTCCATTCTATGTCCAATACCCCAAAATCACACAAAATGCCAATTATCTCACTTCCTGTTGGGCGTGGCCATGACATTGCAGTGAGGCATTTGTTCGTCTTATTGAGATACACGTCCCTACCGAATTTCGTGCGCCTATCTTAAACGGTATGCCAGCCCCGAAAGACAACGCGCTAGGGGGCGCTATCGAGCTCCTGGGGGTCACTGGGGGACGGGACTTTGTGTGGTCGTACTGGCAGGACTTTGTGATGCCCGTGCAAAGTTTCGTTCGTTTTGAAGCATGGGAACATGCTCAAAATTGCCCCAGCGAGTGTGAACAAGAATAATAATAATAATAATAATAATAATATTAAAGCCGCAAGCGGCGTTGGTCGGGACCTCGCACCTGCATTTGTTCGTCTTACTGAGACGCACAGCCATACCAAATTTCGTGTGCCTGGCACAATTATCTCACTTCCTGTTGGGCGTGGCCATGACATAGATACCCTGTCAGAACAGACCCTGTCAGACCCTGTCAGACCCTGTCAGACCCTGTCAGACCCTGTCAGACCCTGTCAGACTCTGTTAGACCCTGTCAGACCCTGCATGTGGCCTACATGCTGAGGCCTACATGAACCTTCGATGCTTGTCCCCACATTGCTGCTTGCAGCTATATCAGATCAAAGGTACAAAGATCAAAGACCTTTGATCAGGAGGCGTTGCCTAGCAACAAATACCTCCCATTCATAACTCATAACTCACATTCAATAAATACCTAACTTTATCGATCCGCCGTATCGTCATATTACCGCCTATTTGAAAATCCTTTGTAATTTAACATCTCCAACGTCTTAAGATTATGTTCACCGAAAATTAAGCCTATCTGAGGTACGGTGTAGGAGAAGTGTTTCAAATTCCATACCTAAATTTATCGATCCGCCGTATCGTCATATTACCGCCTATTTGAAAATCCTTCGCAATTTAACATCTCCAACGTCTTAAGATTATGTTCACCAAAATTTAAGCCCATCTGAGGTACGGTGTAGGAGAAGTGTTTCAAATTCCATTCTATGTCAAATACCCCAAAATCACACAAAAGCCCAATTATCTCACTTCCTGTTGGGCGTGGCCATGACATTGCAGTGAGGCGTTTGTTCGTCTTATTGAGATACACGTCCCTACCGAATTTCGTGCGCCTATCTTAAACGGTATGCCAGCGCCGAAAGACAACGCGCTAGGGGGCGCTATCGAGCTCCTGGGGGTCACTGGGGGACGGGACTTTGTGTGGTCGTACTGGCAGCACTTTGTGATGCCCGTGCAAAGTTTCGTTCGTTTTGAAGCATGGGAACATGCTCAAAATTGCCCCAGCGAGTGTGAACAAGAACAAGAATAATAATAAATATAGCCGCAAGCGGCGATGATCGGCCCTCGCTTGCACTCGCAGCCCCCTGCTCACGCGCCATTTTCCTATTCCCATGAACCATCTATGTACCAAATTAGGTGTGGCTACACCAAAGTTTTTGCCGGGCATCCTAATGGCAGGGACAGATGTTTGACCTGTTACCATGGCAACATGATGTGAGATGGAGTGGGGGTGTCACTGTGTTTTTTGATCGAGACCATGTCACGAATGTGTGGTCCAAATTTGGTGTGTCTACGGCAAAGTAAAATTTTTCTGTTCCATGCAATCTCCCTAGGGGGCGCTATTATGGCCAATTGAGATTTTCTTATATCAATCTGTGTAGGGCCGGGGTGTTCACCAACGATTAAAGTTTGAGTAAAATCGGCCAAAGTGATAAAAGTGTGCGAATTATCACTCGTCGAAGTTTGACAGGAAATGGCGCCTTCGCCACCAGGTCACAGGGTCTATCTAAAATGGCTGGTTGGTTGCCTAGCAACGGTATAATATACTTTTTGTTTATCTTCCCATGATGCATCTGTGTACCAAACTTTGTTTGACTACGCCAAAGTTTTTCCAGAGAATCCTAATGACAAGGACAGATGTTTGGCCTGTTGCCATGGCAACACGATGGGAGATGCCCGGGGTTATCATTGAGATTTTTGATCGATACCCTGTCACGAATGTGTGTACAAAATTTGGTATGTCTACGACAAAGTAAAATTTTGCACTTCCATGCAATCTCCTAGGGGGCGCTATAGTGTCCATTTCAGATTTTCTTATAGAAATCTGTTCAGGGCCGGGGTGTCCACCAACGATTAAAGTTTGAGTGAAATCGGCCAAAGTATGTGCGAATTATCACTCGTCGAATTTGATGGCGAGCCACAAAAACGAACCTGAAATTTGTGGCGTTGTCACGGAAACACCGTTCACTCTTTTAGAACGCTTTTAACAACTTTTAATGTCCCACTTGTCTAGACGATACAGCACGATTCTGGTGAGTCTGGGTCAAAAACCCTAGGAGGAGTTCGTTAAAATACGAGGACAGGAAAATGCGCCCTCGGTGCCAGGTCACGTGCTCGGTCCAAAATGGCCGACTTCCTGTTGGTCGCTTAGCTACCGCATAATATACTTTTTGTTCCTTATCCCATGATGCATCTGTGTACCAAATTTGGTTTGGCTACGACAAAGTTTATGCCGGGCGTCCCATTGGTGACGACAGATGTTTGGCCTGTTGCCATGGCAACACGATGGGACATGGTGTGTTGGCGTCATTGAGTTTTTTGATCGAGACCCTGTCTCGAATATGTGTACCAAATTTGGTATGTCTACACCAAAGTAAAATTTTGCGCTTCCATTCAATCTCCGTAGGTGGCGCTATAGCACCCATTTCAGATTTTCTTATATCAATCTGTTCAGGGCCGGGGTGTCAACCAACGATTAACGTTTGAGTGAAATCGGCCAAAGTATGCGCGAATTATCGTTTATCAAAATTTGATGGCAAGCTGCAAAAACGAACACGAAATTTGTGGCGTTGTCACGGAAACACCGTTCACTCTTTTAGAACGCTTTTAACAACTTTTAATGTCCCACTTGTCTAGATGATACAGCACTATTCTGGTGAGTCTGGGTCAAAAACCCTAGGAGGAGTTCGTTAAAATACGAGGACAGGAAAATGCGCCTTCAACTCCGGGTCGCGTGCTCGGTCCAATATAGCCGACTTCCTGTTGGTCGCCTAGCAACGGCGTAATATATTTTTTGGTTTGTAACGACACGACCTATCCACCACCCGAATTTCGTTTATCTACGACAGAGTTCATTTATCGGGTATAGCCATAGGCGCAATGTATTTTGATTTTGAGGTGGCGCTGTGGAGCCATTTTTAAAGATTTTTTAATACAGATTATTTGTAAATTCCTTTTTTGGCGTTCTTGAATTTTGTGCAAAATTTCGTGAGTTTTCGTCAGTGGGAAGTACCCGAAACCTGAAAAAGTGGTCGGGAAAATAATAAGAATAAGAAAAACCAGAACAGTAACAATATAGTGCCACGAATGGTGGCGCGAAATATATCAATGGAAAGGACGCGCGTCCAGTAACCCACCCGTGGGGTCCATTGACACCTACCAGCGCGTTGCACACGTTCCACGCTGGTTCTGCAGTGCTTCGCACCGCAGAACAGTTACAATAGGCCCTATGCGCTCTTCAGCGCTCGGGCCTAATAATAATAATAATAATAATAATAATAGGGAAACAAAGCAACAACAATAGGGACCTTCGTCCCCCTTCGGGGCTCGGTCCCTAATTAAAGCCGCAAGCGGCGTTGGTCGGGACCTCGCACCTGCGTTTGTTCGTCTTACTGAGACGCACACCCATACCGAATTTCGTGTGCCTGGCACAATTATCTCACTTCCTGTTGGGCGTGGCCATGACATTGTAGATACCCTGTCAGAACAGACCCTGTCAGACCCTGTCAGACCCTGTCAGACCCTGTCAGACTCTGTTAGATCCTGTCAGACCCTGCATGTGGCCTCCATGCTGAGGCCTACATGAACCTTCGATGCTTGTCCCCACATTGCTGCTTGCAGCTATATCAGATCAAAGGTACAAAGATCAAAGATCTTTGATCAGGGCGTTGCCTAGCAACAAATACCTCCCATTCATAACTCATCACTCCCATTCAATAAATACCTAATTTTATCGATCCGCCGTATCGTCATATTACCGCCTATTTGAAAATCCTTCGCAATTTTACATCTCCAACGTCTTAAGATTATGTTCACCAAAATTTAAGCCTATCTGAGGTACGGTGTAGGAGAAGTGTTTCAAATTCCATACCTAACTTTATTGATCCGCCGTATCGTCATATTACCGCCTATTTGAAAATCCTTCGCAATTTAACATCTCCAACGTCTTAAGATTATGTTCACCAAAATTTAAGCCCATCTGAGGTACGGTGTAGGAGAAGTGTTTCAAATTCCATTCTATGTCCAATACCCAAAAATCACACAAAAGCCCAATTATCTCACTTCCTGTTGGGCGTGGCCATGACATTGCAGTGAGGCGTTTGTTCGTCTTATTGAGATACACGTCCCTACCGAATTTCGTGCGCCTATCTTAAACGGTATGCCAGCCCCGAAAGACAACGCGCTAGGGGGCGCTATCGAGCTCCTGGGGGTCACTGGGGGACGGGACTTTGTGTGGTCGTACTGGCAGCACTTTGTGATGCCCGTGCAAAGTTTCGTTCGTTTTGAAGCATGGGAACATGCTCAAAATTGCCCCAGCGAGTGTGAACAAGAACAAGAATAATAATTAAAGCCGCAAGCGGCGTTGGTCGGGACCTCGCACCTGCGTTTGTTCGTCTTACTGAGACGCACAGCCATACCAAATTTCGTGTGCCTGGCACAATTATCTCACTTCCTGTTGGGCGTAGCCATGACATGGTAGATACCCTGTCAGAACAGACCCTGCCAGACCCTGTCAGACCCTGTCAGACTCTGTCAGACCCTGTCAGACCCTGCATGTGGCCTCCATGCTGAGGCCTACATGAACCTTCGACGCTTGTCCCCACATTGCTGCTTGCAGCTATATCAGATCAAAGGTACAAAGATCAAAGACCTTTGATCAGGGCGTTGCCTAGCAACAAATACCTCCCATTCATAACTCATCACTCCCATTCAATAAATACCTAACTTTATTGATCCGCCGTATCGTCATATTACCGCCTATTTGAAAATCCTTCGCAATTTAACATCTCCAACGTCTTAAGATTATGTTCACCAAAATTTAAGCCTATCTGAGGTACGGTGTAGGAGAAGTGTTTCAAATTCCATACCTAACTTTATCGATCCGCCGTATCGTCATATTACCGCCTATTTGAAAATCCTTCGCAATTTAACATCTCCAACGTCTTAAGATTATGTTCACCAAAATTTAATCCCATCTGAGGTACGGTGTAGGAGAAGTGTTTCAAATTCCATTCTATGTCAAATACCCCAAAATCACACAAAAGGCCAATTATCTCACTTCCTGTTGGGCGTGGCCATGACATTGCAGTGAGGCATTTGTTCGTCTTATTGAGATACACGTCCCTACCGAATTTCGTGCGCCTATCTTAAACGGTATGCCAGCCCCGAAAGACAACGCGCTAGGGGGCGCTATCGAGCTCCTGGGGGTCACTGGGGGACGGGACTTTGTGTGGTCGTACTGGCAGGACTTTGTGATGCCCGTGCAAAGTTTCGTTCGTTTTGAAGCATGGGAACATGCTCAAAATTGCCCCAGCGTGTATGAACAAGAATAATAATAATAATAATAATAATAATACGGAAACGAAGCAACAACAATAGGGACCTTCGTCCCCCTTCGGGCTCGGTCCCTAATAATAGGGAAACAAAGCAACAACAATAGGGACCTTCGTCCCCCTTCGGGGCTCGGTCCCTAAATAATACGGAAACGAAGCAACAACAATAGGGACCTTCGTCCCCCTTCGGGCTCGGTCCCTAATAACAACAACAACAATAATTAAAGCCGCAAGCGGCGTTGGTCGGGACCTCGCACCTGCGTTTGTTCGTCTTACTGAGACGCACAGCCATACCAAATTTCGTGTGCCTGGGACAATTATCTCACTTCCTGTTGGGCGTGGCCATGACATTGTAGATACCCTGTCAGAACAGACCCTGTCAGACCCTGTCAGACTCTGTCAGACCCTGTCAGACTCTGTTAGACCCTGTCAGACTCTGTTAGACCCTGTCAGACCCTGCATGTGGCCTACATGCTGAGGCCTACATGAACCTTCGATGCTTGTCCCCACATTGCTGCTTGCAGCTATATCAGATCAAAGGTACAAAGATCAAAGACCTTTGATCAGGGCGTTGCCTAGCAACAAATACCTCCCATTCATAACTCATCACTCCCATTCAATAAATACCTAATTTTATCGATCCGCCATATCGTCATATTACCGCCTATTTGAAAATCCTTCGCAATTTAACATCTCCAACGTCTTAAGATTATGTTCACCAAAATTTAAGCCTATCTGAGGTACGGTGTAGGAGAAGTGTTTCAAATTCCATACCTAACTTTATCGATCCGCCGTATCGTCATATTACCGCCTATTTGAAAATCCTTCGCAATTTAACATCTCCAACGTCTTAAGATTATGTTCACTAAAATTTAAGCCCATTTGAGGTACGGTGTAGGAGAAGTGTTTCAAATTCCATTCTATGTCCAATACCCAAAAATCACACAAAAGCCCAATTATCTCACTTCCTGTTGGGCGTAGCCATGACATTGCAGTGAGGCGTTTGTTCGTCTTATTGAGATACACATCCCTACCGAATTTCGTGCGCCTATCTTAAACGGTATGCCAGCCCCGAAAGACAACGCGCTAGGGGGCGCTATCGAGCTCCTGGGGGTCACTGGGGGACGGGACTTTGTGTGGTCGTACTGGCAGCACTTTGTGATGCCCGTGCAAAGTTTCGTTCGTTTTGAAGCATGGGAACATGCTCAAAATTGCCCCAGAGAGTGTGAACAAGAACAAGAATAATAATAATAATAATAATAATAATAATAATAATAATAATAATAATAGGGAAACAAAGCAACAACAATAGGGACCTTCGTCCCCCTTCGGGCTCGGTCCCTAATAATAATAATAATAATAATAATAATAATAATACTTATTCTTATACTTATAAGTATAATATTACTTTACTATTATTATTATTATTATTATTATTAATTTAGTTTTTTATTTGTTTTATTTTATTATTGTTATTATTATTTTAAGAAATATAATAATAAAAATAATGACACTTTTGTGAGTGAAAAATTGCAATTTATATTTTCAAATCAGGAATCATAATGCACATTTGTAGTCCAGTTGACGTTTGAAACTTAAAACTGATATGAACAGCTAAACTAATACAAGAATCCCATGCTATTTATTAAACTATAGACATTTTCTTCACAATTTCAGGGACGGGCTGTATAAACAATACTCAGGTAATTACAAACACAGACAAAAACTGAATGTGAAATTGAATGTTGACAGTAAATGAATGGCCAAACTTCCATGGCGCTGTTCTCATTGTTTACATGGCACCGTACAATACAAAATAAATGAAATGACTCTTTCTGTAATTACATTTTGGAGCCTGGTACATTAGCATCATTGTATAATTTATTTGAATGTGTGAACATAGCGGGTGCTTCCATTTTTATGTTAATTAAACTATTGTTTGGTGAACTCATTCTGTTTAAGTAAAATTAACCTTTAAACCTTAATTTTATTTCAGTATTCAATTACATTTGAATTATGAACTATTGTATTTATTTGTTATTTTAATTACTGCTTCTGTTTTTATTTTTGGTCTGAAATCGAGACTTTAAAGAAGGGGTGTTCCAATATAGATGAGCTTTCTACCATGTTATAACATTGTTCCCTCATCAAAAACATGCCTGAAGAGGTTTGAGATTTCATACATGCATGTTTTGGTAATTTAGTGATCTTTCTAGTTGTAAGATACGCCTATCCAGCCATCCACTCTCCCACACGACAATTCTCCATACAAAACCGTGATACAAAATTGTGTGCAGGAGTTTCAATAGGAGAAGGCACAGTGATTGTGTGTGAAGGGGGAGTGCAGTAGAGGTAAGATCGGGCCTAAAAAATCCAGCCCGACCCGGCCCGCAGGTATTAAAGCCCGACCCGGCCCGAGCCCGACCAATTAACTTGATTTGCAGGCCCGAGCCCGAAGCAAACCCGAAATTTCATATTTTATTTGTGAGGACTCGGGAGGAGGAGGGGTGATTTATGATAACAAATTAAAGCCTGTCTTTTGTAACGAAATCTAAGTTTGTGTTTGTCTTTTCAGTTCTCCTGTCTTTAGTTTATCCTTAACTTCTTGCTCCTCCATATTGAGGATACCAGGTCAAAATAGATGCGGACTTGCGGAGGGGAAGATTATTAAGAGGGCGGCGTTCACGTGCGCAGAGCATGCTCTGGCTCTGCGGCTCCTGTTTAGTAGTTAAATAGCAATTACATTACAGCGCCTTCTCTCTTTTATCCAAATTATTTATTTTAAAACAAGTATTCCTTAGTTTAGTATCCACACATCGTTTTAGTATACATTTTTATAAACATATATTTATTTTTAAAAAGTCAGCGAGAGAGAAGCCCGGCCCGACCCGACCCGAAGCAATGATTGACATTTTATTCGGGTTGGGTCGGGTTGGGCTCGGGCTTGGGCTTAAGATCTTACCTCTAGAGTGCAGCACAGAGAGGGAAGGGATGGCAGATTTAGAACGTCTGCCATGGTAGCCCCCATGGCAGAAGATAAATCAAGGCCCGTTGTGGCGTGAGCCGTCCTCCTGTGGACCCACCACCCGCGGGAGGATTCGTGAGGGCTGGTGCATTGTGTTCTGGGCAGTGGAACACTGCTTGGACTGCTGCCCCCGCGACCCAGAGAATGGGAAAAAAAAAAAAAAAATAGCGGAAGAAGATGGATGGATGGAACTTATAAAACTCAGACTTAGACAAACTCCACAAAGGAAATTGTTTGGGTACAGTAGCTCAATCATCAAATATAATATACAACAGAGGGTTAAAAAAAAAAAAAAAAAGAGCAATAGACCAGTGCCAGATGAGACATAATTATAAAAATAAATTAAAGCCGCAAGCGGCGTTGGTCGGGACCTCGCACCTGCGTTTGTTCGTCTTACTGAGACGCACAGCCATACCAAATTTCGTGTGCCTGGCACAATTATCTCACTTCCTGTTGGGCGTGGCCATGACATTGTAGATACCCTGTCAGAACAGACCCTGTCAGACCCTGTCAGACCCTGTCAGACCCTGTCAGACTCTGTTAGACCCTGTCAGACTCTGTTAGACCCTGTCAGACTCTGCATGTGGCCTACATGCTGAGGCCTACATGAACCTTCGATGCTTGTCCCCACATTGCTGCTTGCAGCTATATCAGATCAAAGGTACAAAGATCAAAGACCTTTGATCAGGGCGTTGCCTAGCAACAGATACCTCCCATTCATAACTCATCACTCCCATTCAATAAATACCTAAATTTATCGATCCGCCGTATTGTCATATTACCGCCTATTTGAAAATCCTTCGCAATTTAACATCTCCAACGTCTTAAGATTATGTTCACCAAAATTTAAGCCTATCTGAGGTACGGTGTAGGAGAAGTGTTTCAAATTCCATACCTAACTTTATCGATCCGCCGTATCGTCATATTACCACCTATTTGAAAATCCTTCGCAATTTAACATCTCCAACATCTTAAGATTATGTTCACCAAAATTTAAGCCCATCTGAGGTACGGTGTAGGAGAAGTGTTTCAAATTCCATTCTATGTCCAATACCCCAAAATCACACAAAAGGCCAATTATCTCACTTCCTGTTGGGCGTGGCCATGACATTGCAGTGAGGCATTTGTTCGTCTTATTGAGATACACGTCCCTACCGAATTTCGTGCGCCTATCTTAAACGGTATGCCAGCCCCGAAAGACAACACGCTAGGGGGCGCTATCGAGCTCCTGGGGGTCACTGGGGGACGAGACTTTGTGTGGTCGTACTGGCAGGACTTTGTGATGCCCGTGCAAAGTTTCGTTCGTTTTGAAGCATGGGAACATGCTCAAAATTGCCCCAGCGTGTATGAACAAGAATAATAATAATAATAATTAAAGCCGCAAGCGGCGTTGGTCGGGACCTCGCACCTGCGTTTGTTCGTCTTACTGAGACGCACAGCCATACCAAATTTCGTGTGCCTGGCACAATTATCTCACTTCCTGTTGGGCGTGGCCATGACACTGTAGATACCCTGTCAGAACAGACCCTGTCAGACCCTGTCAGACCCTGTCAGACCCTGTCAGACTCTGTCAGACCCTGTCAGACCCTGCATGTGGCCTCCATGCTGAGGCCTACATGAACCTTCGATGCTTGTCCCCACATTGCTGCTTGCAGCTATATCAGATCAAAGGTACAAAGATCAAAGACCTTTGATCAGGGCGTTGCCTAGCAACAAATACCTCCCATTCATAACTCATCACTCCCATTCAATAAATACCTAATTTTATCGATCCGCCGTATCGTCATATTACCGCCTATTTGAAAATCCTTCGCAATTTTACATCTCCAACGTCTTAAGATTATGTTCACCAAAATTTAAGCCTATCTGAGGTACGGTGTAGGAGAAGTGTTTCAAATTCCATACCTAACTTTATCGATCCGCCGTATCGTCATATTACCGCCTATTTGAAAATCCTTCGCAATTTAACATCTCCAACGTCTTAAGATTATGTTAACCAAAATTTAAGCCTATCTGAGGTACGGTGTAGGAGAAGTGTTTCAAATTCCATTCTATGTCCAATACCCAAAAATCACACAAAAGGCCAATTATCTCACTTCCTGTTGGGCGTGGCCATGAAATTGCAGTGAGGCGTTTGTTCGTCTTATTGAGATACACGTCCCTACCGAATTTCGTGCGCCTATCTTAAACGGTATGCCAGCCCCGAAAGACAACGCGCTAGGGGGCGCTATCGAGCTCCTGGGGGTCACTGGGGGACGGGACTTTGTGTGGTCGTACTGGCAGCACTTTGTGATGCCCGTGCAAAGTTTCGTTCGTTTTGAAGCATGGGAACATGCTCAAAATTGCCCCAGCGAGTGTGAACAAGAACAAGAATAATAATAATATTAAAGCCGCAAGCGGCGTTGGTCGGGACCTCGCACCTGCGTTTGTTCGTCTTACTGAGACGCACAGCCATACCAAATTTCGTGTGCCTGGCACAATTATCTCACTTCCTGTTGGGCGTGGCCATGACATTGTAGATACCCTGTCAGAACAGACCCTGTCAGACCCTGTCAGACCCTGTCAGACTCTGTTAGACCCTGTCAGACCCTGCATGTGGCCTACATGCTGAGGCCTACATGAACCTTCGATGCTTGTCCCCACATTGCTGCTTGCAGCTATATCAGATCAAAGGTACAAAGATCAAAGACCTTTGATCAGGGCGTTGCCTAGCAACAAATACCTCCCATTCATAACTCATAACTCCAATTCAATAAATACCTAACTTTATCGATCCGCCGTGTCGTCATATTACCGCCTATTTGAAAATCCTTCGCAATTTAACATCTCCAACGTCTTAAGATTATGTTCACCAAAATTTAAGCCTATCTGAGGTACGGTGTAGGAGAAGTGTTTCAAATTCCATACCTAACTTTATCGATCCGCCGTATCGTCATATTACCGCCTATTTGAAAATCCTTCGCAATTTAACATCTCCAACGTCTTAAGATTATGCTTACCAAAATTTATGCCCATCTGAGGTACGGTCTAGGAGACCCCCCACTGGGGGTCCCCCAGTGGGGGGTCTCCCAGGGACCCCCAGGTCCCCCAGGGACGAGACTTTGTGTGGTCGTACTGGCAGCACTTTGTGATGCCCGTGCAAAGTTTCGTTTGTTTTGAAGCATGGGAACATGCTCAAAATTGCCCCAGCATGTATGAACAAGAATAATAATAATAATAATAATAATAATAATAATAATACGGAAACAAAGCAACAACAATAGGGACCTTCGTCCCCCTTCGGGCTCGGTCCCTAATTAAAGCCGCAAGCGGCGTTGGTCGGGACCTCGCACCTGCGTTTGTTCGTCTTACTGAGATGCACAGCCATACGAAATTTCGTGTCCCTGGCACAATTATCTCACTTCCTGTTGGGCGTGGCCATGACATTGTAGATACCCTGTCAGAACAGACCCTGTCAGACCCTGTCAGACCCTGTCAGACCCTGTCAGACCCTGTCAGACTCTGTTAGACCCTGTCAGACTCTGTCAGACCCTGTCAGACCCTGCATGTGGCCTACATGCTGAGGCCTACATGAACCTTCGATGCTTGTCCCCACATTGCTGCTTGCAGCTATATCAGATCAAAGGTACAAAGATCAAAGACCTTTGATCAGGGCGTTGCCTAGCAACAAATACCTCCCATTCATAACTCATCACTCCCATTCAATAAATACCTAACTTTATCGATCCGCCGTGTCGTCATATTACCGCCTATTTGAAAATCCTTCGCAATTTAACATCTCCAACGTCTTAAGATTATGTTCACCAAAATTTAAGCCTATCTGAGGTACGGTGTAGGAGAAGTGTTTCAAATTCCATACCTAACTTTATCGATCCGCCGTATCGTCATATTACCGCCTATTTGAAAATCCTTCGCAATTTAACATCTCCAACGTCTTAAGATTATGCTTACCAAAATTTATGCCCATCTGAGGTACGGTCTAGGAGACCCCCCACTGGGGGTCCCCCAGTGGGGGGTCTCCCAGGGACCCCCAGGTCCCCCAGGGACGAGACTTTGTGTGGTCGTACTGGCAGCACTTTGTGATGCCCGTGCAAAGTTTCGTTTGTTTTGAAGCATGGGAACATGCTCAAAATTGCCCCAGCGTGTATGAACAAGAATAATAATAATAATAATACGGAAACAAAGCAACAACAATAGGGACCTTCGTCCCCCTTCGGGCTCGGTCCCTAATTAAAGCCGCAAGCGGCGTTGGTCGGGACCTCGCACCTGCGTTTGTTCGTCTTACTGAGACGCACGCCCATACCAAATTTCATGTGCCTGGCACAATTATCTCACTTCCTGTTGGGCGTGGCCAAAGACAGATCAAAGGTACAAAGATCAAAGATCTTTGATCAGGGCGTTGCCTAGCAACAAATACCTCCCATTCATAACTCATCACTCCCATTCAATAAATACCTAACTTTATTGATCCGCCGTATCGTCATATTACCGCCTATTTGAAAATCCTTCGCAATTTAACATCTCCAACGTCTTAAGATTATGTTCACCAAAATTTAAGCCCATCTGAGGTACGGTGTAGGAGAAGTGTTTCAAATTCCATTCTATGTCAAATACCCCAAAATCACACAAAGGCCAATTATCTCACTTCCTGTTGGGCGTGGCCATGACATTGCAGTGAGGCGTTTGTTCGTCTTATTGAGATACACGTCCCTACCGAATTTCGTGCGCCTATCTTAAACGGTATGCCAGCCCCGAAAGACAACGCGCTAGGGGGCGCTATCGAGCTCCTGGGGGTCACTGGGGGACGGGACTTTGTGTGGTCGTACTGGCAGGACTTTGTGATGCCCGTGCAAAGTTTCGTTCGTTTTGAAGCATGGGAACATGCTCAAAATTGCCCCAGCGTGTATGAACAAGAATAATAATAATAATAATAATAATAATACGGAAACGAAGCAACAACAATAGGGACCTTCGTCCCCCTTCGGGCTCGGTCCCTAATAATAATAATACGGAAACGAAGCAACAACAATAGGGACCTTCGTCCCCCTTCGGGCTCGGTCCCTAATAAAAAATAATAAATGTATATGTACAAATCAGAATAAAATAGAAACATAAGCAATAAAATATAAAATACAATATCAAATAAGATGTTCAATCACAGCTATATACAGTTGAAAGGAGTATTATCTATCATGTTAATATGTTGTTTATATAATATAATATATAATATATTAATACAAAGGTGACATGCTGATCTAAATATGTTATGTGGTAGCAGTGAATACCCCATAGAAGTAAAACACCCTCTATATATAATTTGGTTGAAGTTTTGTTGAGATACATTGAAGGTCAGATCTTCACAGAGCTGGGGTCTCATTAATAAAACTTTACTTGGAATTCTTTCTAAACTGTCCTCAAACTTGCTCAATTCTCTTTGCACAGATCTGCATCATCATCTCTGAAAAGCCCCAATGTAGAAAATTCAGTTTTTTGGACCAGTGTGCACATTTCTATGTTAAGTTGTCCTTTTATAGCTCACAAACTTGATGTGGAGACTCACATATGGAACATTTTGAGAGATGAGACCTCTGACCTGTAACTTGGCCTTCTGCTTGTTTGGTGATAGATTAGTTAAATGCCATACTGTGGAACATTTAAGGTACATTTCTATGGAGGTGGTGGATTACATAACATACCTTTACCAATTATAATTTGTGTACATTTTACGCAAACAAAATATTTACTAAAATAGCCTGAAGAACATTGGTTTGCGTTGCCATGTTTGATTTGTTTTCAGCGTTTCACCTTTGTCTTCTGCACAAACCTCAATGCTGATCTGTGATCGGTCTTCCCACCAGCGGCCGGGCCCTACGGCACCGGTGGGAGTAAGGTTAATCTACAACAACCAGTGCAAAAATGAAATGCTGCTTGTTCCTCCTCATTAAATGGAGTACAGCTTCTACACGTTCACATGTTCACAGTGTATTTCGCAGTGTATGTCTGTAGTGTCAGCACAGCACGTGTCTCCTCCTGCCTGCTCTGGTCCATCAGCTGTTTGACGTGAGTGAAGAAGAAGCCCTCCTATAGACCCTTCACTTGTTTGTCTTTCTTCTCCTTCTGACGATGATCAAAAATGACCTCAGGAGCAACCAGCTTACTAACCGAACCTTCTCTGCATCTCTCCACTACAATAGCAGCCCACACACTATTGAGAAAAGACTAGATCGGGCTTGGGAATTCTCCACTGGGGTGCCCTGACCTCTTGTGCTTCTAACCGTAGCGTGGCCTGGTTTAATTACTCTTAAAAACCAGTAGGAGGGGGGTGGGACTGTAATTGCCATGTGTCAAGAATCATGTGAAAGATCAGAGCTCCGGAGGGCAGATTGTCTGAGGAGGCCCATTCATAGTCTGTGCCTCCATAGATGATTATTCCACATTTTGTTGTAAATCCAGGCTAAATAAGAATCCCATCCAAAGCGCTAAATTGCTTGTGACGGTTATGGTTAATGCTACGATAAAGTGTGCATGCAAAATGCGACATTGTTGTTTGGGTTCTGTGTAGGCGTCAAGCCATACTGGAGGAAATGCACGCTCATATATGTGTTTTAAATAATGTATAATCTCAGTCTGAATCTCAGTTAAAGGTGCACTATGTAACTTTTCTAGTGGAGAGTCTGCCACCTGCTTGTCTCCATAGAGATGCTATTGCTTTGCCTGAAATGTTTCACAGTATCATATTGGTAAATGATAAATGGTCACATTTTTATATAGCACTTTTCATCATCTATAATGGCCTGGTGGTGTCTCCATGGAGATAGGTTTAATGCCATTCTGTGAAACATTCCACACCAAGCAATCGCATCTTCATAGAGACAAACAGGTGGCGGACCCACTACAGCTCTGGAAAACAATAAGAGACCACTGAAAAATGATCAGTTTTTCTGATTTTACTACTTATAGGTATGTGTTTGGGCAAAAGGAACATTTTTGTTTGAGTCTATAAACTACTAACAACATTTCCACCAAATTCCAAATAAAAATATTATCGTTTAGAGCATTTATTTGCAGAAAATGACAAATGGTCAAAATAACAAAAAAGATACATGTTTTCAGACCTCAAACAATGCAAAGAAATAAGATCAAATTCATTTTAAAACAACATAATAATGTTTACACTATTTGGTGCAATAACCCTTATTTTTAATCACAGCTTTCATGCGTCTTGGCATGCTCTCCACAAGTCTTTCACATTGTTCTTGGGTGACTTTATTCCACTCCTGGTAGCTCAGCTTTGTGTTTGTGTTGGAATTCAACAGACGCTGGAATGGAATGGCTGTAATCCAGTCACTTTTTAAAGGTACACTATGTATCTTTCCTGGTAGATGTTTTGTTATCAATCTCTATAGAGACAAGAAGGGGAAACCACCAGTCCAAGTTCCTCGTCAGTTCTGTGGAGAGGCAAACTTGTTCACAGTGGAAAATGCTACTCAAGTTTTGCCTCAAGGTTGCATCACACCAAGCATTTCTTAAAAGCTTTCCCCATTAAAATAATAGGAAAGAACTGTCAGTGGTATTTTGTGAAAAGCAGGATCAAATCTAACATTGCTAGAGTAGTAATATCCGTTTCACTACCAAAAATGGAATCTCAAAATTCGTTTTCCAAATTCTTGCCGCTGCTGCGCTCTCTTCTGTGTGCAGACTGACACGAACTGCTATAGAACCTAAGTGTGCGACTGTGGGCCCTCAACACGGTGGAAACTACCAAATCTGTGGCCATGTTGTTTAAGTCAGCGTCAGCCTCATCATTCTCAATCCAGCCCCATGTCCTGCAGCCTGGTGGGAAGGAGGCGTAATTACAGCATAGGGCCACAGTGGGGGCTGATTATTCAGGGCAACAACATGGCAGCCCGATAATAAAGGAGATTTCACATGAACTGTCACATGTCATGTCTCTGCCGATGACAAAGCCAAAACATGAAAAGAAAGTTACGAGTGTGAGTTAAGCGCTGCAATCAGGCAGGACCTTCAACTTTTAAAGAGGTTTGAAATACAGCTAGTTATTCTGTTTTTATAAGGGCTGATATGTGGGATTAAAGTGGAACTAAACACTAAATCAGTTGTGTTTTGATACTGAGCATTTTCAACTGTTTGTAGTCCTTTTTTGTGGCTATTTTAGTTCAAACTAGCTCAATTTGCAGCTTTATGTTTTACCTGGGATTGAAGTGTGGATACCTGTTCGACCTATCGCTTTTACTCTTACTATTAGTTGTACAGGTACTGCCTAGTTTAACATCTCTATTTGAAGTTTTTTTTTTTCTCTGGCCAAGATCTGTACCTCACTGTCCTCAAAGGAGTGGCCCGTGGCTTTTAGGTGGAGATGTACGGCAGATGAAGGTCCACTCTGGCTCTCCCGTCGATGTTGGTACATTCTCTTGTGAAGTGGCTGTTTTGTTTCTCCAATGTAGCGCTCACTGCAGTCTTCACTACACTGAATGGAGTAGACCACATTGCTTTGGTTGTCGTTTAGTGTTTTGTCCTTTGGGTGGACCAGCTTTTGTCTTAAAGTGTTTGAGAGTTTGAAATAGACTGGGATTTCATGTTTTCTCAAACTTGTCTGTAGTTTTTCTGAAACGCCAGCCAGGTAAGGAACAGTTACACCCTTTCTCCTGGGTTCTGATTCTCTGTTGTCTTGTTTCTTGTCCTTGTTTCTCTTAGTTTTATTGAAAGCTCATTTAGCATAACCACAAACAGAGAGGGCTTTCTGCACATGTTGTTCTTTTTTCTCCTTACCCTCTGTGCTTGTAGTAACCACTTGGGCCCTGTGTTGTAATGTCCGAATAACACTCAGTTTGTGCTGCAGTGGGTGGTGTGAATCAAAAAGAAGGTATTGGTCTGTGTGAGTGGGCTTCCTGAAGAACTCTACTTGGAGTTGCCGGTCTCCTCCTATCGTTACTGCACAATCTAAGAAAGCCAATGTGTTGTGCTTAGCATCTTCCCGAGTGAATTTGATGTTCGGATTGATATGTAGAAATGACATGTGCAGTAGAGTTTCCAAATCTTGAATTTTGATTTTTGAAAAATTATCATCCACATAAAAAGATACTGTGAGTGCAGTGATCCGCCTCACTAGCCTCGGCCTCGGTGTTTCTTGAAGTTTCTTTCCGACGAGTCACGTAATGTAAATAAAGAGTCTTGAATCAAAAGGTTTGTCTTTTCTATCTTTACTAAAGTGAAGGTCATACAAAGTGGATACAAATAAGGTGAATAAAGAGGGAGATGGAAAGGTGAATTTCTGAGGTTTGTGGATTTCCTATGCGTGTTGTGTTAGGCTCTGTATGTGTTGTGATGTCCTTCTTGACGTCCGTATGTGCCTTGTAGCGGTGCGTATCCCGTCTGTCACCCGGGAGACGTTCGATGTTACACTCTTACGTGACTATTGCGTGGCGTTACATGACGACCACATGACGTCCTCATGTGCTACTTAAACGTCGTTCTTGACTTCCCTACGTGACGTTTCACGTGACCTCCTTGTTACGTGATGTCCCACGTTGTTACGTGACGGTCAAAAGACTGTGTAGCTTCTGTGGTCCAGGACGTCCTCATACCCCGTCATCTCGGCTCATCCGATACTCTATGGTCTCGAGGTATCCTCCTGGCCACCAGACCGCGGCTTCTTATCCACACTACCTACGTAGCGTAGTCGTTTCCCCTTGTGTGTGTATATGTGTCTTGGTGTGGTGCCTTCCGTGTCCTCTGTCTTCTGTGTGTGGAGATGTGTGCTGTGAGTGGTTATATACCAGATAGCATCAAAGATAAAAGATCAAAGAACAACGGATCAAAGTTGACCAATCAGGATGCATTTCCTGAACATCAAGGCGGGACAGGAAGCCATCTTGAGAACAGAAAACAGAAACAAAAACAAAATAGGCTCCCAGGCTCCCGCACCCACAGAATGCACGAAACGGCTCCTACAGATACCAGTGTGTGGGTGGAGTGCCTGGATATGAGGCCAAGGCACTCTGTTCAAATTGTTCCAAGTATAAGTTATCCATGATAGGGGAGACCGGTGTGCCCATTGCACAGCCGTGGATTTGCCTGTAGAAGTTTCCTCTGAACTGGAAATAGGTGGTGTTTAAACAAATTTCCAGCAGTTGGCAGATTTGGTCGGGTAAAAGTTTGGTTCTCTCTTCTAGCTTGGTATCCTGCAGTAGTGTCTTTCTTGCTGTCTCTACCGCTACCGATGTAGGGATACAAGTGAAAAGAGAGGTTAAAGAAACCATTGTTTGGAGATGCTTGTCTTTGTTCACCAATTCAGCTGTGTTCTCAATGTGGTGCTCCGTGTTACCCACCAGAGGAGCCAGGATGGTTTTTAGGTGTTTGGCCACATTGTATGTGATGGAGTCAATGCTACATACAATGGGTCTGAGTGATACTCCTTGTTTGTGAATCTTTGGGAGGCCATAGATGTAAGGGATGGAGTCACCAGGGTACAGTCTGTAATACAGCTGTCGATCATGACTTCTTCCTTCTCCAGCTTCTGCAAGCAATCAATGATCTTCTTTTTGTACCCATTGGTGGGGTCTCGTTTTAGTAATTCGTAGATTGTGGTGTCACTGAGTAGGCTGTTCACCTTAGCCTCATAATCAGCTGAGTTCAGGATCACTGTGCATCTCCCTTTATCAGCTGGCAGGATGCTGATGCTGTGGTCCTTCTCTAGAACGATGGCCTTCCTTTCCTCTGGTGTTACGTTGGAGGGTGGAAGTTTAGCATTGCTCAGTGCAGCTGTTAATTTCAGTCTAAGGTCTCCAGCTTCTGTCTCTGTGAGCTTGTTGTACCTAATGGCGGTTTCTGCTGCTGTGATGTAGTCCACCTTGGGGATGTGGTTAGAAGTTACAGAGAAGTTCAGTCCTTTGGAAAGTACTTCTTTCTCTGTCTGAATGAGTACTGAGTTGGAAAGATTTTCCACTCAGCGTTCTTTGTGCACAGATTGGCTAGGTTGATCCTCCTTCCTTTTGTCACTCCGATCCTTGAGGTTAGTTTGATATAGATTTTGGAGGTGCGTAAACTTCCTAATGTGCCACTCTTTGGTTTTGTTGTGTTGTCTCAACTGACCCGTGGCTATGAAGTCGCTGATCCTTTGAAACAAAAGAATTACCATAGACTTTATATAAATGGGCATAGCTAACCCACTATCCGTCCCGTTCCAAATAGGAAGTGTTCATGGGGGCTCTTCCGGCTCCATTAACTGGTTTCAGATGAGTTTAGACTGAAAAATCGTTACCCCTCTCTGTGACTTCTGCAGTGAGCCTCATCATTTTGGTCTTAAAATATTCGTATTAACCCGCTACATGATCCTGGTGTTTTATTTCGCTATTTTGTCTGTACATAAATTCCTATTCCTAATATGGAACTCAGCTCCAAATTCGCCCCTAGTGCATAACTGCACTTTCTTTATTACCACATGACATCATTCTCTGTTTGAGAGAAGAACTCAGTGTGTTAGCTCAGCTTTGCTACCGGCTGGTTAGCTCAACTGGTAAGTCACTGACTTTACCCCGGGGGGACCTGGGTTCAAATTTAATTCCCAAATTTGCACAGATCCTCCATCAGGACTTTACATAATACACCTTCAAATGGTTTTGGGGGAGTCTGTGCGCCCGTGCTGGTCAAACGTGAGAAATGCCCCATGTCCGTAATAGATTTTTTGCTTGTAATCATGCACAGAATTTAATCTCTGAATTTGGTCCAAATCCAATAAAGTTGACGTTTTATGTCTATGCTAGGGGATGTTATAGTGTTCAATTTTATAATATTTCATATTTCATTACATTCGGGCCGGGGTTACACTATTGTGATTTGAATTTGAGCTCTCTAGGCCAATGCCTGTGGGCGTGAGAGGTCATCAAAGAAACAATGGCATTATTCTCGGGCCAATAAAAGTGGGTAACTTTTGTGAGTCTATTTCTGTCGATATGACATGTTAAATCTGAGCTCATTTGGACCAAACACCAGGGACTTGAGTCTTTTTGCACACATGCAATCAAAACAGTGGCAAATTTTTGATCCAATATGGTCGACTTCCTGTTCGTCATAGGAGCGTGCTTCAATTCATCTTTAGGCTTGTCTCATTGTTCTCTATCGAATTTCGTTTGCCTGTGACAAACTTTGCCTGTCCCCACTCCCATAGGGGTCCGATGCTGGGGGCGCTGTTGAGTCAGTTCATCTCAGGCCTTGTCACGATACCCATTTTATCAAATTTTTTGCTGGGACGATCAATTCTATTGATCCATCCCACGTGACGTCACAAAATTGTGGCCACCATTTTGGACATGAAGTGGCATACCACAGCCAACAACACAGCAGAGATCAACGGAACGTTAAAGGATACAGATATCAAATATAGCGATTATAGTATATAATCTACACATGAAATGAAACCTTACAGTCTCATCTTTTTGACTATGCAATTGATTTCCCAGCACAACAATCACTCCCCGAGCACATGGGGCTTTTTTACGGAAAAGCACAAAACGAGGTTTGTTACTTTGCTTACCTTTGAAGGCTCTGGACAGGTCAAACATCAGTATTTCACCATAAGCTTGGCCTCAATCTGTTCGTAAGGATCCAGCAAATAAAATCCAGTAAAACAATTTCTAACTTCTAATTTTGACACCTCTGACTGTTAGTTAGGCATACCTTGTTGCTTCAGTTGCAAACTTTTTGGTTTGTGGATAACAGATCTGGCGTATGAGGTTTTTAGCAGGACTTTCAGGATTGGTCCGTACTGAGTCCTTGAACAGGGAAGCTGTGATCCTATGTGATCCTACGTGTACAAATCATGAGGACCGAAGTCTGGTAACAACGAGGTCTTGGTGTACTTTCTCACGTCCGTAAACAATCCTGGCGGAAGCAGGTAAACATCACTATCTAAACCAGCTATTTTCAGCTTTTCCAAATATCTCTCCCTCTGCTCACTCTGTAAATGTGCTGCGTCGCTGGATAGTGGAGGTGTCATCTCGCTCACTTTGTTTTCACTTCGTTTAATCCAAATCTCGATTGTCCGATTCGTCTTCGTCGCATTCAAACACGTTCAAACCGCGGTGATGTTCATGTCCAAAATGGCGCTTGCTTTTATGAAGGTCACGTGACTGGGAAGCGTCAATACCTCCATGTAGGACTTTTCGTCACGGTTCAGGGGGTCAAAAATGCGATCATTTTGTCGGAAAACCCACGAAGAACAATACCCCTCGCCAGTTATTACGTTACCTGATGAGGGCCAATGAAATTTAAAAGAACAGTGTTGATTTCCTCTTTCATTTTAGTTTTACCCTTTTTGCATAATTTCCAAAACCTGCACAGGTAAACAATCACAAGGAAACCTGATAACTCCAATCAGATATAATATAAAATGACATTTCAATAATCTGATTGTACCCCAAAAATCTGATAATGATCAGATTTTAGATGTGCATGTAACAGAAAATGTAGATTTAATCTCGCATTAAAACATTCATATTGTAAAAGTGAAATCTGGAAAGAATTAATGAACTCCATCTTACAACAAAGACAACTCATTTTCAAAAGAAGTGTTCATATGTGTGTGTGTGTGTGTGTGTGTGTCGCCCGAGCAGATGAAGTCAGACCTTAAACTTTTAAACGACGAAAGATATTGGAAATAGAATTATGAACTGTCACAGGCCCAAAGTACTAAGTCATTTCCTCTCCCCCTTTGGCAATTCTTGGCCTTTTCAGGGGACTCTAATATTAGAAAACATTACAGCGAGAATTATTTTCTGACATTCAAATGTTATTGCTTGTGCTAGAAAGTGCGCTACTGCTGCTGCTGTTGCTGCTGCTTTATGCATTTGGCAACTTGACAGCGGTGAAAAAAGAAAGCAATCTGTTTTTGTTGTTGTAGTTTAGCGTGTAACCCACTGGCCCTATATTCGCTGGTATTTCTTCTGACAGACAATAAATGCATTAATAATTGAGTGAGCTCCTAAAATGGGGTGGGGTAAGAAAGAGAACATTAAAAATTTTATAGCTTTTCATTATGCCCCCATGACTTTAGACCTCTCCGCTATCCCTTGAAGCAATGCCTCTCACCAAGAATACAAATCTAGTTAGTATTATTTATGATTTTATATTTTTGTAACATGTGGAGTTGCAAAAATGTTAGGTGTAAAACATAAGAAAAATGTGTTGAATTTAAAGCCATGTTTTTGCTCACAGGTCAAAGCTGACTTGCAAAAAGTATTTCCAGCAGGATTACAATAGCAGCAAAGATATTACATTTTTGTGCAGTAGCAAAGTTCTGACAAACTAGGGAATAATTTATAGAACAATAGATCTTATAAATTACAAATGTACAGGCATATACGAAAGAATCTTGTGCTCCCCAACAGCTCCAGTGTCCAAATTTCCTACTTAAATAAACACACACACAAAACTTCTCTTCTCCTTAGAAGACATTGTACAATTTTGATGTTAAAGATGCACTATGTAACTTTTCTGGTGATGGTGAATGGGTGGGGGTCTGCTCAGACTCCACAGTGGGCTATTGCATTGCCTGGAATGTTCCTCAGTATGACTTTAGACCACAGATTGTATACATAAGTGAACGTACTAGCCAGCACGTTCCAAATCAGCTCTGGCTCCAGTTCACTTTCTATTGAAAAAACGATGTCTCACTCGCCGTAACCTCGGCTGTCATGCTCGTCATTTTGGTTTGTAAATATTAACCTTAATAACCAGACTTATGAACTGCCCTCTTTCAGGTTGCCCCCGCTAACGTTAGCAACAGGTTACATTAAGATAAGATAAGATAAGTTAAGATAATCCTTTATTTGTTCCACAATGGGGAAATTGCAGTGTCACAACGCAAGTTTCAGAAACAGTAGGAAAATATGAGCATGCATCAAAATTAAGATAAATAATAATAATAATAATAATAATAATAATAATAATAATAATAATAATAATAAGTATGTACAATCAACAAAAAATCACTGTAAGGTTAAAAGGCACAAGAATGCTGCACAATAAATGTCTTTGATTCTGAGCAGTGAACAAACAGCAGTTAAAGTGACTCCAGTACAGTAATATATAATATAATTACAATAAAGTGACTCAGATGATTGTGTACAGTGCAGTGATGGGCAGTGGTAGTTAAATAAATAAGTAGCATTGACAGCGTTGCTAAGCACACACCCCGTGCCAAACAATCAGTGCGGCTGTAAAGGAGCATTACTTCAAAAGCATCGCTCTTGATTGGCTCTTTGGTTCCTATGATACTTGCAGTCAGATTTCGTAATATGTGTGTAGAATCCCTCAGTCGTCCAGGTAGAATCAATGGCAAAAGGAGAAATTCAATTTGTCAGCTGGACAAAACACAGACGGGTGAGCCAGAATGGACCTTCATCTGCTGTACATCTCCACCTAGAAGCCACGGGCCACTCCTTTGAGGACAGTGAGGTACAGATCTTGGCCAGAGAAAAGAACTGGTTTGAGAAGGGAGTTGAGGCTATTTTTGTCAAGAAAGAGAATCCTTCCTTGAACAGAAATGGAGGTCTCAGACATCATTTGTCTCCCTTCTATAACCATATCCTCAAACCTAAATCAAAACAAAGAAAACAATAGGGCAGCAGGTCAGGTCCAGAGGTGTGAAAACACCCATTATGGCCCTGAATGGTTCTGCTAACAAGACCCTACACTCCACTCCCACTGCATATTTAATAGACTCACCTAACTAACAGAAACTGAAAACAAGTAGGTGTGATAGTTTCGTAGTAATTTCATTGCAGTTAGCTCCTCCCTGCAGCTAGTTATAAGCAGTGTCCACCAGCACTCTAGCCAGAACTGAAGAAGCAGTTTGGATGAACTGCAAAACGTATTCAACCAAATAAACTCTTGTCCAGTTGACAAATTGAATTTCTCCTTTTGCCATTTCCTAATATGGAACTCAGCTCCAAATTCACTTCTGTAACTGCAAGCCTTGATGAACTTCATTTGGCTGGAACCCACCACTATGGGAACCCCGCATTCTCACACTAGAGTCTATGCTTTAAACCTGTCTAGCCTGCATTTATTTAATAATTGGCACAAAAGTATTGAAAAACATGTTCTCTTACTATAAACAAGGTCTTCACAGATGTGGCTTGTAACATGTGCAACCAGTACACCTGTTCTTGCACTTCTAACCTTACTATTGGGACATAGATACAGTTGAATTCTCTTGTTGCAAAAATGAAAAAACAAAAAAGAACATGACTTGGTTCCTATTTTGAATTATTAATGTGTGGTCAGTTTGCCCATTATTTAAGAGCTGGAGAGAGAACGAGAGAGAGAGGGAACATGGGCGGTGAGAGGGCGGAGATGCCACAGGCCGGTGATGAATGGGGTTCACACTCCGCGCCCCCAACCACTCGATTAAAGTCCCATCATTATTGGTTTTTGGAGATTTTTTTCCCCTGTTTACATAGGCACAAACAATCATCTCGGAAACAGCAATTAAACTCTGAAAACCGTCTTGAATTCCCAATAACTTCTCTCTTTCTTGCATTAACTAAAGAGCAGATATATTCCAGGAGAGTAGTTCCTTCATCAGCTCAAGATCAAATTATGTAAATTTTTAAGTGCTAGTGCATCAAGCAAGCCAAGCGAAATTGGTACAATGTTGTGTCTAGACAGAGCGTTTGTTCCCCCCCCTCCCCATGTTTTAAGGCAGGGAACCGTCTGGTAAAGTATTCAATAATTTAGAGTTGTTTTTTCCTTCCCATTTTGTTTTGGGATTTAAGGGGACCGCTGGCAAACAGGCAATGCCAAATATGTGTGTGTGTATGTGTGTGTGGTTGTTATTGTGGTAGGGAAACGTGTGAAAACACCTTGTGAGAACACACCGAAATGAGTCAGGGCGATGACGTTGGTGAGGATGGAAATAGGTTTGCGAACAGCTTTTGGGACGCTAAGGCACATGAAGAGATTTGGTGAAACAAATGTGGCTCTTTGTAACAGTCTGGAGTTCTGTTGGCTGCATTTGGAGCTAATTTGTTTCGCACAGAACAAAGGTAGTGCAACAGGGATGTGTGGAGAGGCAGAGGAGCAGAGATATGAGAACGGCTAGTCAAACTGTTTCAAAAGTGTGGGAAAGTAGCTAGACAAAACGGCATTAAGTTGTTTAAAAGGACTTATATTACGTTATTTTCTGTTATAATGTTGTTTCCTCGTCAAAAACATACCTGGAGTTTTGTTTTGTTTCATTCAGTTCTTCTCTAAAACACTCTTCTACCTTTTTATGCTGTGTTAATACAGAAAGTGTTCCACTGTGTTTTTAAAATCCACCACTAGAGTCATTTGGCTAATTTCAACCCAGGAATTGCCAATCTCTACTAAACAAAAAGTTAAAGGTCCCATGACATGGTACTTCTTGATGCTTTTATATGGCTCCTTAATGGTTCCCTAATACTGTAAATGAATCCTTCAAAATCAAGACTCAGTGCATGAGAAAGAGATAAGATTAGAAAGAGTCATAAATGTCACTCTGGAACAGTCCATTATGGGCGTTGTTGCTTGACTGCAAATGAGGAGGACAGAGATGGCCTATAGTAGCGGGTGGGGGCGTGGCCAAACTCTCCACTCTTTCCTTTTCAGCTGTGCCCTGTGCGCTCTGACCCACTTCCGTGTTTTTGCACGGGGGGAGAGATGAGAAGCCTTCCATTGAAAAATAAACACATTTCCACAGAAAATAAAATTAAACCACTGCTGTTTCAGATATCCACAGGCTCACATAAAGGACTTCCGAGCCTAGAAACACTCGCAAGTTCCTCCACGCAAATAAAAAAACGCATTTCGCATTGCGTAGCTCCTCCGCAGTCCAAACTCTCTGGGCGTGATTTACAGAGACGCTGAGTACAGACAGACGGGGGTGGAACTGCATTTGCATTTCTTTTTTCGAGCTGACGTCAATAAGTTTCCTTGTTCAAAATCGCCCGTTTGAGCTCTGATTTTTTCTAACGCAGAAAAGGATCGCAAATGCTCAGTTTAGACATTTCGCAACTTTTAACCATGGGGGGGGGGGGCCTAAACAGGGTAGGGGAGCTCACATTAACGTTCAAAAACCTCAGAAAGTGAAAATTTCATGCCATGGGACCTTTAAAAAGAAGCTGTTTACTTGAAAACTGACATCACAAGGTCAAGCGGAGCATTTTGAGCATTGGAGATGTAGACAGACTAATAATAAAGGCGTATTCAGGGCCTGTTTACACGAGAACACTTATGGGTAAAAACGACAAAATATTTTATCGGAAGTGCCTTTCCTTTTAGACAGTGACAGCGTTTTGGGGCTTAAAAACGCAAAAAACTGAAACCGCCCTCCAAAGTGCAAAAACTTGAATACACTCCGCTGTAGCATTTTTGTCTACACTGCCCAAGATGCAAAACTCTGGTCAAATCTGCTGGCATCGCGTACATATATCAGTGTACTTTGTTTGGCAGGACTCCCAGTCCACACCTTGTTGCGCCTTCGTTGCTTTGTAGTCTAACGTTCTCTGAAGCAATAGTTGAACTTCTTTGACTGATCACACTATTTTTTTTTTGCTACTGGTAGCCATGTTTTGCTTTGCTTTTCGCGGCGCATGCGCACAGACATAGTGATAATGTATCACAGCAGCTCCTTGCCGCCTGGCATGCATACCCAATCAAATTCCACACACTTTTGCGTCACTGTATGCATGCAGATTTCCTCCGGAAAACACTCGTCTAAACACGGACTAAAAAGTGAAGACGCGACGCCACTTTTGTGTCTTCTGTTCAGACCATCATCATACAAACGTAGCCTCCAACATGTGTGAATGAAACAGAACATAACTCTTGGAATGTTTTTGAAAAGGTAACAACATTATTATAACATTATAACACTCATAAGAATCCATTTTCTGTAATATTGGATCTTAAAGTTTTCAGGTCTATGTTTCTATTCAATCATGTATTTATACCTCAGTCGTACAACATAATACTGTTTCATTTTCTTGATCTCATGACGATAATAAAAATACTAATTTCTTGAGATTGTAGAATATAATTGCTAACACAGTAATAGTAGAACGCTCCCATGCGGTCTTAAAGTGGGACTAAACACCTAAACTCCAAATATTTATCTGCTCAAAACTGCATTACTCATTCGTGCGGTGGGCCATGTCGCCTCTCCACAGATCAGACATGGAACTTGAACTGGAGGTTCTAGGCAATAATAGGAATAATATATTTAAAAAGGCATACAGATGGCGTACCCTTCACGTTACATACTGTAGCAGTGGAGGTAGTACTTTCATTTGTAGTAACATACTGTGTTCTTATGCAACTGTAGAATTTGTAAGTTGTACGTGCACCTCTCCTGTGAACAGAAGATATTTTCACTCTAAAATGTTGGTTGGTAGAGAAAAAGCAAGGTCTGTGGAGTGGTGCTGTAAATCCCTGGGTTGTATAAATGAGCAGACAGACTAATTCTAAACAGTAAAACAGTCACGGCAGAAGGGCACCAGCGTAAAGCACTACACTATAAACAATAATAGTGGAGTCTCTGGGTGTTTGTGAGGATAGAGCTTACTTTAAAACTTTTTTTTTTTTGGTGGAGGGTCAGTAATGCTCCACCGTATTGCATTAAAGAGTATGGGCTACACTACTATCTGATGTACAGGGGGTCCTCGGGTTACGACGGTCTCGGGTTACGACGTTTCGTGGTTACGAACGCGCCCCCATTAAAAAAAAAATGTATATATTACGCGTCATTCCGTCTTACGCGGTTTAGCGTGGTAAGAGATGTAAACAAACACGAACGGCGCGCGGCGCAAGAATACGCTCTGTTGTGGTTGTAGGGAGAAGAAGACAGCCTCGTGTGCGTGTCCAATGTGGGCGGAAGTACCTGATGTGGGCTCTGATCTGCTCCTATGAAAGCGGCAGTGATAACCAAGCAGCGTAGTGGTCTAATTATTGAGATGGAAAGGTTATTGGTGCTTTGGTTGGAAGATCAAAGGCAAAATCCGGTTTACGACGAAATTCGGGTTACGACGCGTCTTAAGAACGGATCTACGTCGTAACCCGAGGACTCCCTGTATGTAATAATGGTGTTTCCTCATCACAAACATACCAAACCCTGCATATTTAGGCTGAGTTCTTTTCTTAAACTGAAAAGTGGGTCAGCTATGTCCATTTATATACAGTCTATGATGTAGACATGCAGGCTTATAACACAGGAGTACTCAAACATGGGGGAATGAATGGTATGGTCTTGAGTAAACAGCTTTATAACATGGCTTAATGCTCACAATAATCCAATATAGGTACTTCCTGGTTTGCAAATGTTTAAAAATGCTTTACAATTTGATGCAGGCTGTGCACAGGGTTCTCATTAGGAACTGTTACCATATATGTGTACTGGGGCAAGAAAAAATAACTTTTTTTCCTTTTCATTTGTTTATTTTGTGCAATTTCATTTTTGAGTGACCAAGCAAATCACATTTTATTATTCTTGCCCATATAATCTCTTAACAGTTGGTCAGCATCCAAGCAAACATAAAATTAACTTCAAAAGATGCTTAGAGAGATGCTTACAGTGTTTTCATTCATAAGCGGGCCCATCTTTTGTTTATGTCCATTACAAAGTTTCATCCAACTGCACAAATCAATCACCATTTTATGTAAGTGCCCTCTGCTTCTTTTGAGAGTTGGCGATTTCCTGCAATTGGTGCACTATGATAATAATGGTAAACTTTTCCGGTTGGGAGTCCATCGCCTTTTTGTTTCTGAGGATATGTCATCACCCTCCTTAGAATGTTCCACTAAATAAATCCTTCCATCCATCTATCCATCCATTTTATTCCATTTTATCCTGGGCAGGGTCGCGAGGGCAGCAGTTTGAGCAGGGAGGCTCACGCTTCCTACTCCACACACACTTCCTCCAGCCCTTGTTCCCATGCCAGCCGAGAAAAATAGTCCCTCCTGCGTGTCCTGGGTCTTCCCCGGGGTCTCCTCCCGGTGGGATGCTCTGAGCACGTCCCACCGGGAGGAGGCCCCTGGGTCTTCCCTGGGGCCTCCTCCCGGCGGGACGTGCTCAGAACACCTCCCCAGGGAAGAGTCCAGGAGGCAGCCGGAACAGACCCAGAGCCACCTCAGCTTTATTCAATTACAGGTCATTTTACTGCTCAGAAATACCATCTGACTGAGAGTGGGGTTGCCTTTCTACAGATCTAACCAGTAACTTGGTTTGGTTTGGCCTCCATGATGATAGAATTCCATACAGTGAAACATCTCAAAGCAGTAACATCTCTATGGAGAAAAGTATTTGACAGATTCTCCGCCAGAAAACTTTTTTTTGCCACAGAATAATGTAGATGGAGAATATAATAGTATGGTTTAACTCCCTATTTCCACAGACTTATGCAGTTTCCGTGCTACTGCCAGAAACTTACACGGTGTTAGTTTAAGCTCCTTCTTTACCTCCTCAGAAGAACTATGGTCATGGGGATTGAACCAGCAACCTGTCTCGCCAGCATTTCCCAATTACCCTATCTTCCACTCACCCCTCTCCTCTCTTTTCTTCTTTCTACTTTGTTTAACCATCCACCAAATCGAGCTTCAATCCTGTCAACTCCGAGACGCGAGGTTTTTAGGAAAAGCAAGCCGACTTCTTTTGCCCTCCTTGTATTTGATTTCCCACAATCCTCTGCTCTTCCTCTTTCGTGTCATGCTTTCTGTTCTAATGAGAGGCAGGGATCAGCTATAGGCACGGGCTGACAGAAGCTACCTGTTGTTCTTACCACATTCGCAGCGCCGGATCTGTCTCTCCGGTTAGCTCCCTAAACTCCAGAGCTGTCTAGCGCTGGCAGCTTGATGCTAAAGCGCTCCCTCGTGTGCGGATGTCGGGAGGCGCGGCCATGACAGAGTATAAAAGGAATGAAATGTTGAGACAATTTGAGGATACAGGCCACACTGCGCTCCCAGCTCAAACCGCTAGCATTTTGGGGGTTTTGTTTTAAAATAGGCTGCAGATAAAAAATAAAAAATAAAAAAAAAGACAATTTATGGGGTTTCAGATGACATTATACTGTGATTTATTGCATAGGTGGGTGGAGTAGCCAAAGATTACTTCAAAACAATATTACTCAAGAAGTACAAAGTAGGTCCAAATGATTCACAGTAAAATGTATTTGGGAAAAGTACTAGAGTAAGAACGATTTATATTTTAACATTAGTGTAATTGGAAGAACAAATAATTAAATAATATCTCCTATTTTTAAAGGACAGACACACAAATGAGAAAAACTATACACTGTATCTTATATCTGAAGGAGGAGGGCAAGAAACACAATGTTTAAATCAGGCATGTCCAAACTATGGCCTGTGAGCCAAATGTGGCCCTCAGAGAAATTTTTCTTGGCCCTCAGGCTTCCAGGTGAATTGGCCCAAATTACTTTGAGCAGTACTTTTGACTGCAAGTTTTTTGAAAATCTTGATGAGAAAATATTTAATATTTATTGTGTGGTTTTGAGGATCTTAGCATGAATGATAGCTCTGATAGCTCATTCTAATGTGTTAAACAGTCATATATTTCAATTATTCACTGTACTGAGCACCAGTGTATGGCCCTCGATCGGCCCTCTGTGGCTGCGTTTACATATAGCCCTCCGTTTTCCAAAATGAGGCCCTGTTTACACATACACTGGTATTTTTAAAAACTGAGACATTTCCCTTCGTTTATACCCATCTTTTACATGCAAACGGCGAATTTGCCTCTGAAAAACAAAGGAGAACGCTCTGCAAGCCAATCAGAATCACACTTTTGGTGTGTCAGCTGCCTAAAAGTCCATTTTCCTCAGTTTACATGCAAAAAACTGAGTTTTCCAAAATCTCCACTTTTGCTGGAGTTTTTAGAAAGAATCGTTTTCTGAGGAAAAATCTCTGTTTGTTTGTAAACGAAAGACACAAATGAAGGGAAAAGTCTCTGTTTTTACAGATACCCAGGTATGTGTAAACAGACCCTGTTTCGTTTGTGTTAAATATGTGGCCCTTGATGAAAAAAGTTTGGACATCCCTGGTTTAAATTATTATTAACTGTCCCCGCTAACTTGCCGGACCTACTTTTGTCAGCTCCAGAACCGGGGCAGAACTCGGCTCAGAGGACACTGTCAGGGGTAAGTCAGTGTTAATGCATGACACTGCTCAAGGGGATGCCATACAGATTCACATTTTTTAAAAAAAACAAAAACAAAAAAACCCGAACTATCCCTTTAAAATAAAGCTTTTGTCACTTGTACACTTACTCACAGTGGGAAGAGTCACTAAAACTTTCACTAAACTAAGGGTACTGCTACATCAATAACTCAAGTAGGAGTAAAAGTTTGCCACAAGCAGCATCACCCTCCACAAATCTGACCTGTATTTTTGGCCTGGTGGCACAACCTTGTCATCTTTACTGAGATGAATTAATCTTTTGCTTTACTAGGGAATATTCCAGGTAAAAACAGTGACATATTCTTCAACAAAGTTACACAGTTTACCTTTTGATAACCGCATATAGTTCCTTATGCTCAACCATGGTTTTGAGTTAACAACTGTGCAGTCATTTTGTAAAATTGGATTTGTCGTTTGTCCTTCTCTCCATATTTTTTCTGGACAGATGGGATGATTGGCCACTCTCCATCAGACCTATGTCCTTTGGTCTTCTCTACAAAGTCATTGGAACCACTCTCAGGTCCACACATCCTCACTGGACCTGTTCTGATTATTTCTGACGAAGAGCGTGACAAATAATACAGTAAAATATGGCAATTAACTCATTCACTGCCGGCCTGTTTTCAGAATTCTATCCCCCAGAGTGCCACAGGTTTCAGTAGAATTTCACTGATTTTCCAAGACCCACAGAATACTGAGTTCTTTGACTATATAAACATGGGACACATCAAAATAAAGTGTCGACTCTCTTCTTTCACCTGGAAAAAAAATTATGTTTCTAACCTTTTCGGTTCTCAAATAACTGATAGTAGAACATAGGGAAGTTTCAGCAAAAACACTGGTTTTTGAGCAAGAAATGGAGAAAACGACCGTTTAGTTCAGGGAAGGATTTCGAGCAGATCAGTGACTTTGACATCAATATTTATTGATTTAGTGACACCTCAAACATCTAAAATAACAGAGAAAGAGATTTTTGATGACAAAGTACATTTTTTATTTACAAATATAAGAATATAAGGCTCTGTGAATTGAAAATTTGTTCAAATCAATAGTGCCAAGAGATGTTTACAGGATATAATATCTTTTCCTATAAAATAGAACTTTGTTGAGGCTTTGTCTGAGGCCCAGAGTACAGACCCATAATAAAAACTAATACACACACACACACACACACACACACACACACACACACACACACATATATATATGTACATACACACAAGCCCATGCATAAACCTTTACACACACACAGCTACACACGCGCACGCACACGCGCGCACGCACGCACACACGCACGCACGCACACACGCACACACGCACACACGCACACACACACACAACTTCATTCATTACAATTACCATACACTGCTCACTGCTCCAAGTCAGTAAACTTCTTCTTTGGAGCTGTCGTAGTTCTGAGGAGACTCCCTGGTCCGTGCAGCGCACACAGGACACGCCCCCTCCTCGGGCACAGCAGATCTCTGCTCAGACCTCGCTGCTTGATCCGGCTTGTCTCTGCGATCCTCTGATCCAGGATCCTGGGTCCCAAGAGCAATCTGATCGCTCCATAGGCGCTGATCAACAGTTGTCTGCTTTTCCGGGTTCTCTGGCCTCGCCATCTTACTACTCTGGCCAATACACCATACACACGCTGCACTCCTCCTTTCTTCCCCGGCTCTGATCGGCTAATAATGATACAACATCGCCATCTACAGGTTGAGAGATGTAAATTACACCTCAAAAGTTGCTCCAGGCCGTAACCTAGCAACCCCCGCTGAAAAAAGCAATTGACGTCTATAGACGTCACGGCACTCAACGGTTGGATTCGAGAGGACGTCAATAGACGTCTCCGGCATTGAATGAGTTAAAGACAATTAAACTATTGCTGTGAAACTATTCATTGTGTCCTTGGGCAAGAGACGTAACCCCACTTCCACATCAAGGCCAGTTGTGACGTGGGCCATCCTCCCGTGGACTCACCACCCGCGGGAGGATTCATGGGGGTGGTGCATTGTGTTCTGGGCGGCAGATCTGCTTGGACTGCTGCCCTCGCAACCCAGAAATGGAGAAGCAGGTTGAAGAAGATGGATGGATGGATAAAATATTGCTTTGCCTGGAATGTTCTATAGTTTTGCGTTAAACATGGAGACACAACGGCAGATGACAGCAACAGAGCTACACTTAAGGCATAAAAACACCTCACTGAACAAATGCAAGACTGATTAGCTTAGGCTATATTTATATGATGTCGGTCTGTGGACTGGGAGTCCTGCCAAGCAAAGTACACTGATATATGGACCGATGTGACGTAAATGCGTACGCGACGTCAGCAGATTTGCGTCTTGGGCAGTGTAGACAAAACCGCTACGGTGGAGCGTATTCAAGTTTTCCACTTTGGAGGGCGGTTTCAGTTTTTTGCATTTTTAAGCCCCCAAAACGTCATCACCGTCTAAACAAAAGGCACTTCCAATAAAATATTTTGTCGTTTTTACCCGTAAGCGTTCTCATGTAAACAGGCCCTAAATGCCATACTGTGAAATATTCCAGGCAAAGCAATAACATCTCCATGGCAACGTAGTGGTGGACCGCTCCTCAAGAAAAGTTACTTTCATTTTTAATAGTATATCTAACTTTCAATTACTGTGGACTATGTTTTTTTGTTTTTGTTTTTTTGTTTTGTTTGTTTTTGGACAAATTTGTAAAGTTATTTTTTGGCAGTTCTGACTAGACCCAATTATACACTACCATATAATTTGGGCTTTTATCCAATTTACATATTACAGATTGGAAATAATTAGTTAAATGATGGTCCCATGGCTTGCGGTGAAAAGGACATTTGTGCTTATAATTTTTTTTTTTACATCCCATATACTGTAATCAGGTCTGTGGTTACCATGACAACGGCACAGTGACAGACAGCTGGCGCATTGAACAACATCTTCTGGTGCGTTTGCCATGAGCTCATTTAATAGGTCACATTACACTTATTCTGTATTCGCCTCATACATGTGTGTGTGCTCATTACCGTAGCCTGGAAACGTCTCAATTATCTGTTTAAGTAAAGCGTAATTGTTTTCATGACTCGGTGACCTGCGTTGGGTTTGTACGTGTATATGTTGTTCTTCTGTTATAATAAATGATCACTGTTTCATAATGTAAATATTATACTCCATCTAACAATTATATTTTGATTATAAAACAGTAGGCTTTCATATTTTAGAAGGAAACATGGGTGGAAAAGTATCCCTGCTATAGACACTAGTTTCAAACTTTAAGGCCGTGGGGGAGCTGGCCAATGTGGTTTTAGGCAGGAGGCAGACTCTGAAAATATTTTATTTGATCTAAGGATTTATTCAGAATTCACCATGGTATCGTGGCAACAAAAATAATACATATTTACAAAAAATACAGCGACCAAGGCCCTCTTTGTCACAATGACTCAAGCAGTATAAACCTTCCATGATTATGCATTAGACATGGCAATATATAAAGTAAAAACAAATCTCTACAGAATTTACCCTTCTTTCTATAGAAGTCCGTCTTGGCATTAGATCTTTACCTTGCCTGACATGTCCAGAATGATAATTTTTAATATCGAGTGATCTCAGTCTGGTCCCCACTCCCTCCTTTACCCCTCGAGCCAGAACAGAACACGTCGGTTTGTTTTTCTTAGTAGCATATTAAAACAAAGGAGTTCATTGGTCATCAATCATTTTCAACAAAATCAAATTTCTCGTACCTCATTAAGAGTTTTGGGCTTCACTTGTTGCAATGTTTTCCAGTCTCCTGTGATATTTCCTCCTTTTTTCTCCTCGTAAGCAGTTTGTTTTTATATGGATATAGCATACATGTCCCTGATTGGCTAATCCATCTGTCAATCACACCCATCTGAACTTGGGGAGATTCAAAAGTGACCAGACTCACATCTTCGTAAAGTGCTGTTGTACTGAAATATTGAAGGGGAAGTGTGTATTCCAGATTCCTTCACAAAGGATGAAGTATTTACCTCTGAACTTAATCCTTTACAAAGCCCTTCAGCTCCAGTCACTACTAAATAATGAAGTCCCTTTAGATTTCCCTGTGAACTCCCACTTTTGTTTCACCTCCACGCCCAGAATCACTAAACTGAATACCAGCGGACGTGGCGCAATCTCGCTTCTTTTTTGGGGTCCCAAATTTGTCTCCATGGGCACCAGCTGAGCCTTTCTTCCCAGAGTTCTCTTCTCTCCAAATCGTACTTTTTAGCGAAATGCTCTCTGTAATGACTTGCACCTTCCACTTGACTAGCTCCCCAAAGAACCACGTCTAACTCATAATAGACCTCATTAGGGCTCTATTGAACAAGCCCCGCGCCGGAGAAATTTAGCCCCTCACTGCAAGCTTTCCTGCGCGTCTCCTGTCTGCGTTCCATTACAGAATCAAAGATAAATTACTGAATATCTCCAGTTTAAAACCATTGATTAATTACAGTGAAAGCCAGGGGTGGGTACAGAAGATTTATGTTGTGAGGTTTGCCATTTTAGATAGCTATTGATTTTGATCTGCTCAAAAAACCCTTGTCTCTGGTTCCCTGGGGGTTAGAGGCTGAATGGAACGCAAGCAAAGTGCCAGCCAGCTTTAAATTACATTTGGAAACATGCAGTTCTTGTTACAGCAAAGAAAACCTGTCATCATTTTGTGGTTTTGCTCATGCGTTGTCTGTGGCGATGCTTTGGGGGAAATGCTGTTAGCGATCTTTTGAATATGTGCAAATCTCTCCCTCAGCTGTTTTTGTGTTGGGTTAACTGCTTTGGATAAACGTCAGGCTTCGAGTGTTAAGTGGGGTTGATTTAGTGCTGGTTTTGTGTCAGAGGCCATTCCTGCGGGTCTTTATAACTATTTGAATGATAAACATTGACCTAATACTGTTTTTTTCTGTGGAAAGCATAGCATCAAGTAAAGATAGACTGATATATCAGACTTATTATCGGGCTGTTTGACGTTTTTGAAATTTTGTTTGGACCAACAAGCTTCCAAGTAGCTATAACTAGCTTAAATATGCATGAAAAATATATATGCATAAAGCTTTGTCTGAACACTTTAGTCCAAAGAAAGCACTGGAAAAATGTGAGGACACTGGACTCTACACAGTTTGAAGTAAAAAGAAGGTTGTGAATGAATTTGTAATACATTTTTATTACATCATTTGGGTGAAATTACCTAAATCGGCTCTATATATTGACCCACAAATATCGACAGAGGTCATCGGCCATCAGTTTCTCTGAATTCTAAACAATTAGTATCAACATTGGCCATGAAGAAATGCAAGTTGTTGATTTCATTGGTCTACAAAGGACTCAGTCTGCTTCTGAGATTTAAAAAAAAAGTGGCTAAATCTCATTTATATTGATAAGATGAACTGAAAATCAATTGGTAACTGTGCTGGTTAGCTAATGTATTCAAGATATTTAATGATATTGTTTTACATCAAAATCGCATCTGTTTATACAATAGATTTAGGCATTTTTGCTTAAAAATAATATTTATATTTTGAAAATATTTAACTTGCACTTCTTTATCCATCAAGAAATAAACAAGAAATATCTTAAATCATCAGGTGCACACCATTTCGAGGCATCTCTCTTATGTGAAATCAAAAAATATTTTATGTTAAAACACTAGACATATTAAAATGAATGTATTGGAATGTGCAGACAGGCTTTCAGATAGAACTGGCTGTTTGTAGACACACTGTACCTTCTGATAAACTAGCGTTTTTGCCTTATTTTGCATAAATTTCCTATTTTTACCCAATACTATATCTTGGAAACTATAGCCAATCAGCACTTCTGACTTACTTTTTCTTTATTTGTGGCCTAAACCAAGAAAAATTTCACTACTTTTGCACCGGACCAGTGTTAGTCTCAAAATAGAGATGTAAAAAGATAGCTGATATCCCATTTCCATTTGTCATTTACAGTTGGTTAGAGCAAAAAGAAGACATGCTTGTGTATCTTTTAAAATGTTCTCAAACTACAAACATGCCATCAGTCAAATATTTTTAGCAACTTATTATATATATCTTATTGCTTCTCCTGCAGTGTTTCACAGTACAGCATTAAACTTATCCATCTCCATGGAGACAAGCAGGTTACATCACCAGGCCAAGTACCAGGTCATGCCAGGTCTGTGGAGAGGCAACCCCACTCACAATAAGAATGCATGTTCAATTTAGCAATGAAAACACCTGTGTAGCATTGAATACAATAGATAGGTTTAATGCCATACTGTGTAACATTCCAGACAAAGCAACAACTCCCTTTAAACCCACCAGAAACATAACACTGTGCACTTTTAGCTGTCGGATTGTCATCTAAAAATGTGAGCAGTTTCTCTGACTAAATGGACAGCAAGTGGCAAGACCAGAGGTTACCAATGGCAACCAACAATCCAATTTTGTAATACTTAAAATTATCTGCATTTAAATGAGCCATTAGTAAGTCTCTCCAGCTGCTGTTATATAATGCAATGATCAAAATAGGCACATTTTAGCAAACACATCTTATTTCTTACCACTGAGAAATCATAGAAAGACTTGAAATGCACTTTGTGTGTGTGATACTGCATTGTCATGGGAACGTATACAAAATATATTCAGTAGTATATATTCATTACATATTAAACAAAAATTTCTTTGAACTGTGTAGACACATTTCTTTGTCCTTTGACTCATTTCTTTAGTCTCAGGGTAGAGCAAATCTACATTTTGTTCCCTATTGCTGACATAACATTAGGACCAGACTAGACTTTTATGACGTAACACTGAAAATGTCAAGTAATCCTGTTTCAGTAAAGCCTGCATAATGCAATTTATGAGAAGTCTGGAAGGTTTGCCAGCTGCCCGTCTCCATGCTATTGCTTTGTCCAGAGTGTCCCAAAGTATGGCATTAAATGTGTTTCTCTGAATGCAGTCAAGCAGGTCAGATTTGTGGAGAGACGACCATGCTGTAAGAATGTATGTTTTTCAATGCTTATTTTTATTTTAATTATTATTATTATTACTAGCAGTAGTAGTAGTAGTAGTAGTAGTAGTAGTATTATATTATGTATTTCACATATAAAGCACCAGATGAGTTTATGTTATTATCTATTGTATTTAAAGGAAAAGTAACGTTATTTTACAATCTGAGCCTTCTTTCGGTAATAAAACAAGTCGTTTGACTCACCCATAGCACGTTGGTGTCATTTGGAGCTGTTTGGTAAAAGTTATGTTGTAGCGTATCCGTTAGCCTGAGTACTCGGGGCATTACTTTGCGGTCTCCAAATAACACAAACTTTAGCACTTTTCAAATCATAGAAGCCTGATGTCTTAATCTACGATTTTGTTTGAAGCAAAAGTGGCCTGTAATCCGAGATTTATCCATAGTTTTCAGCTTTGCGTTTCATGTTTGGGTCCCGGGAGCTGAGAGGCACAGTCCGCGCATGCGCACTGGCGTCCTCATCTACTCGAAACTATGGATAAATCTCGGATTACAGGCCACTTTTGCTTCAAACAAAATCGTAGATTAAGACATCGGGCTTCTATGATTTGAAAAGTGCTAAAGTTTGTGTTATTTGGAGACCGCAAAGTAATGCCCCGAGTACTCAGGCTAACGGATACGCTACAACATAACTTTTACCAAACAGCTCCAAATGACACCAACGTGCTATGGGTCAGGTCAGATTTGTGGAGAGGCAACCCTGCTGTAAGAATGTATGGTTTTTCAATGCTTATTTTTATTTTAATTATTATTATTATTACTAGCAGTAGGAGTAGTAGTAGTAGTAGTAGTAGTAGTAGTAGTAGTAGTAGTAGTAGTAGTAGTAGTATATTATTTATTTCACATATAAAGCACCAGATGAGTTTATGTTATTATCTATTGTATTTAAAGGGTCTATATTACACTATTTTCTGATTTATGCTATAATGTTGTTTCTTCATCACAAACATACCCACTGTTTTTTTTGTTTTGTTTTTTTAATTCACATATGTTAAACACACAAACTGCATATTTAAGCTGACTTCTTCTCTCATACTGAAAATTCTCTGTGATGTCATGTGGCAATACAGGAAATTCTTCCCTGTGTTTATAAACTCCATACGCTTTCACTAGAATTATTTGGATCATTTCAGCCCCCGAGAATGCTAATCTCAACGAAAGGTAAAAAGGTAGCTGTTAACTTGAACTTTGAGCGTTGTAGATGTAGACACATGTGTAAATGAAACAAAACACTGCTCCAGTTATGTTTTTGATGATGTAACAACATTCTAATATGGCTTAAAACTCTCAAGAGTCAATTTTGCATCATACACGACGTTTAAGTGACGTCTAACCTTACCAGATAATTTAATAAAGATTTAGATATTCAAGAAAACCACTTGTCTGTGAATTATCAAGCAAATAAAGAAACTCTGGTGAATTGTTGAAAAAAGGTTGAGTGGATTCCAGCACTTTACTTTTTTCCACGTTTTTATATTTTTGCTTTTCGACTTTCAAGTGCTTCCATGAAAGTTGCTTCATCTGAACCCTGCTGAAGTAAATCGATCTGGCTAAGACCAGACTGTGGTGGGAGGTCACGTCCGCCATGTTGGAAAATGTTTGTCCGTGAGATTGAGCTGTCCCTTGAGTTCACATTAATTGAGCTCCGTGTAATCGTACCTAAGTCTACACCAACCGCCCCCACCACCAAAGAACATGGATTATTCTCCATCTCTGGCTCTTCATTTCACCTTCTGAAAGTAAAATAGATTTGTTTTTTTTGCTGTATTGGCCCTTATGTTTTCATTCCTGCTCACGAGTAACCAAGCTCCTAAAGATGTGTAAACTTTTCTCGTGTAACTTTCTTGTCTCCATGTAGGTGTTATTGGTTTGCCTGGAGTTTGGGAAGCACTGATACAGTTTTGTTTTTTTTGTTGTTTTTTTTCCAATACCTATTCCAATGCTATAGCTTTATCTACAGCTCTGGAAAAAAATAAGAGACCACTGCATTTTTTTCCTGAAATCAGCATCTCTACATGTATTACAGCCATTCCATTCCAGCGTCTGTTGAATTCCAACACAAACACAAAGCTGAGCTACTTCAGTTCTTGCACCAGGAGTGGAATAAAGTCACCCAAGAACAATGTGAAAGACTTGTGGAGAGCATGTCAAGACGCATGAAAGCCGTGATTAAAAATAAGGATTATTGCACCAAATATTGATTTCTGAACTCTTCTTAAGTGTAAACATTAGTATTATAAGATTGATCTCATATTGATATATTGATCTCACACAGGAGAAATTCCCATCCTGTTATTAGGAGCAGTGAGCAGCACATTACTGCGCCCAGGGACCATCTCCATGATCTTCTTGCTTCGGTTTGGTCAGGACCTCAGCTGGAGGATTTTACCTATGGTGCATGTTTTTGGTTGGTGGGGGAAACCGGAGTGCCCACCGGAGAAAACCCACCCAGACACGGGGAGAACATGCAAACTCCACACAGAAAGACTCGAGCGACCCCGGGATCGAACCCAGACCATTCATGCATTATGTTGTTTTAAAATGAATTTGATCTTGTTTCTTTGCATTGTTTGAGGTCTGAAAACATGTATCTTTTTTGTTATTTTGACCATTTGTCATTTCTACAAATAAATGCTCTAAACGATAATATTTTTTATTTGGAATTTAGGGGAAATATTGCCAGTAGTTTAGAGAGTCAAACAAAAATGTTCCTTTTGCCCAAACACATACCTATAAGCAGTAAAATCAGAAAAACTGCATTAACACAAAAATAAAATAAAACTGATGTGTAAGTAACTACAGACCATCAGTGTATAAATAAAAATCATTATGAGACATTCTGGGTCAAATACAACCAGTAAAATTGTGTTATTACATCAGTTTAAATGTTCAGCCAGGATATCGGCTAAACCAATATTTAGAAGCTGATGTCCGTTCTGGAAAATGTTTAATTAAGTCATGTTTGCACTGCTGTCATGTTTGCACTACTGTTCTGATTTTTTATTGGATTGTTTATTTTTTACTATATTATAGCTATACTTTAGTTATTAATATTATTTAGTGTCTATATTCTAGTTATTATTATTATTATTTAGTGTTTTATGTTCGCAACTTATCACCGAGACAAGTTCCTAGTTTTGTGAATTGTGTTCACTTGACAATGGCAATAAAAGTCTTTCTGATTCTGATTCTGATTCTGAGTATCGGCGCCGATATCCAATACCAGTATTGGACTGGTGCATCCCTTCCTGGAATGTTCCACAGTAGGGCATTAACCTGATCTAACTTGCATTTATTCCATTACAGGTGTTGTTTTTCTCTCAAAACTGAAAATCATGCATTCTTATTTGAGGGTCACCTGATCTGCAGCTTGACTTGGTGGCATCACCTGCTTGTCTCTATGGAAACAGATAGGTTTAAAGCTATATTGCGGATTATTCCTGGAAAAGAAATAAAATCTTCAAAGAAACGAGCAGTTAGCAGGCCTTGCACTAGAAAACTTACCCAGTGACCCTTTCACATAATATTGCTGAAATATTGAGCAAACTTTGTCCAGGAGTTGAAGCAGCTCTCAGGAGATGACTTTTCATATTTCAGTCCATTTCAGTTCTGAATTAAACGTAACGTCGATTTCTGAGCGTTACATAGAAAAGCTATATGTGTTCTAAAAGTTCAGACAAATCCTTCCAAGTAATCCGTGCTGTTAAAAATATAGAGACTGCTGCAAATCTTTTTGGGAGTATTATTGTCTTACACACTTTATATTTATGTTCCTCTAATCCTTTTTCACTAGCACTTCCATATTTGTGTCTGACCATGTGAAAAACCGCTTCAAATCGGCATTTGTGAAACTGAGAAAATGGAGTTTATAGGGTTTTGGGGTTTTTTTGTTGTTGTTTTTTTCAAAATTTGTGATTTTTGTTTTTTTGCAGAATGTGCCAGTTGATATCAAGAAGCCACTCCATGTTTCAGATAACATCAGTGGCGTTAAAAGCATACATTTTGTATTTTAAATTGGCTTGTTTTTTGGATAGAAAAGGGGGCGTGTATAAATCACCATAATTACCCACGATCGCGCTCCCGCCAATCATGACGATTAGCGCTGTTGTGTTTGCGCCTGTTCGCCAATCAGCTGTGAGCGAGCCTCGTGAATATGTATGCTTCATTTCAAGAGAATAAGGACAGTGAAACTGGAGAAAATCCTTAACTTGCTACGTAAATGCTACATAAGAATGATCTCTCGCCTGTTCGGGATATGTCCGGAGCTCCAGATTATTTAGTTGCCGAAGTACTCTAGTGTTACATTTGTTGTGTATAATATTGGTACATTATGTAACTTTTCTGGTGAGGAGTCTGCCACCTGTTTGTCTCCATGGAGATGGTGGAATAACCTTAATACGTAGTTCAACAGTGTGGCATTAAAAGAATATTAACGTTTTTACAATCTGAACCTTATTTCATTAATAAAACAACGTCATTTCCTCAGCCATTGTACTTTGGTGTCATTTGGAGCATTTCCAGAGATTTTGTAGTTTAGCGATATCTGTAACGTGAGTGCTCGGGGCAGGCGATTGCAGTCACCAAATCACACAAACCTTAGCACTTTTCAAATCACAGAAGCTCAATGCTAGTCTCCACTTTCGCTGGAGTCAAAAGTGGCCTGTAATCCGATATCTATCCGTGTTTTCATTGGATGACAAGAACAGTGTGCATGCACGCATTCGCAGCTGATTTGCAGATAACATGACGCTCTCAGCTATCAGCTTTCGGTTACAGTCATAAACATCTCCTCTTAAGAAAATGGTGCAAACATGCGTTTATCCCGGTTGTGAAAACAAAATGACAGCTTGGACGAAGTTGAGTTTTCTCAGGCTTCCTCGTCACAATCCAGAGTTATTGAAGCTGTGACTAGTTGCTTTGAGAATGGACCCAAACACGAAACCATGGATGGATATCGTATTACAGGCCACTTTGGACTCCAGCGAAAGTGCAGACTAACATTGAGCTTCTGTGATTTGAAAAGTGCTAAAGTTTGTGTTATTTGGTGACAGCAATCGCATGCCCCGAGCACTCACGTTACGGATATCGCTAAACTACAAAATCTCCGGAAATGATCCAAATGACACCAAAGTACAATGGCTGAGTAAATAACGTTATTTTATTAGTGAAATAAGGTTCAGATTGTAAAAATGTTAATATTCCTTTAAATGTATCTATGAGGTGCTGCAATCATCCATCTTTTTCTATCTGGTTTTAATACCACATCATGGAACATTTCACGAAAAGCAACTTCATGGAGACAAGGGGCAACAGTAGCTCAGTTGGTTGAGCTGATCTGAAGGTTGGCGGTTCGATTCCCACTCTCGTCATAAACATCAGAGGTGATTCCAGCTCCCACAGATGAATGCTGTTGTTGTGTCCTTGGGTAAGACCCTTATCCGCACCTCACCCGAGTGTCTGCATACACTGGTGTATGAATGTAAGTGTTCCTTGACATAAAGCGCTTTGAGTACAATAAGAAAAGAAAGAAAGCTATGCCTTTATTAGTCCCACAGTGGGGAAATTCCATTTCTGCATTTAACCCATCCTGTTATTAGGAGCAGTGAGCAGCACATTACTGCGCCCAGGGACCTTCATCTCCATGATCTTCTTGCTTCGGCTTGGTCAGGACCTAAGCTGGAGGATTTACCTATGGTGCATGTTTTGGGTTGGTGGGGGAAACCGGAGTGCCCGGAGGAAACCCACCCAGACACGGGGAGAACATGCAAACTCCACACAGAAAGGCCCAGGCGACCCGGGGATCGAACCCGGAACCTTCTTGCTGTGAAGCATGAGCGCTACCCACTCAGCCACCGTGCTGCATACGAAATCCACGTGCAATACTTATACTATACTATATTATGTGCAATACGAAATTAATTTGAGCAGTATTAGCAGCTGTGAAATACTCTACTTACACCTTATTTAATCCTACCTGTACCGTTGTATTCTATTATATTTTATTACATATTTTTTATTATATTGTTTACTTTTTTCCCTTGTATTTTTATTGCATGCTATTAGTACTTCTCGACTCTCTCAACGGGTTCTTCTGATTCTAATCATTTCATTGCATTGTTGACCTTGTGTTGATCCTGCATACGGCAAATAAATAAATAATCTTGAATAATCTGATCATCTTGAGTGCCTTCAAGGTAGAAAAGTAACCTTTATGTATATTCCATGGACAAGTGTTATCTTTAAACTCTTTAAATTGTTCTGTGATGTTTCCTGATTTTTCTAACATTAATTACAATATATTTCCCAGTGGATCCAAATCACGTACGTTTTACTTACAGTTCATTAGTGTTTACCTTAGTTGAAGCTCCACTCCGCTGCTCTTCCTTTAAGCTCAGTCATAAGTCCTCTTTGTCCTCCACAGCTGCTTTTCCAATCACACCACAATAAATCCCTCTGTAATAATGAATGAGATACACACTCATTCATCTTCTGCTAAAGCTGGCCTGTCTAATTTGTACAAATATTTCTTTGGGTGGAAGCAATTAACTGTAGAGACACGCTAATATGGCTGCACACAGAGGAACCATACTTGAGAATGGGACGTGTCTCCTTTCCCTTTAGTTAAATTCATTAGGATAGAGAAGCCATTATCTCTGCAAACTGCTATGGCTGAATTATTAATCACCTCATGAGCTGTTTGTTTGACCCGATTGTATAACATTTATCCTGCCTCTTAGCCTTCTAATGAAATCCTTTCTTTAATTTCAGAAAAAATGTTGGCCCTGGGCGTTTATTCCCGCTGAGACCTGGCGGATTCTTGATTCGACTAATGAATAATGAAGAGCGTTTTCGGAGCACTGGGGAAGGTCGGGAACACCTTGGAGGATGGAGTGAAGATTTTGGAGGGGCTCAGAGTCTGTGGAAACTTAGTGTGCTTTGTTTACTAGATGCCAAAACTCAAGGTTGCGGTAACACTTGGTCATGGTTTAATCTTGGTTTAGTCCAGGTTTACTTATAGCCCTTTAAAGGAGCCCCAGAGGAAGAGGTTATGCTCTGTGTGCGATTTCTGTATGGTGGACAGTGAATTTAATTTCATGTTTTATTATCCACAGTATTATGATTTAAGAAATAATATGTATGAAATTCTTCAGCAGAAGAACCCTGATTTGTTTTGTCTCTCTGAAGGCCAAATGTATTATTATTATTATTATTATTATTATTATTATTATTATTATTATTATTATTATTATTATTATTATTATTATTATTATTATTATTATTATTATTAAATGTTATAGTGGTTATTTGAAAATGATATGTTTCGTGCAGCAGCCTTTGTGGAGAAGGCCTGGACACTGGGACAAAAGACTCCTAAAAGGGGGTCATTTATTTGTGACTGTTTGTGACTGATTTTGTGTTGTGTGTGATGTAGGACATCTTCTAATATTAATGAAAGAAGAAGAAGAAGAAGAAGTGAACTTTATTGATCTCACACTGGAGAAATTCTTCTCTGCATTTTAACCCATCCTATATATATATACATATATGTTAGGAGCAGTGGGCAGCACACATTAGGGCGCCCGGGGACCATCTCCATGATCTTCTTGCTTCGGTTTGGTCAGGACCTAAGCTGGAGGTACCTATGGTGCATGTTTTGGGTTGGTGGGGGAAACCGGAGTGCCCGGAGGAAACCCACCCAGACACGGGGAGAACATGCAAACTCCACACAGAAAGGCTCGGGCGACCCGGGGATCGAACCCAGACCATGCATGCAAACTCCACACAGAACACACACAGAAAGGCCTGGGCGACCAGGCCTTTCTGTGTGTGTTCTGTGTGTCATATAAGTGTGATATAAGTGATATAAGTGTGATATAAGCCCATATGGGCTGGACACATGAGTGCATGACACTTAAATAAAAAATAAAAAAAGTGAATTCATACAGTTTTAGTCCCAACACAATTTGGAGATTCCAACTGGAAGCATAAATTCTGGTGTTTAATTTCTTTTGTTGCTAAAAATTACATTGTTATTGTGAGTTGGGGGTTGCCTCTCCACAGATCTGATGTAGAACTTGGCCTTGAGATGCCACAACATGCCTTTATGTAGATAGGTAAGTATAATCCCATATCATTGAACATTCAAAGCCAAACAACATATCCATAGAGATAAGCTTGTGGCAGAGCTTACACCAAAAAGTTTCATATTGCACCTTTATTCAAGTTTATTCAAGCTGCTATGAATTGGTTTGACACCTTTTGGGGTTATTTGATATATTTACTTACTGGTACATATAGTACTATTGAGACTATGATGTGAGATTTGAATGCACCATTATGGCGTCTTTGACTTCATACTGGTGCCCTGAGGGGTTGTCATATAATGACTTAATGGTTATGGTTCACTGTGTACAAGTAAATTCACATTGATCTTTAGGATGTGGTCCGATCTTTAATACAAAATCAAAAGGGAACCATATTGGTGCCCTGGGGTGCGCCTCATGTTTGTTTAATGATTCATTTACCTGTTATTGATGTTGGATAAAATCAACCACTTATGATAAATTGTTTGTGTGGAACATATGGCGTATTGACCTCTCCTGTCAACAGCTGTGACCTTCCATGTTTTCCTACAGGTTAGACACCTTCTCAAGTATCTTAATTTAAAGCTAAAATAATGAGCTTGTTACCACTCAACCACCACTCTATGCTATTCTGTGTTTTGTTCACTCTGGTGCTTTAACGAAGCAACGCTAGCTTTTCTTATTAATTAGGATATAAAATAGCCACATATTACTGCTTCTAATGGTGTTATAATGAGCCTTTAAATACTGATAATATTTGAATGCAAGCCATGCTCACTGTGTCTAAAAGCTAATGCTAACCTTTATTATCATGTAAAATATAAAACAAACAGCCATGCCAAATGTAGATTAAAGACTACCTGTTTTTATAGCTATGAAGATTGCTTCAGTTTCTGTTTAATTATGCCTCGAATTAGCATTAACACTGAGACAAAACTACCAATCCTTTTATACTCATCTGGTGTAGTTATCACCTCATTTGTAAAGTATTTTACAAGTTGTTTTCCTTAGTTTTAGTCTGACTCTGCAAAAAACCCATAGAGACAGGCTAATAGGTCAGGAAGTAGTGATGCTAACAGTGAGCTATGGGAGTATAATAAGATCTGGAAGATGAAAAAAAGATGGTGTATTATTTTCAATGGCACGCTGAAGATTTATTAAAAAAATGTTGTTTGTGAAAGTTGCTGATGTCCTGTCAGTCGAGCATGGGCAGTTTGTATTCACAAAAGCTGCATTGTGCTCGATGGGAGAATTATTTTTGGCCCGGAGTTCCCAGGAGCCGCAGTGCCAATAAAGCTGCCACTAGTCAGTCTCACCCTGGGACGGAGGGGGGAAGTCATAGTTGCGCACAGATCCTATTGTGCTTATTTTGCTTCCAAAGTCGTTGTTTTTCTTGCAGAGTTTTGCCAGTAGTTTAGGACATACTCAATAAGCTTTTTCTATCAGAGGCCTCTCGTCTTCTAAGACATTTGGATTTAAAGGGGAGCCAAAGATCAAATTGCACTTAAGAGACAAAGTGCGAGTCGTCCCAGATCTAGACTTTAATGATGCCCTCTGTTTGTTTTCTGGCAAATTCACTTTCTAATCTCCTGGAGTCTGTGAATGCCTGCCAAAGTGCACGGGCAGCCAGACAAAACTCCCCGATTTCTTATTTTATCTCACAGACAACCTAATCGATCAGCACAACCTCTTCGCACTTGATCTCCCTCGCACCCCTGCACACCTAAAAAGAACATTAGGCCTCGTGCACTCCTGTCCATCGCATCGTCCAATCAGCATTTAGAACAGGTTATTTCAGAGTAGATGGAGACTGGTCAAGACCTCTTAAAGAAAAGTGTAATCCAAGGTTCTTGACATTTCTAATTGAGATTTCATGCCCTATTTTCCAAAACCTGTGTTTGTTTTTTTTACCACCATTCCCTCAGGGTTAAGACGAGAGAAATTGTTTTGGAATTTTTATTTGTTTTATAATGCCAGAACACACTTTCAATAAAAAGGAACACATTTTTAAGTGAATATTGTAGATCTGTTTTTGGACGTTCCAGCGAGCAGTTTCTTTCATCCTAATAATTCATGTGATTGTGTGCATAGATTTTCGACTGCCAAATAAACATGAAAAAAAACAAAAAAACAACAACTTTAAAACAATTTCCAGCTGCCTGTTGTGTCGCATTCAATTTCATCAGACATCTGTTCCTGGCTTTTGATCAAAATAGTTAAAAGTGCATCTTGACCTTGGGTTCTAGTAACTCAGTTTGCTTTTTTCTTGCTATAGGAGCTTGTTTAATGATTTAAACAGCTATCGACAACATAAATAGCTGTTCCCTGTGCATTTACAATAGAGAGCAAGTGGAAGTTGAGTACTGACCACTATTTTTATTTATTTTTGTTGGCAGTTATTGGCATAACCATTTGAAAGATATTTACATTTATTTATTTGTTGCAGGGATAGTAATTAAACAGGGTTTATTATTCAAAATTTGAGCTTTCTATCATGTTATAATGTTGCGCTTCAATAAAAACATGCCTGAAAACATTAAAGATGTCATCCATGCATGTTTCTGTAACACTGGGCTACAAGCAAAATGCTTCCGGAACAAAAGTAGTGAAATTTTTCTTAGTTTAGGTCACAAATAAAGTATAAAGTAAGTCAGAAGTGCTGATATAGTTTCCAATATATAGTATTGGGTCAAAATAGGAGATTAATGCAAAATAATGCAAAAACGGTAGTTTATCAGAAGGTACAGTGTGTCTACAAACAACCAGTTCTATCTGAAAGCCTGTCTGCACATTCCAATACATTCATTTTAATATGTCGAGAGTTTTAACATCAAATATTTTTTGATTTCACATAAGAGAGATGCCTCGAAATTGTGTGCACCTGATGTCTTAAGATATTTCTTGTTTATTTCTTGACGGATAAAGAAGTGCAAGTTAAATATTTTCAAACTATAAATATTATTTTTAAGCAAAAATGCCTAAATCTATTGTATAAACAGATGCGATTTTGATGTAAAACAATATCATTAAATATCTAGAATACATTAGCTAACCAGCACAGTTATCAATTGATTTTCAGTTCATCTTATCAATATAAATGAGATTTAGCCACTTTTATCTCGGAAGCAGATCGAGTTCAAACATTTGTAGACCAGTGTAATGTAGCGATCTCTCCAAGGCACTATTCGAACACTCCAGTCGAACCCTTACTTGTGAGATCCTGCTCAATGTTCAGCCCACAAGCCTACGTCACCCATGCTCCCACACGATTATTCTCCATAAATATAAAAAAGCAGGACACAAAACTGTACACAAGAACTTGGTAAATCTGAAGCAATGCGGTAGTTTCATTAGCGACATTTGCATAATACCCTCTTTTTAATGGTCCAAAATCATTCTTGTACCCCTGCTGATGTTTGTGGTTCAGACACATCTGAAAATGAATTTAAGAAAAAATAACCTGTTGACAAATTGAACGGTCAGACCAGTGTTACCGTAAGTATCATAAATCAGATACTTATCGATTCTAGAAGTATCTAAACTAGATACTCAATTGAGCAGGTATTGACACTAAAAAGTCACATTCACAGGACAGAACCTTTCCTGAAGCTTTAGAATGATCTTGATCTGTATCAGAACAAGTATAAGACTATAGACTAGTACACGCCCATTTGACTGATGGTAATACACTCAACAAAAATATAAACGCGCTTGAATTACGTGAGAAATGCCGTGTGTTGAGAGCCCTGTTTGTCTAAAGAGCAAACTTAAACTACAAAGCAACTAATGAGAGTTATATAAATGAAGTTATTACCTGATGGTTCTCAGTTTGTTTTATCATCACCGCACTTTTTCAGTGCGCGAGAGGGGCGGGGAGGAGGGAACGGGGCGGGGGGGAGCGGGACATTTTTAGCGGATTCATGTAAGAGTCTGGTTAATGCACCGGGCCCGCGTCTCACCGCGGCTCACCATGGGCAGTTCGGCTCTGGGCCGCGCGTATTCCGCGCGTAAGCCGTTGGGGGGGACACGTTACGCACAGACGGAGACACCGGGACCGGAGTTGGTGCGTCTCAGAGGAGACGTGGCACCGGGACTGAGGCTCAGGACGTGCCCGGGGGACGGCGCGTCTGCTCTGGCCGCTCGGACCGCACGGTCGGGAGCAGGGGGAGCAGGGGGAGGGGGCGGCGCTGAAAACGCGCGGAGCCTGCATAAACTAAGCCACACAGACCGATTTTCTGGGCACAAAAAATAAATTAATTAATTAAAAAAATCAGCATGAGAAATGCCATGTGTGGCGTGTGAGCGTGTGAACACGTCGAATTGCGTGTGTCACACTCTCAATGCGTGAGCCTTGAGAGCCCTGCATTGAGCATGTTTGGGATGTGCTTGACCGGCGTATACGACAGCGTGTACCAGCTCCCACTAATATCCAGCAACTTCGCACAGCCATTGAAGAGGAGTGGACCAACATTCCACAGGCCACAATTGACAACAAATTGACAATTGATAAACTCTATGCGAAGAAGATGTGTTGCACTGCATGAGGCAAATGGTGGTCATACCAGATACTGACTGGTTCCCCAGACCCCCAATAAAGCTAAAAAAAAAAAAAAAAAGGAACATTTCGGGGTGGCCTTTTATTGTGGGCAGTCTAAGGCACACCTGTGCACTGGTCATGATGTCGGATCGGCATCTTGATGTGGCGTACCTGTGAGGTGGGGTGGATTGTCTCGGCGGGGCAGAGGTGCTCGCTGTCACACATTTGGACAGATTTGTGAACAATGTTTGAGAGAAATGGTAGTGTTGTGTATCTGGAGTGAATTTTGGATCTTTGGGTCCATCTCATGAAAAATGGGAGCAAAAACAAAAGTGTTGCGTTTATATTTTTGTTGAGTATATAAAAGAAAATACTACATTTAATGTTCATTTTGTCTTCGTTTGGACATTCACTTCTTGGGTTCTTTTTAAAACAATGCAGTAGGAGATGTATTTACCTTGTTGACATGTTTGAGCTGCTAGTTGCAAGTAATCTTCAGAACTGTCAAGAGATTCAAGATTGTTTATTTGTCATATGCAGGATCAACACAAGATCAACAATGCAATGAAATGCTTAGGATCAGCAGAACCCGTTGACTCGCTGAGATAATCGAGAAGTACTAATAGCATGCAATAAAAATACAATGGAAAAAGTAAAAAGAAATGTAATAAAATATAATAAAATACAAAGGTACAGGTAGGATTAAATAACGTGTAAGTAGAGTATTTCACAGGTGGTAATACTGCTCAGATGAATTTCGTATTGCACGTAATATAATAGAGTATAAGTATTGCGTGTGGATTTCTTATTGCACATAATAAAGTATAGTAGTCACATTAACTACATTAACTTCTTGGGTTCTTTTTAAAGACAATACAGTAGGAGATGTATTTACCTTGTTGACATGTTTCCGCTGCTAGCTGCAAGCCGTCTTCAGAACTGTCCCTGGTGTTGGTGATGATGTGTCGCCATATCAGATCACTGTAAAACAAATAACTGCATTATGGATTGGGACGGGGCTCGGGTCATTGGATCGGAAAACAAGTTCAAACGCTGGATCAGGGAGGCCATTGAAATCAGGAAACGAGGCACGGACAGCATTAACCGATGATGGAGCGTTCCTCCTTTTACACACCTGGGACACCCTCCTCCAGAGAGCACCGGGCGACGAGAGGCGTGGTCAGTCTGAGCGACCTGCCAGGTCAATCAGGCTGACCACGCCTGCAGGAAGTAACAATAGCTGATATACAACACGTCACCACCAACACCAGGGACAGTTCTGAAAATGGCTTGCAGCTAGCAGCGGAAACATGTCAACAAGGTAAATACATCTCCTACTGTATTGTCAACCCTAGAACACTTTCGCTATAAAAAGTAACACCATCACTTTTGCTAGGTATTTTTTACCCAATATAATATACCCAACAAAAAGTACTTGTTATGAAAAATAGATCAAAATATGACAACACATGATAAATTAGAGTGGTTTTCTTTTATTTTCAACTGTGGTATGTGTAACAAAATGGAAAAAACATAGGAAGACCCTGAAAACATGCTCCAAAATGATTGAAAAATTAGGAATTTGAGAATAAAAAATTCCTTTAAAAAAAAAAAAAATTATACTGGAAACTTGGTGTTTGGTCCACCCATTCTTGGGACATGTGAGGCTTCCCTGGTGAAGCACAGACTCCTTGACACATGAACAGTTGCAGGAGAGAGGAACAAAAATAGCATTTTTTTCAGTGGGTAAAAATGACCAGTTGACTAAAATATTGTTTTCACCATAAGAATTCCCTTTGAAATCACAACTTTGTGATATTTATTCATAACCACTGCACTAAATAAGGATAGATACACATTCCAGGACCACTCTTACTTACCTATTTTTTACATCCTCCAACATTAAATTTATTACATTCTTACATTCCTCTTTCACTATTGCCAGGTGAAAATCACCTGAAAGGCTGTAGGAAAAAGTGGGATTTGGGGTAGGGAAACACCTACACCTTCAAAAATGTCAAAAACAATGGTGAAGCTCCCCAGGGACCCATGACACTCAGAAAAATGCAACATATTGAAAATCATGTAAATATTTTTGCTTCGGTGAAAATCACCCGGCGATAGTGCTCTAGGGTTAAAAAGAACCCAATAAATGAATGTAGTTAATGTTGAAAATCACATTCTGTGGTCTAAATAAAGCATTGGTTAACAAGTCTGTTCCTTAGTATTGAAATCAAATTTTAGTGTCATGACAAAACTAGGTCAGGCAATCGAACTCTTTTGTGTCACCTATGCATTGTGCAGTACATACTAATTCTACTCATAGGTATATCTTAGAAGTCATTCCATAACCTAGACATTCTACTCCAATATATTTAGAATTCACAAATGTTTTCCTCAGTGCCTATAAAAACAAGGGTTTGTGACTTTAATTTCCCATACTTTATGCAGTAAACAAACACCATAACAGTTGGTTGTTGTTGTTTTTATCACATCTTGAAAAGTTCGCCTTTAAAGTCATCCTGACCTTGAATGAAAACCTGGAAAAACTTGCTTGGAGTTGGACTATGTATATAAAGAATTGCGTGACTTGCATCATCAAAGTGCTAGTGGTAAAATAGCATTACTGCAGAGTCACCCCCCGATCACTGCTGTTTAAGGAAAGGAGCTCATGTTGCAGTCAGGGACCTCGGTGATAAAAGGCTTTGGTCTGGGTATGAAAATGTGTAGAGAGGAAATTAGGACACTGTAATATCAATATTGGAATGATTTTTTTAAATGTATTTATTGTTCTAGTGTTCTAGTCTCCATTGAGATGTCTCATTCTTTTCCTGGAATCTAAATTATTTGAATGATCTTATCCATTTATTCAGTTATGGGTGTTTTCTATCTGTTATCTATCAATAAATACATAAACATTAATAAATACATAAACAAGTGCACTGACTTCCACGTTACAAAACTGTGTGGCGCCCAATGGGAGCTGATGTCGCTGTTAACGTCGTCACATAAGAGCCGTGAAACTGTCGTCACCTACTATGGATAGCTGCAGGTCACACTAGGGAGTAGCAGACTTTTTTTTTCATTTGTATCAGAATTTTTATGACTTCATGGTGCCTCCGAATCCTATGTGTATCAAAATTGGACAGCGAAGTACAGAGCAATGGCCTTCAAACCGTGGCGGTGAAAACAGGGGTTGATCAGACCAATAACATGTTGAATACAAATACAGCTCTGGAAAAAAAAAAAAAAGAGACCACTGCATTTTTTTCTGAAATCAGCATCTCTACATGTATTACAGCCATTCCATTCCAGCGTCTGTTGAATTCCAACACAAACACAAAGCTGAGCTACTTCAGTTCTTGCACCAGGAGTGGAATAAAGTCACCCAAGAACAATGTGAAAGACTTGTGGAGAACATGCAAAGACGCAGGAAAGCTGTGATTAAAAATAAGGGTTGTTGCACCAAATATTGATTTCTGAACTCTTCTTAAGTGTAAACATTAGTATTATGTTGTTTTAAAATGAATTTGATCTTGTTTCTTTGCATTGTTTGTGTCTGACAGCATGTATCTTTTTTTGTTATTTTGACCATTTGTCATTTTCTGCAAATAAATTCTCTAAACGATATTATTTTTATTTGGAATTTGGGGAAAATGTTGTCAGTAGTAACACATACCTATAAGTAGGCCTAGCAAAATCATAAAATCTGATCATTTTGCAGTGGCCTCTTATTTTTTTCCAGAGCTGAATCACATTAAATACAACACTGAGAGGGTAATTGTGAATTTGAAACAATATGATGTGGTTAAAATCTCCAAAATTTTGTCTATTTCTTTATATTTCCAACTGCTCAATATGTGTCTCCATTGTTTCCAATTAGAATCTCATGGCAGATATTAGTTTAAGGAATATCTCAAAACGCCTCTTCTTAGAAACTGCATTATTGATGGCAGCCATTAGGGAATATGATCTAATTAAATAGCAACCTCTCAAAGTGTATAGATATTCTGTCATTACAGTCTCTAGGGGGCGCCGTACTCAGCCGATGACATCAGCCGCTCTTACATTACACAGAGCTAACAGTCTCAGTGGGAGCAGCTTCTTCCCAACAGGAGCCATATTGGATAGTGTCCGATCAATGACATCATGCACCATACAGGAAAAGGAACATCATCTCAAACCAGCCGGACATTATGAATTCCATTTAAAAACACTTGACATGACTGGAGGGGGGTTGGGATGCGGTCAGTTTGAACAGATTATTATATACAGTTCAAAGTTGTATAGTTTGTATTTCACTGATCATATGCCTGCAAGTTTGAGTGATCGACATAGAAATGCAATGTCCACCCTTATAAAAGCAAATATATTTGCTTACGAGTGAAACAGAAAGGAAAAGTAGCACTCTAATCTGAGGTGATTTTGCTTATATGACAGATTGTAAATGTGTCACAATTACTGATAACTAATTATGTACGTGCAGCAATATTAGCATTTTATTTATTTTTATTTTTTTACTTTTAGTCACACTATTGCTGTCTCCAAAGTTCAAAATGCTCTGTTCCACCTTATGATATCATGAAGTTGTAGTTTTCATGTTAACAGCTATCTTTTATGTTTTGTTCAGTAGAGATTAGCGATTCCAGGGCTGAAATGATTCTAGTGAAGGTGTATGGAGTTTAAAAACAGATTGGACCACTTCCTGTATTAGCACATGACATCACCAGGTAGAACAGAGTGTTTTCTGCTGTGTTGATTAATATGCACTGTCCCTGAAATAAACAAATAAATAAAATAAAAGTAACAAAACACAACTGTAGGTGGGTGATTCTCCAACTATAGTCAAATTTGGTCATGATATTTTTCAGAAAATCCAACACATATTAATATTTAGATTTTTTTCTTCATCACAATGTGTAGAAACATTAGGCTAACTGATAGTGGCTGTAATGAAATTACATAAATATTAAATAAATAACAATAAATAAAGTGATGGAAATGACTGTTGTGGAAATGACAATGTTTAGCATTTCTTTTACAATTTTACTTTTACAATCTCATGCCATATTAGCATGCTAATCTCTGTTTTAGAGTTAGCATAAAATATCCTCAAAATACACAATATAAAATGGTATTTTTGTCATTATTTGTACATTTAAAGGAAATATGAGGTGTTTGGAAATGACAACCAATAAACCTACTCTTGGTTTTGTAGAATTTTACCTTGATTTTGTTCTTGTTTTGTTCTTCCTTCCATGGAGCTAATGCTGCTATCCTGCCAAGAGCTTCTGTCACATCACAACTGATGTGGTTCAAGTAGACAAAGGTTTTTTAAAAAGTTAAAAGTTACATTTTGTGGCGGGTGCTGGAAATGACAGTGATCCCTAGGGACAGGTGTTCTTTTTATGAAAAATAAATAAAATACTCATATATCTTTCAAGCACATGATATTTTTCATGAAAATAAGGAATTTCTGTGCCATTTGTCAATGAAGTTACTGTTGAATCAAATTTAATTTCAGTTTTATGAGGGACTGAGAGTCCAATACCTGGCCAAGGGACAAAGGACATATAGCAAAAACAGTCAATATAAAACCATATTTTATATCATAAAAATAGAAATGTATCTATCATAAATATTTTGTAAGTTCGTCTTTGTGTCTGGTAAGTGCAGCATGAATACAACATGACAAATGTTTTTGTTTTTCTTATTTCTGCTTGGGACACAAATTCTTTGATAGTCGGAGAATCACCCAGGTATGTCTTTGGTGAGTAAACAACATTACAACATCAGAAAATGGCATGATATGGACCCCTTAAGGTTAGGAAAGTCCTAGTACTGTGCATGTGTGTTTGTGTGTGTTTGTGTGTGTCTGTGTGTGTGTCTGTGTGTCTTTGTGTGTGTGTCTGTGTGCGTGCATGTGCATGTGCATGCTCTTGTCCTTCCAGGGCCTTTAATAATCACCATAAGGCTACAGAGACCATGTGACACAAGAGGTTTCACAATTCAGGTAAATGTTACGCTCCCAGAAGAAATACTATTGACATCTTGGGTTGTGTTGGTGGATGTAATGTTGGAGGAGAGAGAGAGAGAGGACGGGGGGTCATGGGGTCAAGAGCAGTCACCCTGGACATTTAGTAGTCTAAGAGGGCGGGACGTGCCGTATCGGTTTTACAAAATATCAATGGACTGAGAACATGAGAGGATCCAGATGGGGACATTTATATGCATTTATTATTATTTTTATTATTATTATTATTATTATTATTATTATTATTATTATTATTATTATTATTATTATTATTATTATTATTATTATTATTATTATTATTATTGTATTTATATATTTTTATAAATGAAGTAATGTTTGGCATATGAATTTTATTATATTTATTATTATATTTATTATTATTATTATTATTATTATTATTATTATTATTATTATTATTATTATTATTATTATTTAAATTCAATTTTTCATTGACACAAAATTTTAGATAAATGAAATAATGTTTGGCATACAAAGTGTAATATTTGACGCATTCTTTTTTTTAAAGTTTTGTTTTGTTTTATTTATTTAATTTATGATTCAGTTATTGTCAAACCATTATTGCTTATTTATTGACTTATTCAACTATACAATCATTGATTATTTTTCATTATTTCATTATATATTTTCATGGACAACATCAAAACTCTTGGATCACAATTCCAATGCAAATTTCAGTGAAAAGCCTATGAAAATGCATGAGCTGTCTTGGCTTCTAGAGGCTTCTGGGGGGTCCTTGCTGCTTTCTGTCATTGCCTCATTATTGACTGGGCTGTGCAAAGGTCCCATAGTGATGGATGACGAGAATGCCCTTTGTCCTAACCTACACAGTCTCCAGACAGCCAGGCATAATCCATATTTATTCATATTTCAACATGTGAAATATAGGCTTCACTCTGGTCCCTTCCCTCCATTAGATTAGGTTACCCTCGAACAATCCCCCAGTGCGCTATTCCACCAGTTAGCCATGACTGTGACTGGGAAGCAATGACCATCACGAACTGTCCCCTGCTTTGGTCACTGTGGTCCCATAAAGTGTATTAATTGTGTTGTGAGAAGAACCGAGATGAATGGTTTTAATTACAACTTTTTTCCCCTTTGCATTAAGACGTGTTTTATTTTGGTTGCATACAATCTATCGCAGCAATATTGTCAAGAGCTTAAAATGCAGTACTGACCTGTAACGTAAGTATGTAGGGTTGTCAAGACTCAGTTCTAAAACTAGTATTGAAACTAGATATTCATTCAAGCATGTAAGTACTGAATAAAATCACATCACTAGATCAAATTTGACCTTTCCAACACAGTTTCATCTTCAGTCTTACCAGAACTAGAGTAAAACCAACTAATTGTATTATTTTGTGTTGAAATTTGTGTTGAAATTACAATATTGTCTGAAAAAGGTGCTTTAAAAATGATGATTTGGTCATCAAAATCAGTTTGAAAGTATTAAACTTTTGCCAAGATTTATTATTATTTTGGTCCCACAAAACCCTGCAATTCCAAATTTAAAAATAATATGTTTTCTGTGCATTTTTAATTTTTTCTATTTGTATCAAAGTGAAAAAATTATCCCTGTTAAGCCAGTTAACATGGTAAATATTGTAAAAGTACAGTTTAGAGTTCTCTATTAGTGGATCAAATTTGACCTTTTCCAACACAGTTTCATCTTGAGTCTTATCAGAACTAGAGTAAAACCACGTGGTATAATGAACAAATTCTATTATTTTGTGTTGAAAATCACAATAATGTCTGAAAAAGTGCTTTTAAAATGATTATTTGGTCATCAAAATCAGTATTGAGAAACTGAGTTTGGAAGTACGAAACTTTTGCCAAGATGTATTATTATTTTGGTCCCACAAATCCCTGCAATTCAAAAATAATATATTTTCTGTGCATTTTGATTTTTTTTTTATTTGTAAATTATCCTCGCTAAGCCAAATAAAATGATAAATATTGTAAAAGAGTTTAGAGTTGGTAACCCGAGCATACAAAAACTATAATACATAAAGAAATACAATTAATTAGTTGTGCTATTAGAATGTATTTAAATACCGTGGCAGTAAAAATAAAATGTTTTTTTAGATACTGAACATGATTCTACAATACTTGAGCTGTTTTCCAGTAATAATTGACTCATTTCTTTGTTTAGAATATGAAATTGTAACATGTTAAAATCAACAGAAAGATGTGTTGTTTCTTGTACTTTTACTGCCGTTTCCTTCTATTAAATATGAAGTAACAGTGGAAATGTCATAAAATGTCTTTTAAAATGATTATTTTGTCATCAAAATCAGTTTGAATGTATGAAACGTTTGCCTAGATTTATTATTATTTTGGTCCCTCAAATCCCTGCAATTCCAAATTCAAAAATAATATTTTTTCTTTGCATTTTGATTTTTATTTAAGCCAATAAGCCAATTAAAATGATAAATATTGTAAAAGTACTGTTTAGAGTTGGTAACCCAAGCATACAAACAACTATAAAACATAAAGAAATACAATTCATTAGTTGTGCTATTAGAAAAAACAAAATAAGAGACCACTGCATTTTTTTCTGAAATCAGCATCTCTACATGTATTACAGCCATTCCATTCCAGCGTCTGTTGAATTCCAACACAAACACAAAGCTGAGCTACTTCAGTTCTTGCACCAGGAGTGGAATAAAGTCACCCAAGAACAATGTGAAAGACTTGTGGAGAGCATGCCAAGACACATGAAAGCTGTGATTAAAATGAGGGTTATTGCACCAAATATTGATTTCTGAACTCTTCTTAAGTGTAAACATTAGTATATGTTGTTTTTAAATGAATTTGATCTTGTTTCTTTGCATTGTTGGAGGTCTGAAAACATTGTTATTTTGACCATTTGTCATTTTCTGCAAATAAACGCTCTAAACGATAATATTTTTATTTGGAATTTGGGGGAAATGTTGTCAGTAGTTTAGTTTAGACTCAAACAAAAATGTTTCTTTTGCCCAAACACATACCTATAAGTAGTAAAATCATGTTGCAGTGGTCTCTTATTTTTTTCCAGAGCTGTATATACTGTGGCAGTAAAAATAAAATGTTTTTATTATTTTAGCTACTGAATGCTCACTTTATACTACAATACTTGAGCTGCTTTTGAGTAATAATTGACTCATTTCTTTGTTTAGAATATGCAATTTTAACATGTAAAAAGCAACAGAAAGATGTGCTGTTTCTTGTACTTTTACTGCTGTTTCCTTCTGCTAAAAAATGAAGTACCTGTGGAAATGTCTTAAAGATCCCATGACATGCTACTTCTTGATGCTTTTATATGGCTCCTTAATGGTTCCCTAATACTGTAAATGAATCCTTCTTCAAAATCAAGACTCAGTGCATGAGATATGACTCTGACAGTCTTCATGAGGCTAGATATGTGTCTAAAATGCTTTATTCTGGGTGTTGCTGCTTCAATGCAAATGAGAAGGACAGAGAGATTGGCTAAGGAGCGGGGGGGCAGGTTTCCCCCGCAGCTCGTCTCCTCTCTTCCGTGTTTAACACAGGAAGACAGATGAGAGACTTTGTAATGAAAAAAAGCATATTTACACAGAAAATTAAATTCAACCACTGGTATTTCAGAGGTCCAGAGGGTCGGGTAAGGGACTTGCGAGCCTAGAAACACTCGGACGTGCCTCCAGGCAAATAAAAAACGCATTTCGCATTGTAGCGCATTCACAGTCCAAACTCTATGGGCGGGATATACAGGGACGCTGAGCGGAGACAGAGGGAGGGGCTGGAGCTGCATTTGCCGATCTGACGTCAAAAAGGTGCCTTGTCCGAACTCGCCCGTTTGAACCCTGTTTTTTTGTAACGCAGAAAAGGACCGCAAATGCTCAGTTTAGACATTTCGCAACTTTTAGCCATGGGGGGGGGGCCTAAACAGGGTAGGGGAGCTCACATTAACGTTCAAAAACCTCAGAAAGTGAAAATTTCATGCCATGGGACCTTTAAAAGGTGGGTCCTGCCCTGTGGAGCCGCGCCCCTCACTGTGAAAGGTGGTGGGTGTGGTCACTGGGAGCTGACTGCTTGACAAACAACTTCCAGGAAGTAAAATCTGCATAAAAAAACACGAGCTAAACCCAAACTTAGCTCAGCATTATTTCTCCGCATCTGTTAAGCAAATGTAGATGTTCAAACTATTAGCCATCAACACTCATTTGAGCAGATATTATCCATTTTAGCTCGCTTAGCTCATGAACAGGAAACAGGAAACAGGAAGTGGCATGGCTTGTTTGCTGCCTCATCAGTGTGCAGACTATTTAAGCACTGTGGACCTGCTGAACCGCTTTTCATTACTCATATCCAAGATTTACTTCGACCCTTTTTGTTGTTTTGTCAATTTTATGCTTAAAATGTCCTCTTTATTCAAGTTTTCAGCGTGGATTCTTTTGCTGTTTGGGTCTGGAGATGCTGAAGGCCTTGGTAGTAATATGGTACCCAACCAAAACCCACTGCAGTCTCTTGGTAAGATTTTTAATAATCATTGTTTTCCCCTGTGGCTGCTCATAGTGGGTGCCCCCCTTGGAGGTCTAAAATTTAATACGCATTGGAGACTTGACTTGTATTTACTTGTCGTATTTATTCTACTTCCAGCCAAAGTTAATGACTGCAAGCCTCCCACATCCGTCTCTAATGCGTTTTATTCAAAGCATTCCAGAAACTATCTTTGCTCCTTCTTTTTAATTCGTATTTAATGTACTCTAGCTATATGGCTCCTGTCCGTTTTATTTATAAGGTGAATTCCCTGTGTTTCGCACCTGATTATTTAAATAAAATCCGTATAAAAGATAAAAGAAGCCTGCGATCTGCAAGCATGTCACTGTTTTGAATAGGGCCAATAGATTAAGGTTCTATTACATTTGGAATACTTGTACGCTATCTAAATGCTAATGAGCTAATTGATATTTGTAGGGCATGCAAAACACAGGCAGAAACTGGAGCAGCAAGTGCTTTTGAGCAACTTTCTTGTAAGAAGGACGATATAATATCAAACCACAGCATATGAAAATGTGAGATTTTGGAGATGTAGACAGACTAATAAACCAGGGTTAGTGAAACGTGTCGATGAAACAAAACACGAGTCCGGGTTTGTTTTTCATGACATAACATGGCTTAACACTCACAAGAGTCAATTTTAGCATCATGTAGGACCTTTATATAGGCTAGTATTAACTCTACAAGAAGGTTTAGTAGTATTTTGTGCCTTGTAGAAGTTAACTTTAGCTTTTTAAAAAATATTGAGTCATCCAAATGCTTCGTAAAATGGCCTCCTATCCGACTCAACTCACTTTTGAAAGAATATTACATTTAAACAGGTGTTATTCTGCAAAATTCTGATTTTTATCTTTAGTTTTCAACCATATTATAATGTTCCCTTGTCAAAAACATGTCTGAAGAGGTTTTAGATATCATCCGTGCATGTTTTTGTATATATTTTAGTGATTTCTCCCAGGCACCCTTATGGTTAGCTGTAAAATTCCATTTATACATAGTGTTTTTTGGTAAATAATCATTTTCAAAACAATAAAAAAGTAACATGGTGATCTAAATACGATATGTGTTCGCAGTTAAAACCCCATAGAAGTGAAACGCCTTCTTAAATAAGACAAATTTTGATTGACGTATTTATATTTCTAGAATGATACTTTTATGTGGACTAGACTTGTCAGCCCCTGTTACAGAAATGAAAACCTGCCATAGCTGCACCCATTTTGTTTTTGTATCTTCACAGTATTGAGTTAAAAGTTGACTAAAATGAATGCGGTGAGCTGATTTAGAAAGAACGTTATCTTGACAGGTTTGTGTTCTTTATTGTCGCGCTCTTAATTAAGACTTTGATGATTGATGGATTGTACTAGTTTCAGTGACGCAGAAGGCATTTGGTACTCTATTTATTTCAAGTTTAAGTCTAAAAGTCAGGTTTGTTTTGGCTGTCTCATGTGCATTGCATTTAATTAGATATTCAGTTTCATTATATTAGGACGACTTTGTAATATTTTTAGGTGGACCACATTTTGTTCCCATAAGTCTGCAGTGTTGTTTGGCTTTTCACTGTATTCAAAACCTTTTTAACAATGTATTTGGTGTGTGTGTGTATGTATGTGTGTGTATATATATGTATGTATGTATGTATATATATGTATGTATATATGTATATATATATATGTGTATATATATATATTTTTAAAAAAAAATGTTAAAAGTCTAGACATAATTTAAAATTAATGTATTGGAATGTACTGGAAGAAATTACCAAATTAAAGCTCCTATATTATGCAACTGACTGTTGTGAGCTTTTGGCCATGTTGTATCTCATCAAAAATAAACATCAGGCATTGTGTTTGGTTTCATTCACACATGTTTGAATAATCCTTTATTATTAGTCTGTCTACATCTCCAAAGCTCAAAATGCTCTGTTCCACCTTATGATGTCATGAAGTGGTAGTTTTCATGTTAACAACTACATTTTATCTTTTGTTTAATAGAGATTGGTTACCTGGCCAGCCAAATGATATCTCTCTGTATTTCCTATGCAGCGCGATACCATTTGAACACCCTCGCTCCACTCTCGCTCCTCCGGTTCCAAACCGACTCCGCGATTCTGATTCGTTCAAAGATGGTGACGTCAGTGCACCCGCCTTTGCCCGCAAAGTCATTCTTGGGCAGTGGAAGTTCCTCCTCAGTTTTGAATCAAGATGGCGCAATCTCTGATTGGTTCACTTAGCTGTCTGTCTACGCGCAAACGCAGCGCATTCTGAACCAAGCGTTACCAGACTCGCTGGTACAGCGATGAGTCATGGATTCTTCCAGGCAAAGAGATTGGCAATTCCAGGGCTGAAAATACACTGGTCTACAAATTTTTGGACTCTATCTGTTTCTGAGATAAAAGTGGCTAAATCTCATTTATACTGATAAGATGAACTGAAAATCAGTTGATAACTGTGCTGCTTAGCTAATGTATTCAGGATATGTAATGATATAATGTATATCTATCAATATGTTAAAATTCTATACATATGAAAATGAATGTATTAGAATGTGCAGACAGGCTTTCAGATAGAACTGTTGCTTGTAGACACACTGTACCTTCTGATAAACTACCGTTTTTGCCTTATTTTGCATACATTTCCTATTTTGACCCAATACTATATCCTGGAAACTACAGCCAATCAGCACTTCTGACTTACCTTTCTTTATTAGTGACTTAAACCAAGAAAAATTTCACTACTTTTGTTCCCGAAACATTTTGCTTGTAGACCAGTGCAATCTATAAGCCATTTCGTTGAATTCCTATATTCATTTGCATTGTACTGCTCCACCCTCTAGTCTTTGCAGTGAGCCCACACTTTAAAGGCATGTGGCCTACTGTACTGCTGAAGTATTACATCTGGAGAGGTTGTGCTGCAGAAATAAGTAACCCATGTGGGAGCCAGGCAGTGTGTAGGCTGGAGGAGAGGGCAGCCCATTGACTGTCTGTGTGTGTGTCTGCGGATTTGCGCGTGCGTGTGTGTGCGCCTCCGCGTATGTGTGCGTATGTCTCTGCGTGTGCGCGCGGCAGACTGTGGAAGCGTGTAGGCAGCCGGAGCGGAGCTGTCCGTGGTGCTGAGGCTGCTGCAGACTCTACGTGACACCGCGTATGTACCGATGTAAAACACAATGTACCGGGAGCTTGTTGTCTTCACGCGGGGGCGCATGGAAAAGAAACCACCTGTATGTCACTCCTCTGATATTAAAAAAAAAAACAAAAAAACAGTGCGTTCTGCGCTTAGATCTCGCTGCCACTTCTCCAGCGCGCAGCTTTCCCGTCTTGCGCTGTGCGTAAGGCGGTGTTTGACTTCAAATGCCATATTTAGGAAAAACGCTTGATGTCTTTGAGTGACTGCGGCGACGGCAAATGGCGTGCTCTGATGTGAGTGCTCGTCGAGGAGCGTGCGGGAGCCAATGGCAGGGGGCGTGGGGGGAGCGGCGCAGGAGTATCCGTCCGCGGCAGTGCGCGGCAGTGCGCGGTGGTGGAGGAGCGGAGAGATACGGGCGCGGTGTAGTGCGGTGCTATATAACGCGCGGCAGGACTATGTTCTTTTTAAAGAGAACCTCCTCCTCGCGTTGTTTCCACTCAGTGATGTCGCGTATTTGTGTGGCGCACCTGTAAAGAGCGAGACAGGCACAAGCCGGCTTTTTAATTCTTTGATTCCTTTTATTTATTCTTTTCCTTTTTGTTCCCTTTTGTTCCATGCATTTGCTCACTGGAAATCATTTGTGTGTTTTTCTTTAATAAATATTTCATTTCCTCATTTTATATTGTTTGTGTTTGATTTTATGTTCTTAAGTTTGAGCTAAACAGAGCGGAATTCACCATTTTACGAGCTATTGGCCAGGTGATTGAGATTGTTTGCCTAAGGACGTCCATAACTTTCATTTGTAGAAACGGTAAGCTATTTTTACGCATTTGCTCCTTGAACTGAAACCTTGTCAGATGGTGTTGTTTGAGCAGCCTGTCATGTCTTGGGAGGTAGAATACTACTGTAGCTCTTTGCATGCGGAGCCATAGGACAGTGTCGTGGTGCATCCATGGCTCCACGCTGACGACGCTCTCTACTCGTTTGTGGTGATTGTACTTGAGAGACTGAGGGGAAGTGGGCAGTGTCTGCACATGTGGCCATTTCCACAGGCTCCCGCACGGACTATTTGATCACTAACATTTCAAGGTTAGAAGGATGGTACAAGCCAAAGGGAGTTTTTACGATATTCTGGACGATTTCAGTGCTTATTAAAACAAACCCTGGATGTGCACCTGGACTTGTGATTTCCAGACAGTGGTTGTTTCATTGCATTTTGATGTAAATGTATAGAAGAGCCAAATAAGCCTATATATACTGTACACTGTAGTGTGATTTCAGTGCAGGATAGCCATCGGATGGTCGTAAAAGACAAAGGCAGACTGGAGGGCAGCTCCTGACTTCTCAGAGTGGCTGGGCTTAGACAATAAGAGCACTTTGATAAAAGGACGCATGTGGTGCTTAGTTGTTTTGATAGTAAAGTAGAAAAAAAACTATATATTCATTGTCAACATTCATACATTTTTGCATAGAGATCCAGAAACAGTTGTTATAGTTTATTTGGACATTGCCCATTTACTAAATTGCAGGTTACTACAGCGTAATTGAGTTGTGTAAAAAAGTGCCTTTGCGCGATATTGTTATATGTGAAGTAACATTCATATTACAGCAGTATGTTAGCCCTACGTGAGTCAGACCACCCTTTCTGTATAATCTGTGTTAAAAGTGCTGTCATGGTGTTAATGATGTAGCCAAAGTTTCCTTGAGGAAGAATATTTCTAATAGTCTAAGTTTAATACAATAAAAACAGCAATGGTCTCTTGTAGATGAAACTACATTGGTGCAATGGCAGAGGCACAGCATCAAACAGAAAATGCTGTACATAGGAGTGATGCTGTCGTTTTAAAGATCCATTGACTAGGCCTAAGGTAGCCCACATTTGCATCGTCAGTTTTATTGATGCTCTTCTTGGGTAAAGTCTATATTTAGACAACGTTTTCAATATTGTATAGCTCCATTTTAAAAACCATTCCATCGCTATAGTAAGGCTGGTAAATTATGGATGGAGCACGTCTGTCCTGTAGGCAAAAAGGTCACAGTGAGTTCAGAAAATTTCAAAATTAAATTGAATTCAAACTCCCCAGAAATGGCACTAGTTAAAAGTTTAAAATTGGTGTTGAATTTCGGTTGTGTATAGGGGCTAGCACAGAACTAAACCACTGTACACCTGCGGCAAATTGATTAATGGTTCATTTCCGGGTCCAAACTTTAGCTCTATTCTGATTGGTTGAGCGTCTAATTAGTTTATTTGGGGTGGCCGCGTTCCCGCCACCGCCCCCTAAACACTGCGGAAAGACTGCGACCTAACGCTCATGTCTGCAGACATTACATCGATAAATAACGCTGCAACCGCCGACTAAACATCTCCAGGTAAGATAAGACCACGATATAAATGTGCACCGTAAAAGGTTTGCAGCGCACGAGTGTTACGGGAGCGGGCAAGGCCAAACTAAAGTAGACTCGAAACATAACGCGCTAGCTCAGCCCAGTCTGGTCCTCTGAGCTTTCTCACATTTAATGTCCTTTTAATGTGTTTCTTTACACGACAAATATGATTACTTAACAGCAGCAAATCTTTCAGAGTTGTTAAAACGCAGGCTTTATTTTCAGAGCACGCAGTCTCACGTGTTGGCTAATGAAGTACGTCCAAAAGGCCATTACTCCACCTGCAGTACAGCGGGGCCGGGCACTGCCCTGGTCTGAGTGGTCTGTGGTGGTCTCTGGTCTGGTCCTTGGTCTAAGTGGTCTGTGGTGGTTCCTGGTCTGGGTCCTGGTCTAGTCCCTGGTCTGTTGGGGGTCTGTGGTGGTCTCTGGTGGTCTCTGGTCTGGTCCTTGGTCTAAGTGGTCTGTGGTGGTCCCTGGTCTGGTCTTTGGTGGTCTCTGGTCTGGGTCCTGGTCTAGTCCCTGGTCTGTGGGGGTCTGTGGTGGTCCCTGGTCTAGTCCCTGGTCTGTGGGGGTCTGTGGTGGTCCCTGGTCTGTGGCCTGGTTTCAGGTGGACATTGATGCGGTCTGAGTCCTGCTGCAGCGGCCATGGTCCGGCGCAGGTGCCGCTCATTAACTCATCAGCGGGTTCCTCACGCGCTCCGCTCAGTCCAGCAGGAGGCGCAAGACTCACCCATAAACTATGAACTTTACCATAGACGAGGACTTTACCATCAGGGTTGGGAGGGTTACTTTACAAATGTATTCTGGGACAGTTACAGGTTATCCCTTAAAATATGTATTCAGTAACATAATCCAAGAACCATAATATTCAAGTCATTTAACTTGATTACGTTCAAGTACTTTTGGATGACTTTAACACCAAATATCCGATAACAAGAAAACAATAACATTTTGTGCATTATAAAAGAATCAGAGGAAAGCTCATTTGAACAGTATCCTATAGTCCTACAATGAAAGTGCACAAGTCTGCTAAATAATCCCCATTTTCACAAAATGTATCTAATCTGAGTACATCTAATTTCCTTGTAACTGTAGGGCAGTGTTTCCCAACTTTTTTTGTCTTGTGTACCCCCCTGAGCCTTTTGGTCATACCTCGAGTACCCCCTCACTCATACGTGTTGATAATTCTCCAAAAGTAGAAGGTGACCGAACAGATTATTAAATTAAATCTCCTTAATTTGAAAATTTAATTCTCAGGCATTTTTTTTTCTCTTTAACTCAAATTTACTCAAATTAGAATTTTAAAAATCCCCAAAATCTCCCACTGTGCCTGGCAGCAGTGCCAAGTACCCCCTGCAGTGTGCTCTTGTACCCCTGGTTGGGAAACACTGCTGTAGGGGAATACAGTTACCTTTTTTTTGTGTCCTTATACTTGACACCATTCCATGTATTCCGTTACTCCCCAAGCCTGTTTACCACAGACTATGAACTTTACCACAGACTCTGGATCTCTCACCATACACTGTGGACCTTTACCTTAGACTATGGGCTTTATGTTTAACTCAAGAGCTTTTTGTCATATGTTCAGTTTGAACTACTCAACCCTTCAAAATGTGTATTTAATTGGCAAATGTTTACGAATAATCCAGGTATTCTCAAAGTAGTTTTTAAAGTGTTGGTAGCATATGTTATAAAGCTTATAAACAAACTTGAATCCATTAGCCACAGGCAGGGCTCCATCTGGATGTCAAATGTGTGAAAAGGTTCTAGATGAAAGTGCTTATTTCTCTAAACACGAGTCTGAAGGATTGCTTATAATTTTGCTTTGTTGTAATTGTCCATAGTTTGTTTTGTAGGAGCAGAGAGGGAAGCGTTGGCACTTATTGCTCATGATCATATAGTCTAAAAATACTCGGATAGAACCACTTGCACTATGTATTATTGAGTCTTTCTAAATAAAGCCTGCTGTGGAGGGAGCTGAACGCGATACAAGCCCAGGATGACCAAAGGCCTCATCAGACCATTGTCCACTGCACTAGGCACTGCATCATAACAGATTTTAATGTATGAAACAGGGTGGTCGGAACGGTCAAATCAGATACTAATTACTAATACTAGTATCGAAACGACAGTCATTTTGAGCAGGTATTGAGATTGATTCAGATTCACAAGACCGAAAGTGACAAATGACCTTTCCTGAATAGTTTTAGAACGATCTTAAGCTGTATCAGAACAAGTATAAGGGCACATAGACTAGTATACGCCCATGGACCACTATGGAAGACCACAAGGTAATATGAAAAAATATAAACACAATAATGGTGAAATAAATTTATGCCACTGATGATGCGACAATCCTAGACCAGAATTATCCCTAAAAAGGCATTCTAAATGTGTAATCTTGTTAAAACAGAGTGATTTTAAAGCACTTAATAGCAAGTTAACCATCCACTGCTCAAATCTTACTGTAGAACAGAAAACCGCCGAAAATGTAACTTGTCTCGATACCAAAATTCTATTTTGATACCAAGGAATAGATTTTATACTCGATACTGACCTATCACATTGATTATTTTTAAAAAACAACAAAAAAATGCTTTGTTTGGACCATCATTTTCAGTGCTATTATGTTATATTACCATGCAGTCTTATATCTGTAATCCTTCAGTAGTCAGACTAGTATTGGTCTGTTTTGTTAGTAGTTTTAGTATCAATTAGAAACTGATTATACTTTTGACAAACCTGCTGTATCGACATCAGTGTTGGATAACGTGAGGTGTAGACATGGCGGCACGTGTGGAGTTCATCTAGAGCCTTCGCTGCTCCTACATGCGAGTCAGATCCAGTAGAGGCATAGGGCTGGTGTGGAGCTGCTCCTGCGGTGTTCAAGGACTCGGTGTGTGTACGTACATGTGCGGATTAGGCTGTGACTTTATGGGGACAAAATGCCGGCATGTATGAGGTAAATCTCTCAATATTAGATCTGTGACATGGTTCAAAGTTCAGATATCGGCTGTTTGAGGTTAAAATTGGGCCAGTTGTGATTGTAACGTCGGTTTAGGTTTGGATCAGTCTCCAGGAACTGAATAAATGCCAATGTAATGTCCCCAAAAAGAATGGAAACCCAACGCCCATGTGTCTGTGTGCGCGTGTGTGTCATGTTGTGCTGTGTTGTGTTGTGTTGTGCGGTGTTGTGCAGTGTCTCCCCACACAGCAGTGATGCAGCACCAGCTCCACAAACACACACAGGCTGCTGTTGTACTCGGGTACTGGCTCCCCATGTTTACACACACACTCCTCATGCAAAACATCTGGATGTGAGGACAGGTGGAGATTCTACAAATAGATTTCTTCAGAAATATTATGTTCTGAACATATGTAAATGTATAAGTTTGAGTATGTTATAATAAAAACACTTAGATTTAAAGTGAAAATGAAGTGAGGCGTACAGGATTATTTTACTGTCCTTTCACATTAGTCTGATACTTCTGTCTCACAGTACATTTAAAGAGATGTTTTGTTGGACTGACCTAATGTTGTCTGATTATTAATACATTTTTTTGTTAATATGGCTCACCCATAATGTGAGTCCTCTTTAATGAAGGTAAAGTAACTGTTATAGAGGGCTGTCTGGTGAGAGCCACTGTCTGGACTCTTATAGGCACATGTGGAGGCCCACTCTGAGGAGCAGCTACAGTACATGTGTGTGTGTGTGTGTGTATGTGTGTGTGAGAGACTCCAGAGGACAGGCCTGGCTCTCTCTGAGTCTTGTGAACATTTTGGGAGCGGCGCGGTGCCAGGCGTGTGCTCCAAGTGTTTATCTAATGAAATCTTTGTGCCTTGTGGCTCTGTCTGCAGTGGGACAACAGCCAATACTTGTGCTTTGTACTCGCAGTAAAAGGTGAAACGTCAAATTCGCTCGTACTCGGCGCTCTCTCTCAAACAATATGTTGTTTTGGCACATCCACCAAGCTGCACTCTCCTCCACTCACCAGGAGCACATCTACCTCACTCTACTAGTGCTGTACGCCGGTGCTGTGGAGCAGCGCTCAGTCACGTGACTCTGCACCTGTCATTCAGCGCGAGGGTGCACCCATGACATCACCATGACATCACCGAGCTGCTCATGCTGTCTGTGGAGCTGAATCCATCTTTAACAGCCTCATACATGTGTGTTATGTAAAGGGGCGGCTGCTGAAGGGAGTTTAGTCTCATGGTGATGTGGTCTGAGCCTCAGATGAATGTGCAGTGTTGATTGGTTCAGTGTTGAATGGGTGCAGCCTGTTTTATTCAGAACACTGTCTAAATGTGATCCTGACGTGTGAAGTGGGGCCTTGTGTGGACACATCTCTCAGAAGGGCCTGATGCTGTGGAGGTGCTCAGTGTTAGGGGCCAACAGGTCATCAGCGGGAGGAGTGTGGATGAGCAGTTTGGTTGTTTTCTTTAGACTGTGGTTAAATGGTGAACACAGTGATACATATGGTGTATGAATGATGCTCTTGTCCGAACACTTGGACTATAGACGGTATATAGAGTATACAGAGTGTAGATGCCTGTGGCCCCCTCCCTCCCCTCTTTCTCTCTGTGACATGTGCTGCCCTGATGCTGTGTGCTGTTGATCTAACTGAGTCTTCTGTCACATTTCAGACGCTCCTCCTCCCCTCTGTCATGGCAGTCAGACTGTGCGATGTGGCCTCTCTGCTTAGGAGCGGGTCGTGGGCGCCTGAGCCTTGGACTGGGGTCTGTGGCACTTCTCTTTAACTTGTGTCAGTGCTCGGGCCATACCAATGTGGCCACGCTAAACAACAGCACCTCACATGGGTTCAAAGCTTGTCTGTATTGGTATGGTCTCTTGCAGTGTGTGTTATGCTTAATGCTAGCTGCTCCTGGTGTCCTCCGGTGCATGTGGGAATCTAAAGGATGACTCTTCACACATTCTCTGCTGTTGTCTGAGGCTGCTGTGGCTGCACTCCAGGGCTGCTCTCTCTACTCTGATCCTTGCACTGTACACAGCAAATTCTATACACGAGTTCACTGGAGATGGGACGAGACACAGCACAATTTGACTTCATATCAAATCAATTGTTTCTTATTATTGCTGTTATTGTAGCGCTGCTTTTTGGCACTACGGTTTCTCAAAAGGTGTAACCAGTGCTTAGAGGTGGGAGATGTATCTAAAAATGGACAGTATGACACAGTTGTTTTGGAGATGTGAATAATATAATATAGATGATGTCTGTTAAGTGTCTAGTGTAATCTCCCAAACAACGCTATACATTTGTTTGTTTTTTTTCTGCACTTTTGTGATTAACTTCGGTCCGTTCATGTTTTGATTTCGATGTTTTCGATAGCCAAACCCATTCCAGATGAATTGTTAACATAATTTTTGAATTTTTTGAGTTATGAGATGATGCAAAAAATATTAAAATTCATTATCACCCACCTCTACCAGCGCTTAACCCTTTAAACACATGGAACAAAATGTCAGTAGATAATTTTTCACATGTGCACAGTTTTGAGGCAGTTTTCATCTGTGGCTCTTGTCCCATCCCGAGAATGCCCCACCCAAAGCCTCTGTGTGTTCACATGGGCTCACGTCTTAGCAAATGTCTGAAGAGCGTCCTTTTAGCCAGGGCCCGAGCCTCCTCTGTGCTGTAGAGCCAGCTCTGACATGTCTCTTTGTCTCTTTAGCAGGTAATTGCTGCCATGGAAACACAGCTGTCCAATGGGCCCACATGCAACAACACGAGCAACGGGCCGTCCACCATCTCCAACAACTGCTCATCACCCGTGGAGTCGAGCAGCATCGAGGACAGTAAGACCAACCTGATCGTCAACTACCTGCCCCAGAACATGACCCAAGAGGAGCTCAAGAGCCTGTTCGGGAGCATTGGCGATATAGAGTCGTGCAAACTGGTGCGGGACAAGATCACAGGTAACACACACACTGAACTGGTGTGGGACAAGATGGTGGTAACACACACTCGTATACACTCATAAACGCATGTCTAAACCACTGGACCTTCTCACTCGGTGGCTGGCGTTGAGGCTCCCGCCAGTCCATACATCCTGTCCCCCCTGGACCCTGTTGTCTGGACCTTCCCTGGACACTGCATCGCCCTTGCTCTCCCCCAGGCCCCCTTTCTTCACCTGGGGCAATCCCTTTGGTCCTCTACATTTCCCCTGTTTCTCTTGGCCCTTGTGCCCAGTGGTGTTTCTTCCCATGCCCACATCCCCCGGTGTGTCTTCTGAGTGCTTTGCAAATGTTATTGTGGTGTTAAAATATGTACTATTATGTACCTGAAGTGTGTATTATTGTGTACCTTGTAATAATAGGCGCTTTGTGTTACAATTTTGTATGAAAAGCACCTTATAAATATTGTTTGATTGATAATAAAAGATTAAAAAAAAATGAATTAAAAAAAAAACACCCGTCTAAAGCTTCCCTTACATTGTGTGATATTTGTACAGTTTAGGATGTTCCCTAAATATTCCCAAAATCACAGCATGTAATTTAATCTGATGCGAAGCTCATGAAGTGAACGCAGTCTATGGAGCAATTTTTGTAAATGCTGATCAGAGCCAGAGGAGAGCTGTACAGGGATGTCATCCCCAATATCTTTTCATACGTGAACGTTTGAACTCTCAGAACATTACAGAAATGTCAGCAAAGCACTGGCACTGTTAACTTTAGCACTGCTTTAAAACTATTTTGGCTCTCATGTGTGGACGTTTGTTCAGAATTTGTTAGAAACTTATTGCCCCAGCTCACCTCAACTCGCTCCAGCCCCCGGAGCTGTTTACGTCCGTCCCACATTTGACCTGAACTCACCTCATATGGCTGATGTCCCTGTGACCACATGATCAGCGGTTGTGAGCTCATCGTGAGCAGGTGATTGTAGTTCGTAACCTGTCTTTTTGTACAGTGACCCATTTTATCTGTTCATTGATTACAGATCAAAATCAGCCTTTTGGCTAAATCTGGTGTATTTACAGAAATGGTACACGTACACTGCCCCTGTCAAATAAATGAATCAAAAACTGTACAACAGAATGGAGGAGCCGAAATCCATCCCAATTATAACGTTGTTTTGCAGTTAGAATTTGTGTCAAAATCAGCCTGAAGATCACAGTGTGAGCCCAGCTTAATGGGGACATCAAGATCACAGGTAACAAACACGTGTCTAATGGGGACATCAAAATGAGACGAAACCTAAACCTCTGAACTTTCAATAAAGGGAAAATCACTTTATTCATGAATCTAGAATCCTTCAGTCACCAGAGATCTGAGCGTACAATAAAAGAAATCATTTGATGCATTGTTTTGAAGTGGATTAATTGCAAAAACCGCTGACCAGCTGATTACTAAAATTGTTGGTTACAGCCCTACTCTACAATAAAGAATTAAATACAATAAAGAATACGTCATGGCAACATTTGTCCCCACAAGCGAGGCCGGTCCTTGTGAGCTGAATGTGTAGATTTTAGTCACCACAAGGTGATGAATACCTGCCCGATCCTCCACAGTTTTATGAATAACAAACTTGACTCGTGCTGCTCATGTGTTTAACAAGAGACACGAGCAGCTTTCACTAGACGGCCTTGTGCATTTCAGTGCTTTAGGGAGTGTTCAGACTTGTCCTTTTCGGGACCTGGTTTGGTCCCAGCTCTAGTCTCGGCTCGCCTTAGACTCTGAAAAGGCTCCTTGCCGATGCAGGTTTCAGAATGCATTGGTGTGGCTTTAAGTGGCTTTAGCTTTAACACTGAATTGAGTTGACTTTTCTTTGAGTATTATTTTGTACATATGTGAAGAGGGAGTGGTCCACTTTCTGATAGCCATTCTCCAGTGATCGGTCAGCAGTGTTTGAATTGGTTTTATTGGAATGCCCCTTGAGATGTGCCATCTCATTTTTGAGGGGATCCAAAAGTGAGCGATGCGAGTCCTGTGTCTCCTAAACCCTCAGAGGAGATCTGGATATTAGTGCCTTTGGGCATGTCACCTTTACACTGGCTGTGGACTGTCCAGTGACATTTGAGCTCCTTGTAGTGCTGAAAGTGACGACAAATCAGTTTCACCCTTTTGTCCATGGCCTGTATACACGTCTTTTAGTCCATCTTAAATCTGAATGGGATTATACAGATTTGCATCGACCACAGCAGAAAGGAGAATGCTTTTTACTGCTCGACTGTTGTATAATCTATGACACATTCATGGGTTTCGACTTCCTCTTATCTGTGTCATTTCAAGGATTTTTTTTTTCCCCATTCAAAGGGTATAAATTGTTAATTGCTATGGCAACATTTCATCACTGCGGAACCCGTGTATAGAGCAACCAGGTGGACGATGCAGGCTCCTATAGTGGTCCTGAGAACAGGCTAGCAGAGAGTACTTTTACTCTGAAGCAGCGTGTGATCACACAGGGTCCTCTTGTGGATGGATCAGTCATTGATGGGAGATAAAGTTTTACAATCGAATCCAAGTTGCTTATGCGGCGCTTTAATGTGCTGAAGTGGCTGGAGCGGTTGAACTTGACCGGTGCAGATTGTGTAGAGACCCGTGAGTGGGAGGAGGAAATGGAATTGGCTGTGTGCGCGTCGAGTGGGTGTCAATCTATTGTACAGTCTGAGATAAACTGTGAGGAGGAGGGGCGCTTTCTCCTGTGGGACTGACTAAAATTAATAACTCAATATTGGGGACTGTTGAATGTGTGAGCTGTGTGTGGTTTCCTGTTTAGTCCTTTTCTTTTGTTTTTGACAAATGTGTGTGATTACAGGGCAGAGTCTGGGCTACGGTTTTGTCAACTATGTGGACCCGAAAGATGCAGAAAAGGCCATAAACACTTTGAATGGCTTAAGGCTTCAGACCAAAACTATCAAGGTAAGACTGGTGCTCCTGTGACAGAGAAGAGCCTATTGTTAATCTGGGCACAGCAGCCGGCTCCACTCACAACTGTGTTTCTATGGTATCACGGCAGCGTGCCTTCAGAGGGACGCACTATTAGCATTCTGTTAGCATTCTGCACACACGCCTGCACAGGTCTGAGGAGCAGGGAGCTCCAGTATCATCATCTAACGTGTAAATGACACGTGTGTTAAACAAGTCTAGAAGCCCTGCTCCTCCACACATCAAACCTAAGATACAACATGGAGTGTTTGCACATGTGGCACTGATGCACACACACACACACAGCTCTCAGTGAAGAACAGGGATGTACTGTTTAAATACGAGTCTCACTGGAAAGTGAAGGACACAGGTTCCTCACAGCACAGCTCCATTTGAGGAGGCACTCGCTCAGCATCTGTGTTCCATCATTGACACAAAGGACAGTCCTTCAGGAGGATTAACTGCTGTGTCATGTGTCCTCAGGTGTCCTATGCTCGGCCAAGCTCCGCCTCCATTAGAGATGCAAACTTGTATGTCAGCGGTTTACCAAAAACAATGACACAGAAAGAACTGGAGCAGCTCTTCTCACAGTACGGCCGCATCATTACCTCACGCATCCTGGTGGACCAGGTCACTGGTGAGGCCACAGCTCTCACACCCTTAGTGTTTAAGTTCCACTAAATCCTGTTGATGTCTAAATGTATTAACTGTCTCTGATGGTGCGGACAGGCGTCTCCAGAGGGGTGGGCTTCATCCGCTTCGACCGGCGAGTGGAGGCAGAGGAGGCCATCAAAGGGCTCAACTGTCAGAAGCCACCCGGCGCCACAGAGCCCATCACAGTCAAGTTCGCCAACAACCCTAGCCAGAAGACAAGCCAGGCTCTGCTGTCCCAGCTCTACCAGTCCCCCAATCGAAGGTACCCAGGGCCCCTCGCACAGCAGGCACAGCGCTTCAGGTAACGGGGCACACCTCACACCAGAGCCATCACCCATCCTGTGGCTCTCATCTTTAGTCTGAACACACGCTTTAGTCTGTGTGCCCCACCCCCACAGCCGCACGCACACACACACGCATACACACACACACACACATACATATGCATGCACACACAGGCACACACACACACACGTGTGTCACTCATCTGCCATGTTGTCACCATTCATCGGCTGCACACAGCACCAGCTCCTCTCTGCTCTAATGCACACCTCCTCTCTGTGTGTCTCAGGTTGGACAATCTGCTGAACATGGCCTATGGAGTGAAGAGGTAAATGCACTCGTGTGTTTGGGTTTGTGTGTGCGTTAGAGCTCATCTCCATCACAAAGCACAGGCTTGCTATTGCACATAGTTACACAGATGAATTGCACTCACCTTGATCTATTATGGACAGTGGTGTTGCATCAGAGCCTTTCAGGTTTCTACAGCGTCCAGCTCTGAGGACACACCTGTCATGCACATTCCTTTGAATCTGCACCTTCAGTGTCAGGGGCAGCTGCGTGTGGCTGCATGTGAAAGTGTGCGGCTGCGTGTGGCGGCGTTTAACTGTGTGTACCTTGTGCATGTGTCCACAGCCGCTTCTCTCCGATGGCCATCGATGGCGTGACGAGCCTGGCGGGCATAAACCTCCCAGGCCATGCGGGTACGGGCTGGTGTATCTTCGTGTATAACCTGGCACCAGATGCAGACGAGAGCATCCTGTGGCAGATGTTCGGTCCGTTCGGAGCGGTCACAAATGTCAAAGTGATCCGCGACTTCAACACAAACAAGTGCAAAGGATTTGGCTTTGTCACCATGACTAACTACGACGAAGCGGCCGTGGCCATCGCCAGTTTGAACGGATATCGCCTTGGTGACCGTGTGCTGCAAGTGTCGTTCAAAACCAACAAAACACACAAAGCCTGATGTGACTGTGCACAGAGACTGGACCACCTTTCTACATTAGTAAAGCTTTGTACATCTGTATTACCACGACATATTTAGCTTTGAGCGCAATTCCTTTCTGTTGTTGCTATGCTTTGGATCTCCTTTAGAGGAGATGGACCGTCTGGACTGGTTTAAACTGGTTTAGTCTCCGGTTCAACAAAGTCTTGTACGTTTGTGTGGTGCTTTGAGTTCTGTCTATCGGGGTTTGCCTTTAGGCTCTTTGGTGGTTAGAAAGTCCTTCTTTTCACATATTTGCCGTTGAGTTGATTTGTAAGTATTCTGTTGTATTATGACATTATGACTTTATGACTTGGTTATCGGTTGGCTGCATAATGTTGCATATTGTAAACTTATGGATAAAGACAAAAAAAAATTCTTAAGCAGTACCTTGCCAAAGAGCTAAGAACCTCTTTGATGTGGGTTTAAAAGCATCTATTTTTATAAAAAGAAAAATTTGGAGAAACTTTTTACTGGACCTGGAACAAAATATTTTGACTTGGGATACTTTGAGAAATATCTTCATATGACACCTTGTGAGCTTTTGAACTTTACAAGAAAGTTTGCAGCGGTTGAAATTTCTGGAGAGATTTATGATGTAAAAGATACTTTTGAGATGTTTGTATTCTCTTAGATTCTAGATCAATGGCAGTGCTGGTTTCATTTGTAAATCTGTGGTCCTCCTGTTATTCTGGTGTTAGCCACTCGCTTCAGTTTGGTTTGGCTGACTGAGCCCAGGTTTCCCGGTTCCATGCTAACGCAGAGACGAGCTCTACACAACATGCTAATGTCTTCAGAACATGCTAATATAGGAGCCATGTTCTTCACAGCACGCTAATGTAGAGTCGTGTTTTACACGAGACACGCTAATGTAAGAGACATGCTAAAGTTAGTTCTTCCGATGCAGTGCTCCTCCCACAGAGACACTGTTTTTGGGCTCGACCTGAACCGAGTGTTTTAACGTCACAAAAGTTTTCCGAGAGCCGAGGACACACTGAAGGCAGCGGCTTTCACTCTGAGCTGGACAGCTGTGTAAATAACACATTTATGTTGACTATTTGGATGTTTTTCTTTAACCTTAATTGAAAAGTGTGATTCTATTTAATTTCTTTAAAAAAAAAAAAAGTCTTTTGGTTTTGAATATTTAAGATTTTAATTTGGCCTTTTTTGAATCTTATTTGCATTACAGTGCATCAGTTGGTTGTTTGGTCTGTAGATAGTCTTGCTTCGTAAAAAAAAAAAGTATTAAACTATAGACATTTGTTTTGTTTTTTTATATATAAACATTATAGATATATATTTATGTGGTACAGAATGGATATAAACCACAGTTTGATTCCTTTGTTTTTCATACTCATATATATACGTAATGCATATAACCTGTCTTTAAAATCGTACAAGTGTATATTGCTTTATTCACTTTGGGGGAGGTCCGTGAATCCTGACGAATGCAAACTGGATTGCAGAGTTGGAGTGACTGTCCCTCTCCCGCAGCAGTGTGCTATGCATTCTCGTTCTGACCTGCGACTGCTTTCTTTGTGTTTGTAACATGAGCTGCTACGGGCGGGGGCCGCAGTGGAGCCGGGTGCACCTTCAGACTTGTGTTGTGCTTTTCCAAATAATCTTTTTGATTTGCTCTGACCAAGCTCCACTGTGGCCCCTGCCCTCTTATCTCAATTCTTAATGTGAGAATGATTATTTATTTAAACTTGTATAGTCTGACTTGGTTCACATTTTGGAATAGAATCTTTTGAGTATTTAAAGAGGATGTACGTGTTCTTTACTTTGTGTTTGAATACTTTTTCATGTTCAGTACATCAATAAATATAAGTTGAAGGGCAATGGAGTTTTTGGTGTATCCTTTTGTATCGGCCTTTTCCATCAAGTCTTCTCCACGGTCCAGGGCCACAGCGCTCTTAAAACGCTCCAGCATGACCAGTCCGGTGGCTCGAGTTCATTTTAGATTTAAATCCCACTCGGCCTCAGTTTGAGTGTGAAATGTTCAAGGGAGATAAAGTTTTACAATCAAATCCACTATGGAACTTTTCTAGGAATGTCCACCACTTGGGTGTGTCTGGAGATATTCTTGGTCCACAGTATTGCGCTGCATTCTTTCCATAGACAAGCAGGTGACCGTTATCCCAGGTTACAACTCAGCTCTGTGGAGAGGCGACCCCCACTTTTCAGTGAGAACGCATGTTTTTCAGTGTATTTTGAGGAGTAAAAGCCGGAGGTGTGAAAACTACATAATTAAACTAGACAATTTTCAAGTAAATGTAACAGTTCTCACCACCTGTTTTTTTTAAGGAAGTAAAAGTGACAACCCTGGCAGAACTGGTTTACAGTCAAATTTGCCATGTGTTGGAAACAAGTTGTCATAGTAACACAAGTTGGTAGTTGAAATTCAGTCAATATTTATTCTTCTGCAGAGGATTTAATATTTGAAAGTAATGAAATGTACCTCAGTCGACCCAGTAGTCGATACGTCACCCAGGGATCCTCATCCAGAACTGTTTAAGATTGATACGGAAAACTGGACTGTACCATGACAGAATTACCTGGTCCTTTATTTACGCTATTAGAGTTGTCATGATACCAAAATTTCAAACACTATTTCAATACCAAGAAATAAACTTGATATTTGATACTGATTTTGCTACCTCTATGATAAAAACAATGTAATTTTCAACATATTATTGAACTTTCTTTTATATCACAGGCCCACATAGGTTCCAGAGTGCTAGTCTGTGTGCTCTTATACTTGTTCTGATACAGCTCAAGATCATTCTAAATAATTATACAACAATTCAGGAAAGGTTCATTTCAGTCATGTGACTTTTCTAGAATTGATAGCTCTGATACTAGTTTTAATATTGATTCATAGCTGATTTTCAATACTTTTGGCAGCCTTGGTAGCTAGATCAAATTTGTTCTTTGACCCAGCAGGCAATGCATCGCCCAGGGACTCTCATCTAGAACTGTATTTGGGATGAAAATGGAAAACTGGACTTTTTCTTGTTGACAAAATTCAGGGTCCTTTACTTCAAAGTCAACTTTATTGTCAATTTGCCATATGTGTTCGACATACAGTGAATCGAAATTCTGTTTCTCCCTGGCCAAGCAGTGCAAAAAAGACGGTGTACAAAATATCATATTTTTGAGCAAGCCAGTGTGGGTCCTTGGGCAAGACTTTTCACGGTACTGACCTCCAGGCGCCTAAAAGATGGGCTGCACACTGCCCCTGAAAGGAAATGCAGAAGTGAATTTCTCCTGTGTGTGAGATCAATAAAGTCTAATTATTTTTTTTTTTAAATCTTTACATCAGCATTACTTATAAATATATTTTGAGTACCTGTTTACAACCCTAATCTCTCATGTCAACGTTTTATCATGAATGTCATGTTTAAAGTTTAAAATGATCTCAATATTAAGAATGTACTGCGCTTGTTGAATTCAGTGGACTCGACTCAGTATATCTGGATTATTTGCTGTTCACATTGTTCCTTGGTCAGGCTCGGTAATACATTTTTATATGTCAGTTTTCAGTGTGCAGTAGCAGTGCAGTCAATGATGAGAACTCGACAAACAGGAGTACTGGTTCTGGAGACTTAATACGAATACCATAATACAGTTACTGGGTCATTATTTATTTATTTTGTTTAGTTTTTCTTAAATTTCCTGAGTAAAAAAAATAGTTTTAAACAAATTTCTCCCTACATTTAAAAAAAAACACTTGGAACTTCAACATTTCAAGAAAAGTATACTAAATATTTTGAAATTTGGTTTAAAAAAAAAAATCTCCCAAATTAGTTCTTTTATCAGTCGTTAAAGGTGTGTTGTGTAAGTTCCACAGTCATATTTTAATGGAATATACTGGTCTACAAATGTTGGACTCAATCTGCTATCGAGATAAAAGTGGCTAAATCTCATTTATATTGATAAGATGAACTGAAAATCAATTGATAACTGTGCTGGTTAGCTAATGTATTCAAGATATTTAATGATATTGTTTTACATCAAAATCGCATCTGTTTATACAATAGATTTAGGCATTTTTGCTTAAAAATATTTATATTTTGAAAATATTTAACTTGCACTTCTTTATCCATCAAGAAATAAACAAGAAATATCTTAAGACATCAAGTGCACACAATTTCGAGGCATTTCTCTTATGTGAAATAAAAAAATAACTAAAATGAATGTATTGGAATGTGCAGACAGGCTTTCAGATAGAACTGGTGCTTGTAGACACACTGTACCTTCTGATAAACTACAGTTTTTGCCTTATTTTGCATAAATTTCCTATTTTGACCCAATACTATATCTTGGAAACTATAGCCAATCAGCACTCCTGACTTACTTTTTCTTTAACAGTGACCTAAAACAAGAAAAAATGTCACTTCTTGTGTTCCAGACCAGTGATGTATGCAAGATGGATAAGTTGAAGCAAGTAGCGGACCCAGCCTCCATCAGAAAAGTTACATAATGGACCTTTTAAGTCTTAAATATGTATGTAGTTTGCAATAGTTTTTATTATTGCAGTTGGACTTACTAACGTTCTCACTCAATAAGTGCTAAGACATGAGACATGACTGCACCCGATAAAAGCAAATACACAGATTTCTGCTGTTATTACCGTAGTAACCTATATTTAAGGTAGAGGTGTGTCGCTATATGGGCCAGAGGATAAATAAAACATGTACTGATCCACATGTGCTGATGTAGCAGTTAAACACATTTGCATACACTCTGTCTCCGCTTTGATTTATGATGCCACCTTTTCTGTTACAGTACACCCTGCAACGTTGAGATTCCGCCGCACTACTTGCTGCAGATACAAAGTTTTCTACTTGCAGCTACTTTTTGGCAGGACTTTCCCTTTCAGGCTAAATTAGATTCTGGTTAAAGGTACACTGTGTAACTTTTCCACCATCTGCAGCTCCATGGAGAATTGTATGGCATTAAAGGGCACATACAGTATTATTCCATTTTCAGATCCGTGTTATAATGTTGTTTCCTCATCACAAACGTACCTGGAGCTTATTTAGGCTGAGCTTTGCAAACAGAAAACACTCTGTTCCACCTTGTGATGTCATGTGGTAATACAGGAAGTGCTTCACTGTGTTTTTAAAGGAGTGGGAAGAAGAAAACCTATTGAATCCCACCCCTGTCTTCCAAAACATAACTTAAACGATTGATTTAGCTTCCATGTCAGTTCAGTTGAAAAACACAAAACAAAACAAAACAAAGGCAAATTCCATTCTTGTACAAAAACACTTTGATCAGGCACAATAAATTACACATACAGTGTTTCTCTGAGGACCACAACAAGTAAACATACCAGCAATGGAAGCACAACAACAATAACACACATATATAATACCAACGATGGAAACACAACAGCAGACGAAGCACAAAACTGATAGAGAAAAATGCTATTTCATTCAATTCATTCAAACTCGTCTCTCTGTTTTCAGACCAGACCATGAGTTTATACAAGAACTTAAATGTGTGAATATTTTGGCAGAGCTTTTGCTGTAAATCCAGAGCGTTCCACATTTTTACCCCACACACAGTCACACAGAAACTATTACGAGTAATTCTAACATTAGGCAAAATGAAGTTTCCATAACCTCTCAAATCTTTACTGAACGAAAGGTAAAATGAGCTGTTATTAACTTGAAAAGTACTACTAAAGAAGCGTTTTGAGAGATGTACACAGACGAATAAACCAGGATTACTCAAACGTGTGAATGGAACAAAACTCCGGGTGTTTTTTGGGGAGGTAACAGCATTCAAACATGGCTAAAAGCTGTATAATATAGGACCTTTAAACTCCATCTCCATAGAAACAAAAGGTGACACCGTAAGGTCAGGTTACAAGTCCGATCTGTGGAGAGGTGACCTTGCTCAGAGTAAAAACGCAGATTTATCGACGTATTTGTGAGCAATAAAAACACCAGTTGAAGGAATATGTTTAATATCGTATTGTGAAAGATTCCAGGCAATGCAAGAATATCTCATAAGCGACAAAAGTTACACTATGCAGCTTTAAAGTTTCAATACTGCATGAAGTTAAGACTGTCTGCACATATACAGACATTTTACTCAAGAACTTGTGAGCATCTCTTACCTTTCCTGGAGCAACACCTAGTCCTAGAATGTCTGGAAACGCTTTTTAGTGCAACACCAGCCACATGTTGCAATATCGCTCCCTATTTAGCCTTTAGCTCGGGTTTTTTGACAAACCAAGGCAGATTTCTTTGCACAGATCTGAGATAAAACTGGACAGAAGTTCAGATGCAGCTCTGGTAATTACAAAGCTTTAGTGATACACGCTGGATCAGGTGCAACAGCGGACTTCAAATGACAGAGGCACATTTTGGGCAACAGTAATCGGATAATTGGGCTACACTTTCAGATGCATCTCTGCTAATTTGGACATTTGGAGCTCCCTTCTGGTCTAATACCGCCAATAATTCATCTTCTACATGTGAATTATTATTATTGGATCTGGGACTGGACCAATCACAGGGTAGTATTGCGGTCAAACTAAACCAGGACTACAACAGGACTACACCAGGACTAGAGGAGACAGCTATAGGTATCGAGCAGGACAATTTGACATAATTGATTTATTTTTATTTATTCATTTATTTTGGGCAAGTAAGCAGCCCACACTCCTCCAAAAGTGCAACAATAAACAGAAATTACAACAAAAACAAACAAAAAACAAACAAAACACTTGCCCCAAAAAGGAGTGGGAAGAAGAAAACTTATTTAATCCCAACCCCCTCTTCTAATTTAGCATAAAGATCTTTTTTTTTTTTTCCTTTTTTTTTTTTGCAATCTTCAAACATTTTACTTGAATTTTGTGCAAAATTTCGTGAGTTTTCATCAGTGGGAAGTACCCGAACCTTGCAAAAAGGTTATTTAATCCCACCCCCTCTTCTAATTTAGCACAATGAGCTTTTTTCTTATTTATTTATTTATATTTTTTGCAATCTTCGAACTTTTACATTAGGCTGAACTATTTACTCAAGGATATCAACAATGGTAAAGAAATGAAGGAAACCAACAATGGCAACAGACATCAGATAAAAGTAATGTGATGAACAGAACAAACCAACAATGGTGCGAAAACGACAAACATAAACCAGCTCTACAGAAGACAATTTGTTCTAATATTCAGACCCACTCTCTATAAACTGTGACCAGACCATATGTTTATAGAACAACTTGAATTTATGGATATTTTGGCGTTGTTTGAGACGTGAATCCAGACTGTTCCAGAGTTTTACACCACATATAGACACACAGAAACGTTTACGGGTCGTTCGAACATTTGGCAATTTGAAATTTCCATCCCCTCTTAAATTCTGTAGATTATTTGGTAGTAAATTGTTGAATGGTTTAAATAATATTATCAGTGTATAATATTTTACAAGGTCAGGAATATTTAGAAGCTTGGATTGAATAAAGATATTATGGGCGTGTTCTAAAAATCCAACAAAGCTCGTTTTTGTGATATAATCAATGGATTAACTGTACATTGGTAAGTGTCCCTCACACTTCAACACAATATGTGAAATAAAGAGAACCAATGAACAGTTTAGTGTACGAAGGGCTTTACTATAGCAAGACTTTTGGACATTTTATTTTTTATATATCTAATGTGGGCTTTCCATGATCATTTACTGTCTATTATAACTCCCAGGAGTTTATAATAAAATAAAACTGCCAAAAAGCTTGGCCAAAATTTAAGATAATTTAAGGTAAAGCTGTGGAAAAAATAAGAGACCACTGCAAAATGATCAGTTTTTCAGATTTTTGTTTGAGTCTATAAACTACTGACAATATTTCCCCTAAATTTCAAATAAAAATATTATCGTTTAGAGCATTTATTTGCAGAAAATGACAAATGGTGAAAATAACAAAAAAGATACATGTTTTCAGACCTCAAACAATGCAAAGAAACAAGATCAAATTCATTTTAAAACAACATAATACTAATGTTTACACTTAAGAAGAGTTCAGAAATCAATATTTGGTGCAATAACCCTTATTCTTGGCATGCTCTCCACAAGTCTTTCACATTGTTCTTGGGTGACTTTATTCCACTCCTGGTGCAAGAACTGAAGTAGCTCAGCTTTGTGTTTGTGTTGGAATTCAACAGACGCTGGAATGGAATGGCTGTAATACATGTAGAGACGCTGATTTCAGAAAAAAATGCAGCGGTCTCTTTTTTTTTTTTTTTCCAGAGCTGTATTGTGTTGCTTTTATTATTCTTCAAAAACAGAGTAGAGCTTCACAAACTCAGGGAAGGTTGATGACATCAGCTGCAAAGTTTCAATACCAGCAAGTTAAAATTTACTTAAAATTATCATCACTTACCGTATTTTTCGGAGTATAAGTCGCAAAAAATGCATAATTAAGAAGAAAAAACATATATAAGTCGCATTTTGGGGGAAATGTATTTGATAAAATCCAACACCAAAAACATACATGTCATCTTTATTTATTTATTTTAAAATAAAAATAAAATTGAGAACAACAGGCTGAATAAGTGTATGGAATACTAACGTTACATGACAGACATGCCTGGTAATGTCAGTAAAATTACATGTGAAATGATATAATAATATCATTTCACATGTAATTTTTCACACATAAGTCGCTCCGGAGTATAAGTCGCACCCATGGCCAAACTATGACTTATAGTCCGAAAAATACGGTAATCATAATTTTTTTTTTACTTGCTTCTGTCTTTAAAGGTAACTTTTTAGAGGTGGCACTTCATCTGCAGGATTCTATGGAAACAAAATTAAAACCACACTTCAGAACATTCATCATGGAGATAGGTGTGTTTTAAAACTAAAAACTAAAGGAACAACATCTCCATGGAAACAAGCAGGAGAAATCCCTCCTCCAGGCTGAATAAGAATCAGGTTTGTGGAGATGCAAGCCTGCCCGGGGTGTTTTTCTAAGCTAAAAAGTTACATAACAGCTTTAACGACTTTATTCCACTCCTGGTGCAAGAACTGAAGTAGCTCAGCTTTGTGTTTGTGTTGGAATTCAACAGACGCTGGAATGGAATGGCTGTAATACATGTAGAGATGCTGATTTCAGAAAAAAATGCAGTGGTCTCTTATTTTTTTCCAGAGCTGTAAACTTTTAAATGTATCAGAAAATGACTTAAAAGTAGTGAAATGATCTGTCCATGCAGCAAGATCAAGATCTTCAAAATAACGTGATATTTAAAATCTTGGGCAGAAGTGTGCGAAGTGGTGGTGTCTGCTCCACATCGCGTCCTCGGCGTTACATAAGTGGTGTTTAAGAGCAGAGGTATTCTCCAGCAGGCCCTGGCTCCTCCATAACGAGGGAGTAAAAAAAGGACTGCAGATTAGAATAACAGCCCGGACTAATCCATAACAGGCAGACACCGCTCTGTTTGTCATTTCTCATTTTGTACTGCGATGGCAAAAAATCTCTCTATTTCTCTCTCGTTACTCTCTTTCTTTCCTTCTGTTTCTCACCCCCTACGCAAAGCAAACCCTCAGAATAGTGGCTCTGGCACATGGACGGCAATAGGCAAAACAGAGCCTCTTCCTGCTTTCTTTTTCCCTCTATCTCTCCTCTTTCTCCCTTTCTCTTTCTCTTTCAGTGCCCTCTCTTAACCTCTTCTTTCTCTCTTCATCTCTTCACTATCTATCGCTCCTTCTGCCCACATCTTTGTCTTTATCTCTTCTTTCTTTCTCTCCTCTCTACCCCCCCCTCTTCACTATATCCTATATCCAGCACTTGGACTCTTCCTGCTTTCTTTTTTCACCTCTATCTCTCCTCTTTCTCCCTTTCTTTTTCTCTTTCAGTGCCCTCTCTTAACCTCTTCTTTCTCTCTTCATCTCTTCACTATCTATCGCTCCTTCTGCCCACATCTTTGTCTTTATCTCTTCTTTCTTTCTCTCCCCTCTATCCCCCCCCCCCCCTCCCTCTTCACTATATCCTATATCCAGCACTTGGACTCTTCCTGCTTTCTTTTTCCCCCTCTATCTCTCCTCTTTCTCCCTTTCTCCATCTGATCTTTCTCCTCTTTTCTTCTTCTGTCTATTCTCTGTATGTTTTTTGTCACTGCCCTATTCCTCTCTCATCTTTTCTTTTTCCTTCTCTTTCAAAGTCCTCTCTTAACCTCTTCTTTCTCTCTTCACTATCGCTCCTTCAGCCCACATCTGTCTTTCTCTCTTCTTTCTTTCTCTCTTTTTCTTTCTCTCCTCTCTCTTCTCCCCCCCTCTTCACTATATCCTATATCCAGCACTCGGACTCTTCCTGCTTTCTTTTTCCCCCTCTATCTCTCCTCTTTCTCCCTTTCTCCATCTGATCTTTCTCCTCTTTTCTTCTTCTATCTATTCTCTCTTTCTGTTTTGTCACTGCCCTCTCTCCTCTCTTGTCTTTTCTTTTTACTTCTCTTTCAATGCCCTCTCTTAACCTCTTCTTTCTCTCTTCATCTCTTCACTATCTATCGCTCCTTCTGCCTACAGCTTTGTTTTTATCTCTTCTTTCTTTCTCTCCTCTCCATCTCTTCTCCCCCCTCTTCACTATATCCTATATCCAGCACTCGGACTCTTCCTGCTTTCTTTTTCCCCCTCTATCTCTCCTCTTTCTCCCTTTCTCCATCTGATCTTTCTCCTCTTTTCTTCTTCTATCTATTCTCTCTTTCTGTTTTGTCACTGCCCTCTCTCCTCTCTTGTCTTTTCTTTTTACTTCTCTTTCAATGCCCTCGCTTAACCTCTTCTTTCTCTCTTCATCTCTTCACTATCTATCGCTCCTTCTGCCCACATCTTTGTCTTTATCTCTTCTTTCTTTCTCTCCTCTCTATCCCCCCCCCCCCTCCCTCTTCACTATATCCTATATCCAGCACTCGGACTCTTCCTGCTTTCTTTTTTCCCCTCTATCTCTCCTCTTTCTCCCTTTCTCCATCTGATCTTTCTCCTCTTTTCTTCTTCTGTCTATTCTCTGTCTGTTTTTTGTCACTGCCCTCTCCTCTCTCATCTTTTCTTTTTCCTTCTCTTTCAAAGTCCTCTCTTAACCTCTTCTTTCTCTCTTCACTATCGCTCCTTCAGCCCACATCTGCCTTTCTCTCTTTTTCTTTCTCTCCTCTCTCTCTCCTCCCTCTTCTCTATACCCTATATCCAGCACTTCGACTCTTCCTGCTTTCTTTTTTTCTTCCATCTCTCCTCTTTCTCGCTTTCTCCATCTGATCTTTCTTCTCTTTTCTTCTTCTGTCTATTCTCTCTTTCTGTTTTGTCACTGCCCTCTCTCCTCTCTCCTCTCTTGTCTTTTCTTTTTACTTCTCTTTCAATGCCCTCTCTTAACCTCTTCTTTCTCTCTTCATCTTTTCACTAGCTATCGCTCCTTCTGCCTACATCTTTGTTTTTATCTCTTCTTTCTTTCTCTCCTTTCCGTCTCTTCTCTCTCTCTCTCTCCTCCCTCTTCACTATATCCGGCACTTGGACTCTTCCTGCTTTCTTTTTTCCCCTCTATCTCTCCTCTTTCTCTCTTTTTCCATCTGATCTTTCTTCTCTTTTCTTCTTCTGTCTATCCTCTCTGTCTGTTTTTGTCACTGCCCTCTCTCCTCTCTCTCTTTACTTTACTTCTATCAATCCCCTCTCTTATCCTTGTCTTTCTCTCTTCATTATCGCTTCTTCTGCCCACATCTGTCTTTTTCTTGTTTCTTTCTTTTTCTTTCTCTCCTCTGTCTCTTCTCTCTCTCTCTCTCGCTCTTTTTCTTTCTTTCTGTCTCTTCCCTCCCTCTTCACTATATCCTATATCCACTATATCACTCTATCGTTTCTTTCCCTGCCTTTCCTCTGTAACGCTCCTCCATCTCTCTCTTCATCCAACTGTCTTGTGTGTCTTTCTCTCTTTTCCCTTTACTCTCTCTCCTATCTGCTCTCTCTCCTTTTCTCTGTCTCTTCCCTCTCTCTCTCTTTTCTTTTTACTTCTCTTTCAATGCCCTCTCTTAACCTCTTCTTTCTCTCTTCACTATCTGTCGCTCCTTCTGCCCACATCTCTGTCTTTATCTCTTCTTTCTTTCTCTCCTCTCCCTCTCCCTCTCTTTCTCTCTCCCTCCATCTTCACTATATCCTATATCCACTATATCACTCTATTCTTTCTCTCCCTGCCTTTCCTCTGTAACGCTCCTCTCCCCCCATCTCTCTCTTCATCCAGCTGTCTTGTATGTCTTTCTCTCTTCTCCCTCTCTCTCTCTTCTCCCTTTTTGTCTCTCTCCTCCCTTTACTCTTTCTCTCTCTCTCTTCCCTTTACTCTCTCTCTCTCTTCTCCCTTTACTCTCTTTCTTCTCCCTTTACTCTCTCTCCTCTCTCTCTTCTCCCTTTACTCTCTTCTCCCTCTCTCTCTTCTTTCTCCCTGTAGCGAGCGCAGAAAGAGGAAATCCACGCTCTTAGTGTTGACTTTGGAAATCAAAGCGGAGCAGCGTTTGGAGGAGGGAGAGATGGAGGGAGGAAAGAGGAGAGAGTGAGAGCAGTGCTGCTGCTGCTGCTTCTTCTGCTGCTGCTTCTTCTTCTGCTGCTGCTGCTGTGGGTGATTGGTATTGACAGGACTTGTTCTGTACATTGGGGTAAACAGAGGCTGCTCCGTTGGGATTATTCACACACTTGTCGACACCGGTGCAGATCTCACTAAGAGACGCTGGAAAAATGGCTCCGAAAATCAAGAAAATCAGGTCAATTCTAATGCACAAAGGCCAGTGAAGAACACAGGCTACTGCAGTCCCACTCTGGTCTCTTTATTGTCCAAAACGTGCCTGTACAGTATAGGGGATCAGTGTAGTGATACTTTACAGCAGTGGTATCGAAGCTAACTGGAGGCACTGCTCTGTCTGAATCTCTGTTTCTCAATCCATCCATCCATTTTCTTCCGCTTTTTCCGTATTTCGGTATCTGCTCTCGACAATACATCCCCGGTCGAGCAGACTGACCCACGGGTTGGCGGCGCGATCCCAGCTCCCACAGATGAGTGCTGCCGTTGTGTCCTTGGGCAAGACACTTAACCCCACCTCGCCCCCAGTGTCTGTGCACACTGGTAGCCCACATGACAGTACATCAGCCGGCTGTGTCAAGCGATGTGGGGTCGTCCTCCCGTGGACCCACCACCCACAGGAGGATCCATGCGGGCCGGTGCGTTGCGTGTTTCTCAAACGAGCTGATTTGTGGCGTTAAACAAGTCTCTCTCAAATAACATTACAGTCACAAGCTAAGTAGCATTAGCCAACAGTTTTTCAGTTAGTCACCTTTTTTGTGGAAAATCAAATACCTAAACAGGACTATGAATGCCTTTATTGATCACAGACTCCTGAAAATCACCATGGTAACTGCTGAACATTCAGCCATAGACGTACATATACATGTTTTTGAAATTGTCTGAAATAATTTTAACATTTGTTTCATGCACTGCTCCCTCACATTGAATGTAGTTTTGCTCATTTTTGTTTCAGTCCTTTATAAAATAGCATTTTGTGTATTTTTAATGTTTTGTCCTTCCAGTTACTTTGTTTTATAAATCAGTTACTCTTACACGATTCATTTCTTGGACCACTACATTGTACTTCTTCTTGAATAATATTTTTGATTGAAGTAACAGCACTCTTACTTGAGTAAATGGTGTGGTTAAGTGCCAAAAGCTTTATGTTGACAATATGAAATTATTGTAAACATTTGTCTCATTTTTTAGTCCATTTGTGCATTACTTATTCCATGTTTTGTTTTTCAAATTCACATAGGCTGCATACAATTACTCTGTCTTACCTCTTCTCCTACCCATTTATCTACGTCTGTCTTGCCCCTTGATACCGAGCTGAGAGGGCTCGGGGTACGAATGTTCCCCTAAGAAATGGGACGCCACTCGATTACCGTTTGCATCATCATCCCTTGCCTCTACCTGAGCTGCTACGTCTACAGAGGCGACAACAATTGACGCAAACAAACGTAAACAAATGTCAAGGATTATCGGGTACCTCAGCTCGACAAAAAAACTAGCTTGTTTATACATGAAAGTTCGATGAAAATGATAACGTCGGCTAAAGAGACATCACTACAGTTAAAACCGCAACAACAGTTCACTAAAAGTAACGTAGAACATAAGCGTCATAATTGTAAACCATGATAAAATGTTAATAGATAATTACAACTGCTGAAAATACATTTATGAGACTCCTTGGCTGGTCGATGTGACGCTGCCATCCTGAGTTTGTAGGTGTACCCCTTCTTTTTAAGTCTGGTCGAGAGCTTACTTCATTTCAAGGGGTATGTAGCCCTCGGTCGTGGCCCTAGCCCTTGATCAAAATTAGAATCGGGACACCTCTTGCCCTCACAAGAACGCGCAAAACCAAGGGGTAGGGGTAAGACGAAGGAATGGGATGCAGCCTTACTCTTTAGGTGACATGATTAGTACTTTTCCCAAATACTTTTCAACTCTTTCTTGGACCACTACTTCTACCTGAGCTTCTACTTGAGTAATATTATTTTTAAGTACTGGGACTGGGATTTTTCTCCTGACTGCTGCATGTTTTTATTACTTGGTTTGCATGAGCTGCCTGTTCCACCCATTTGAGTCTCAGCACATGAAAAATACACAAACTTGTTTATGCCCCTGACAAGCCATGGAAAGCACAATCTGTAACGCGGCGAACATTAAAAAAGATTGCGCTTTGTACCGAGCAGCGATGGCAAAACAAATTTCCATATTAGTGTCCCTGGAATAGTTGGCTCTTCTGGGGACGACAGGCCTGACGCTGGGGCTGTATATTTGTCAGCCATCTTGAATAGGTGGAGAGAGGAGGGTGGAGCTGGAAAGGGGCCATTTGTTTTGATGAGAGTGGAGCAGTGAGCAGAGTTAATTAATATAACATCCCTGAGCACACAGAAGAGAGGAGGGAGAGGGGAGGACCAGAGCATCATGGGAAAGAAAGGAATATAGTTACAGTGAAAGGTTCTGATGAATAAGCGTTCTGTGGGTTACAGCGGTTTACCTGGTTAGGGTTAATGACCTATGACCAGAAAGTTCTAGGTTCAAATCCAGGCCGAGCTGTCAGTTTTCAGATTCTGTGTTGCATTTAATTAGTTTCCACCATTTCATGTTTGTTGTTTTTTTTACTCAGTGCAGTATGAGTTTTACTTTCTAAAAATGAACACAAGTTAAGTTCATTTTAAACTGTTTTCAGTGGTCCAAAATTTGACAATAAAATACTTTTTAATTAGATGCAGCACACAGTGGATTTATTTTGCAAATACAATATTTGTACAGAGACAAGATGAGTTTTCCAGTCGCTGTATTGGACTGTTGTGGTGAAGAAGGAGCTGAGTCGAAAGGCCAAACTCTCGATTTACCATCAATCTACGTTCCTCCTCTCACCTCTGGTCATGAGCTTTGGGGAATGACCAAAAGGACAAGATCACTTACACAAGTGGCCGAAATGAGTTTCCTTACAGATAAGGTGAGGAGCTCAGTAACACAGGAGGCTTGGAGTAGAGCAGCTGAGTTGGCTCAGGCACCGGTTTGGATGCCTCCTGGATGTCTCCCTGCTCCTGACATATCCCACATGAGGAAGACCCAGGACACGCTGGAGGGATTATGGCTGCTTCCCATTACTCTGTCTTACCCCTTGCCCTTCCCCTACCCCTTTATCTACGTCTTTGTCTTGCCCCTCGATAACGAGCTGAGAAGGCTCGGGGTACGAATGTTCCCCTAAGAAATGGGACACCACTCGATTACCGTTTGCGTCATCATCCCTCGCCTCTACCTGAGCTGCTACGTCTACAGAGGCAACAACGTTTGACGCAAACAAATGTAAACAAATGTCAAGGATTATCAGGTACCTCAGCTAAAAAAAAAAACAACTAGCTTGTTTATACATGAAAGTTTGATGAAAACGATAACATCGGCTAAACAGACATTACTACAATTAAAACCGCAACAACAGTTCACTAAAAGTAACGTAGAACATAAGCGTCATAATTGTAAACCTGCTAAAGTGTTAATCGATAATTACAACTGCTGAAAATACATTTATGAGACTCCTTGGCTGGTCGATGTGACGCTGCCATCCTGATCCCAAAACCTGCCTGAGCTTGTAGGCGTACCCCTTCGTTTCAAGTCTGGTCGAGAGCTTACTTTGTTTCAAGGGGTATGTAGCCCTCAGTCATGGCCATAGCCCTTGATCAAAATTTGAATCTGGACACCCCTTGCCCTCACATGAATGCGCAAAACCAAGGGGTAGGGGTAAGACGAAGGGGTAAGACCGAGAAATGGGACGCAGCCTATGTCTACAGCTGGTCTGGGAACAACTTGGGGTCCCACCAGAGGAGTTGAAGGAGGAGTACCTGCTTAGACTTTCTGCCTCCCCGACCCCAACTTGGAAAAAAGGAAGAAGATGGATTCATGGGAAAAATGTGGGTAGAGGGCATTTAAAAACAAGCCACAAAACATTGGGAAGCACAGTGTTAAGCTGCACATACAGAACCTAAACCCTCCCTCCTCCTGCATGAAGCTGATGTTTTGGCCTGCTCCACCTTTTAACTGCCTCCATCTCCCTGCTCCATCTCCAGCCTGACTCTGTCTCACCCAGGGCTCAGTGAACGCTCCCGCTGTCCTTAAACTTGTGTGAAAACTCTTGTCTGCGAGCCCCTTCAAACAAAAGAGAGAAGTTGCCGCGAGATACGGCGAAACCCTGGGGACGCCCCTCCTCTCTTCCTCCTCTCGTCCTCCTCTCCTCTCCCCCGCTGTTTCACTTCTCTTCCATATCCATTTATTATAGCTTGCAAAAACACTACTTCGGGACCTTGCATGTCAAACAACTCCCCACCAACCGAGGAGGGTTTTTTTTTTTCTGCACATTCAGCTTTCCGACTATTTACAACACAGTTACGCATAAACTATGACAATTGTAAGACAAACTTCCAATGACCAGCTACTGCATATGCTACCAACAATATCAAATTTTAATAACAACTCTCTAGCTATCGGGCATTGCGATCAGTAAGCTAGCAGAATACTGTAAATAGCTGTAGCGGACACAAAGATGCTAAAAATACCCCCGAATAAATCCTCTCTTCCCAACTAGGCCAAAATTGTTGATACCGGAATCCAATTTTAAACGCTTTCCACAGCTTTTGGTGACTATTTAGAATTCAGTCGATAATTACCATATTAAAATTCATGTAGGAGTCGGTGCGGTTGTGTTGGGGAAAGATAAGGGGAGAAAAGACTTCGAACGCGAGGGCTATCACTCAGTTCCTGGAATTGCTTCATAATTGCTAAGATGCGCCCACAGAATCCTCCCTGCTCAAAATAATGCAGAGTTTACTAATGCGGGTGGAGGGCAAAACGGAGGAGGTGGGGGTACCGGGTTAGCCTCTCGGTGGATGGGTGAAAGCAGCGTAGCCGTGTAAGCTTCCTGTTATTATGAGGATTTTTCGCCATTCAGAAGATGTCATATTTTGTTTTTTGCGTTGTTAATTGCCATGGGAACAGTCTTTATATCATTCGGAAATTCATGGATGGACAGCTTTTTAAAGGCTTTTCACCAACCTAAAGATTTAATATTGTATTTTGAATTGTTAATTGGTTGTTAATTGCCATGGGAACAGTCTTTATATCATTCTGAAACCTATGGATGGACAGTATTCTCGGGGCGTTTCCCCATTCAGAAGAAAGAATACTTTGTTTAAATAGTTTATTGCTATAGGCGGCTATAGTTTCAAAGTTTCAAAAGTCAGCTTTATTGTCAAAAAACATATGTACAGGTTGCACATACAGGATTTGAAATTGCAGCGCCCCCTAGGCCCAGAGTGACCATAAAACATCTGATACACAAGACAATAAACGCCATGAGTAAAAACATCTATGTGGTTGGGAATCACAGGTCCCCCCTGATTCCACATGTGGCTTTTGATATGACAGTAACATAATGTTGTCATGCGATATATTGCACTGATTGATACAACTAAACATTCTCTGGGGGTGTGATGCTAACTGTATATACTGCTCTGTCTGAAGCTCTGTTACTGAAGAACCCACGGTGACACCAGTGTAACACACACTTTGAATGCCCCAGTCTTTTCCTTATAAAGCTTTATGTCTGACCTGAACTCATTAAGTCCCTCAGTGACATAAACATCCTGGTATGATGACCATGTGACCATGTGAGTGTAATCCGATTGCAAACAGATTGGGATTGTATCGAATTCATGTGCACAGGCTAAGGATCGTATAGGGATTGGTTTCGCAAAACCGATTGGAACCACTGGCTTAGGCCGATAGTAATCCGCTTGGCGTCGCCTTGTGCATGATATCGGATCGGATTGGCGTACTGCGCATGCGCGGGAATTTTCGCCAGGGATTTCACCCGGAAGTGGCAGGAGGCGCCGACGCTGTCATAAGTAGCGATTGTTGCCGGAAAAGTCAGACGAAATCATGGCTGCGAAGAAAGAATGCACAACACGTACACCAATGCTGCTCCGTCAAACTCCTCGAGCGCCATCTTTGTATACCGCCAGATAGTTTGTTGTGTTTTTATTGAGTAGCCATCACCCGGAAGTAGTTGGACCACAGCGCCATATAGCGTAGCGGCAAGGTCGCTGACCATTATCCGATTACATGAGCTTCATGTGCACTGGGATCTAAGGACAGACCACCCGCCGAGTAACAGGATCGGATTTGGAGAAATCCAATCCAATCCTACCATGTGCACGCAATGAGTCATGTGACTCTAACAGGAAGTGGGCTCTCCAAAATGCTGCTATATCCTGTGAGCAAATATCAAGGAAGCAGCTAATTTCAAAAGGCTGTTTTTTGATATTACAGGTCATTTCAAACACATTTAACAGTTCCAATGCTTTGAAAACATGTCCTATATCACATTCAAGCTGGTCTAACCTTATTTGTTGAAGAAAGTAATATGAAACCAGTTACGGAAATATCACTATAACATATATATGTCACATTGGGCCTTAAAATAAGAATGAAAAATTGGATGTGACGGATTTGTCACAATAACATGGTCCCGGTCTATGGTATATACCACATAATTGTCCTTTAAGGAGAAATGGGTCTGGATTCTTATGGGTTAAACTGAGCTTTATTTCAACACAATCTGACCAGAAGGAAGTGACTCGGCTGGAGCTGCAACAGGTGAGCTGATTTGTGCTGTTAAAAATAACATTACAGTCACAGACTGGCAGTTTTTCAGTTAGCCACTCTCACCTTTTTGTTGAAAATCAAACTCCTAAACAGAACCATGATCACAGGCTCCGGAAAATGTGTTGCTTAAATCCATTTTGTATTTTGTTCAGCTTAAAACTATTTTTGGCAGTGTATGCATCGTGTCATCATGGTAACAGCTGAACATTTGCCAAACACATACATGTAGCGCACCCCCAGTCTGATGCCACTGCAAAGAATCAATATTCTACAATAGAACTCCAATATAACAAGTGTTTCTTTGCTAAAGCACTACCACCTGCACAAACTAAATCAGAAATACACCAACTGTAATAATTGTTTCATAATAATTTAAATCAATAAATGAAAATCAAACCTGTACCGCCACATTTACATAATATTCATGAGTGTCAGCTTCTTTTTTCCAAATTCAAAAGATATAATATTTTGTTTTAAATCTCTATGGCAACAGTCCTCATTTTTGCGTTCTGAAACCCCCAGCGCAGCGAGCAGGCTGGAGGAGGACCGAGGAGGTATTCAGAGCCTGACATATTGGGGTTGCGTTCAGCAGAGTTGCACAGCGAGATCACGTTCCTCATCATACTGTTATTAGCATAGATTTGTCAAAAGTTTAAATCTTTTTTGGATGGTGCAAAGTAGAAGATATTCAGAGCAGGATTTAAGTAGCAGTGGTTCGATTCTAATTGGGAATATTGGTTTATGTTCACTGGATACCACAACATTCAAAACAATAAGGGGTAAAAGCACATCAGAACACTTGAAAATATGTACAGCTTCTGATCTGTGTTGTAATGTTATTTCCTCATCAGAAACATACCCAGAGTTACTCCATACCCAGTGTTTTGTTTCATTCACACGTTTAACATACAAATCCTGCATCTTTAGGCTGAGTTTTTCTCTCAAAAAGAAAACATTCTGTTCCACCTTGTGATGTCATGTGGTAAGGCTGTGTGTTTTGAAGATCCATACACCTTCACTGTAATCATTTGGATAACACTGGACTACAAGCAAAATGTTTCCGGAACAAAAGTACTGACATTTTTCTTGGTTTAGGTCACTAATAAAGAAAAAGTAAGTGAGAAGTGCTGATTGGCTATAGTTTCCAAGATATAATGTTAGGTCAAAATAGGAAATTTATGCAAAAATAAGGCAAAAACAGTAGTTTATCAGAAGGTACAGTGTGTCTACAAGCAACCAGTTCTATCTGAAAGCCTGTCTGCACATTCTAATACATTCATTTTAATATGTCTAGAGTTTTAACATACCAATATATATAATTATATCATTAAATATCTTGAATACATTGCGTGAAAAGTCCCTCAGTCGTCCAGGTAGAATCCATGATCAAAGGAGAAGTTCAATTTGTCAACTGGACAAAGTTTGTTTGGTTGAAAACGTTTCGCCGCTCATCCGAGAGGCTTCGTCAGCTCTGGTTATTGTACTGGTTAGACCCTGCTTATATCTAGCTGCCGGGAGGCGCGTCCTACAATGACAAAAAGCTCTGAAAACGATCCCCCTAATCTGTCTCTTTGTTTTTCAAATTACTCTGACGGCTGTTTCGACCCCCTATTCAACGTCTAACGACCCTCTCCACCCCTCTGCCCTGGCTCTGTTTGACTGGTCTAAGAATCGCATTATAAATGGGAGACAAGTTATGTCTCACTCCCCCATTTCTGTTTAATGACGGATTCTCTTTTTTGACAAAAATAGCCTCTTTAACTCCCCTCTCAAACCAGTTCTTTTCCCTGGCTAAGATCTGAACCTCACTGTCCTCAAAAGAATGGCCCGTGGCTTCTAGGTGAAGATGTACCGCAGAAGCCGGTCCACTCTGGCACGCCCGTCTGTGTTGGTACATCCTCTTGTGAAGTGGCTGTTTCACTGCACATATCAATTCTGTAGATCCGAACATCAAATTCACCCGTGAAGATGCCAAGGATAACACATTGGCGTTCTTAGATTGTGCAGTAACGATAGGAGGAGACCGGCGACTCCAAGTAGAAGTCTTCAGGAAGCCCACACACACAGACCAATACCTGCTTTTTGATTCACACCACCCACTGCAGCACAAACTGGGTGTTATTCGGACATTACAACACAGGGCCCAAGTGGTTCCCACAAGCACAGAGGGCAAGGAGAAAGAAGAGCAACATGTGCAGGAAGCCCTCTCTGTTTGTGGATATCCTAAATGGGCTGTCAACAAAACCAAGAGAGACAAGGACAAGAAACAAGACAACAGAGAATCCGAACCCAGGAGGAAAGGGGTAGCGATTCCGTACCTGGCCGGCGTTTCGGAAAAACTACAGAGGATTTTCAGACAATATGAAATTCCAGTTTATTTCAAACCCACAAACACTTTAAGACAAAAACTGGTCCACCCAAAGGACAGAACACCGAGCCACAAACAAAGCAATGTGGTCTACTCCATTCAGTGTAGTGAAGACTGCAGTGAGCGCTACATTGGGGAAACAAAACAGCCACTTCATAAGTGGATGTACCAACACAGACGGGCGTGCCAGAGTGGACCGGCTTCTGCGGTACATCTTCACCTAGAAGCCACGGGCCATTCTTTTGAGGACAGTGAGGTTCAGATCTTAGCCAGGGAAAAGAACTGGTTTGAGAGGGGAGTTAAAGAGGCTATTTTTGTCAAAAAAGAGAATCCGTCATTAAACAGAAATGGGGGAGTGAGACATAACTTGTCTCCCATTTATAATGCGATTCTTAGACCAGTCAAACAGAGCCAGGGCAGAGGGGTGGAGAGGGTCGTTAGACGTTGAATAGGGGGTCGAAACAGCCGTCAGAGTAATTTGAAAAACAAAGAGACAGATTAGGGGGATCGTTTTCAGAGCTTTTGTCATTGTAGGACGCGCCTCCCGGCAGCTAGATATAAGCAGGGTCTAACCAGTACAATAACCAGAGCTGACGAAGCCTCTCGGATGAGCGGCGAAACGTTTTCAACCAAACAAACTTTGTCCAGTTGACAAATTGAACTTCTCCTTTGATCTTGAATACATTAGCTAACCAACACAGTTATCAATTGATTTTCAGTTTATCTTATCAATATAAATGAGATTTAGCCACTTCCAAGTCCAAAAATTTGTAGACCAGTGTATTTTCAGCCCTGGAATTGCCATTCTTTATTGAACAAAAGGTAAAATGTAGTTGTTAACATGAAAACTACCACTTCATGACATCATAAGGTGGAACAGAGCATTTTGAGGTTTGGAGATGTAGACAGACTAATAATAAAGGATTATTCAAACATGTGTGAATGAAATAAAACACAACTGCTGATGTTTGTTTTGGATGGCATTATAACAACAGTCACTTTTGCATAATATAGGAGCTTTAAATTTGGTCATTTCTTCCAGTTACTGTCTAGAACATGCATGTCAGATACTTTATTCCAAATGATAGTAAACCCACTCTAAAACTATTGGCTGCATTTGTTTTGGGGTGATCAAAACAGTAATCCAAGTCTCAGGTTGAAAGATTTTTTTCTTTGTAAATTTACTAAGCCTATTCACTTTCGAGCAAAAACTGAGTCTTGGATACACATGACCTTTTCAGCATTTGTGACACTTTATGGCAGCTCGTCACTACGGCGCCTGTAAGAAGCACAGCCAGTTTCCCCGAGTCTTACTGTACGGATTATGGAATCACTGTCTGACAATGGCATTCAAACACAATCGGCTGTCACATGTAGAAATGGAACTTTTAAAGCTAATATTTTTGTGTTTCGTTTTTGTGTTCAGTAAAGTCTGGGAATGTACGGAACTAAACGATTAAAAGTCATACGCATTAGCTTGTCTATCTAGTTGACTGCATATTTTTCTTTGCTCAGAATGTTTTGCAGTATGGCATTAAAGTGATGCCACCAGACCAAGTTACAGGTCTGATCTGTGGAGAGGAAAACCTGCTTACAGAAAGAATACTGGACATTCCCAAGGACACAGCTGCGATAACACAGCTCACCATGAAATCAAAAGGACATAACTATAAATTGGCTAGAACACGATGACATGTACAGTGGTCCCTTGTTTATCGCGGTGGTTGCGTTCTAAAAATAACCTGCGATAAGCGAAATCCGCGAAGTAGGACAGCGTAATATTTTACAATTATTATACATGTTTTAAGGCGGTAAACGTCTCACCACACACATTCTACACTTTTCTCAGACTGGAATTAACGTTTTCTCACATTTCTCTCTTGTTTAAACACTCAAACTTTCATAGATTTTCCTCTGACCGGGCCTCTTCGTCCTGGTGCCGCTGCGCCTCGGTGCATGCGTCTTTTTCTGAGTGAAGGACATGGTTAAGGGTGGTTGTTGACGCTGTTTTTTCTTTTGGGCGAGAAGATTCTTATAAACAGACATCCCACCTTTGACTATATTTGAGAACGTTTCGTCGACATTGTGGGTTTTGTCGGGAAGAAAACTTGCAAACATACAGCACTTCAGAGTCACACTGAAGCGATCGAACATTTATATAAATTTGGCAAACTGAACGCATTCTGTACTGTACAGGAGACACGGAGGAGAATGATGGACAAATCGGCAAAGGTCTACAGTCCCTTAGCCAATCAGGATGCAGAACACAATCCGCATTGATACATTATAAAAAAAAATTGGAATAAAAAAAAAAAAATCTGCGAAACAACGAGGCTGCGAAAAGTGAACCGCGATATAGCGATGGACCACTGTATTTATAAAAACATTCTGCCCTCCTTACATAGCTGTCCGCCTCAGCTGTCACCGTAATGTTTTCCAAACAAAA